>FJOG01000073.1:108510-131598 GCA_900073065.1 Phialocephala subalpina | reverse complement strand
AAAATTAAAAAAAGAATAATTAATTTTAATAAAAATATTAAATATAATTTATTAAAAAATTTCCTTTTTATATAATAAATAATAAATTTATATTCTTTTTGTAATTATATTATAAATTAAATTAAAATAAATAATTATTTAATAATTTAATTTTAAATTTCGAATATAAATATATTTAATTAAATTATAATTTATTTTATAAAAATCTTTTACGAAAATTATAATATTTTCGATTTTATTAATTAATTTATATTTTAAATTTTAAATTAATAATTAATAATTTAAAATTATTAAAAAATATAAAAATAATAAATTTTAAAAAGAATAATAACGCGCGATAAAATAAAAATTTTTTGATATAATAATTATTTCAAAAAAAATTTCTTAAAATTTATAATTTAAATTTATTTATTATAATTAATTTAAATAATTAATAATATAATAACCAATTAATAATTTATTTTCAAATTTGAAATATAAATATTAAAAAATAAAAAATAAAATTTAATAATTAAATTATAATATAATTATAATATTTATTAATAAATTAATCAAATAATTATATTTAATACTTAATTCGAATTAATATATATTGTAAAAGGGTAATAGTTCTCTTAGAGGAAAACCATCCAATTTTGCATAATTATAATAAATTTATAAGCTTTAGTAAATACTTAATTTCGCTCTCATAATTATTCGTTATACGTAGTAAGGCCAGCAAAATGGAGTGGCAAAAGGTTATTATTGTTTCTCAGAGAGTAGAAAGCTCCTTATGTATTAGAGGACACGTGGTTAGCACAAACCTCCGAAATTACTACTACAAATAGGGATTTTTGAAGTAGAATAGATCGCCCCGCCACAATATATAATATTAATATTATTAATTTTTAAATTTATATATTTATATATTTAATAAGAATAATTAATTATTTATTATAAAGATTAATATAAAGATTTATTGGGGGAATTATAAGGGGGGGGTTAAGTTCACGTGAAAAGTAAAGTTAAAAACAAAATGGTCGATTTTCCCAAAACTTCGATAAGGGTGCAGAAATAAAAGGAGCTATAGTTTTCAGCTTCTCTTAAGCTCCGCTTTGCAACATTCTATTGGTTCTTTCAGCGTCGGCTTGGAACTAGGCTTCCTTGATTGGCTCGATAAAGTGCGACAATGTGCTTATTAGCAAGCCACGCAGATTCTTGCAAGATCTGTATGGTCGACAGGCGTCTCTTAAGGCTACACAGCATCACGGATAGTATCCGTGTCTGGCCCTGAGATCGGTTTGCCCTTCGTGACGTGGCAATCAGTTTGCCAGCGGTTTTCAGCCATAATGCGCCGCCCGTCGCCCGTCACCCGTCACCCGTCACCCGTCACCCGTCACCCGTCACCCGTCACCCGTCACCCGTCACCCGTCACCCGTCACCCGTCACCCGTCACCCGTCACCCGTCACCCGTCACCCGTCACCCGTCGNCCGTCACCCGTCACCTCATGTAGGTCCAATAGTAACCCAACAGAAGGCTCCCTCCGAGCTCCCCCTTCTCTACTACGTCCGCCACTCAGGAGACCGGCGTAGGCACCTGTGAACAAAACGCTACTTCATTGCCCTTGACTTGCATCGTTTAATTTGTACAATAGTTTCACTTTCACTGATCACTTCCGGAAGGCCGCTGAGTTTCCTAGCGCACACACCGTCTACCGCTGCTTTGCATCTTGTAATTGAGCAGTCTTCTTCACGATGCGTTTTGTTACCGATCTCGGTGGCATTGAGATGGCTATAAAAGGCGTTGTGCTCCTCCTCCACGTGGAGTGACTTTACGAATAACTTTGCCTCGGACATTGCCCCACTCCTTACTCTCTTCGGAGAACAAGTCACCAAGAAATTCCTCAGCGAGTCAACAAGCTTCTTTGATAATATTATCTTCGGTATGGCTCCTATGGGGATCCTGACCGCTGTTGTTTCCGCCATCCGGGTCTACGGCTCTCCGTCTCTCAAAGCAATCATAGGTCGAGCACAAGAGCCGCATGGAGTAGCCGGAGCAGAGCTATGCTCGTCCACTAGTCGCGATGTTTGTGAAATGTGGTCTGAAGGAGGGATATGCCGCGTGTTCGGGCGCCCCAAGATTCTCGAATTCTTCTACAAACCCGGGAAAAAGGACTTTTACCCAGTATTTTCGGAAGACATGACGGAGAAGGAGACTGAAACGCCCGCCGTATGCAATCTTTACCAACTGGTGTGTTTTCTAGATGGTCTGGGATGCCCTCACCGGAAGAATATGTCTAGTGATGGGCCGGGCAAGCCATCAGCAAGCAGCTGTGACGAGAAATATGGCGAGTGGGCCGAAGTGGACGAGACTTCTTCCATCAACCCTCCATCTTGCGTTGAGGGCGCTACAATGGAGCCACCGAGATCGAGATTTGCGCCGTATCCAAATCTCTCCCTCAATATCGGCATTCTCACAACACCACCATACCTTCTGCCACTCGTTGCAGGGTTTGCTACGATACTGCAGCTCAGTTTCTTTGGATTCGTGACCTGGGTCAGGTTCTACCAGCCACGATTGTACGGCACCCAAGGCCGTCCCGCCACCTGGTCTTTCTGGATCTGTGTCGTAGGAACAATACTTGTCGTCCTGGGCATGATCTTATGTGCCTTCCTTGTCGAACGAAAGTCATGAGAAAGACAATTTTGCTATCGCCAAGGGTCAGGCTTCATCAAACACGATAATGTTCTGGCTCCAGCCAGGAGATCAACGAGTCGGTGACCAGCAGTTCAATGCTTTTGCGCATCATGCAGACAAGGAAACTTACATTACATCATGGAAAGATTTGAGTGACACGGTGGGAGGTTGGCGGAAGGGTCGCTCCAATTTGATTTTGGGCTTAGCCTTGTTTTGCTCCGTTAACGGTTTTGTTCTCCAATTTGTCGGCTTTCGGGGGTCTCCACGGATCGGTGGCTCTGTACCAGATTGTTACGACCCTTCTGATGTCTGTGATTCGGGCATTATTAAGGTTTAGAAGGCTGAAGCCGAAGGAGAATGAGCTGCGCGACAAAGGAGCAAATATCGAGGGGCATGAGCTTGACTGGCAAGCCACCCAACTCTTGCGGGATAAGCTGAAGGTTAACCATTCTTCCTGGCGAATAGATGAAGGCGACCTCATGCAGGATGTTTCCGCCACGAATCTCCCAGATGATATCGTTAAATCATACAAAGCATCAGAAAATCAAGTTGAACTTATCCAGCCTGGCAACACTGCCCGCAAATTTACAGGAGCAAATATATCTCGTCCCGGTTGTGCGTTAGACAAGATCACGATCTCAGCCGGGAAATTTGTCACCGCTGACGCGACCAATGGTCCTGAACGGCTCCTCTACGGGTTACGTTTGAGAAGATCGCCCACTCTTGATTCGGAAAGCTGGAAATCCGGGTGTCATGCCGCCAATGCTGCAGTCGACCTTGTGTTTCGCATTGATCGTTCAGATGAAACCCATAATCATTCGAAATTACTTCCTCTGTTTCGAGCTCGTCTTGCTTACATGACCGGGGATGGTATCGTCGGTGTCCAACCAAAATGGGAAAGCGAGGCGAGGCTTGTAGCTGCTAAGCTACAACTCTCGATCCAATCGTTCGCAAATTACGTGTTCTCGGGCGATATGCCAGTGAAAGGCAAATGGCTGGATGTGGAATCTCTAGTTTGGACAACCTTTTGTCAGTGGGGTTCGCCGGGCATAGCGAGGGAGCAACATCCACTACCTCGCAACCCCCGTCTCTCATTTCTAATGTTTCGTTATTCTCGTGAGTGGAAAATTGACAAACATTTGTTAGAGGCGGTGACTAGTCTCTCGGTCTGGTTCGACAAGAAGTCAGAGTCAGCATCTCAGGACTTCCGCAACAAAGCTTTGCTTATGGGCAATTCTGATTCGGATAATGTCTTTTCAACTATGAAGGCATGGATTCCATCGGGGAACCTGCAGCGATGATCTTTTAGTCCATCTACCGGCAACTGGAATACAGCTTGGTCTGTCGACTCGAGGAGGCTTTTTACGCGAAACCACGTGAAGACGGTCAGTGATCAGAGTTCGGTGATAACAATGAGGGCCAAGAGCTCACAATTTGCCTTGGTTGCCCAAGATTTTATCGATATTTCTCTCTCGGCTGGCAGACATCATGGAACCGCTGGATATAGCTGAAGAGAGCCGGGTCTCTAGCACGGGCAGTTTCATGCCAGCTGCAGACACGGAACGCATCTCTTCTGCAAGACTTCCCGGATTGAGAAACGCTCATGTCAATGCTATGGCGAAAATCTTTGTGGACTCAGGGCTTGGATCAGACGATGAGGCGTTGATGTGCATCGTTCCTGTATTGCTTGGAGCGAATGTGCTGCCGCCCTACGAGGATGCAATAGGATTGCTACGCGCCTCGGCGCGTGAGCTGGTGAGGACCAGAGACTATCCCCGAGCTGAGAGGATTCTGAAGCGCGCCCTGAACTTGGCGCGCGAGCATGCTCAAATCCGAACTGAAGTGTTGCTAGAGATCGGGAGCATCTACCGAATTGCCTTGAGGCGGTACGAGACAGAAGAGTTCGCGAAGGCGGGACTGGCACAGATGAGCACGTTTGGGGCTGCGTGCAGTCGGCACTTTGACCAGAACCATAACGAGGATGAAAAGGGGTATACTAAGATTTTGGAACTCACTAAAAATGGCTGGCCAACCATGTATGAGTTCTCGCTGCCAGAAAAAATAATAACCACCCGATACGGGGAGCTCTGGTCCTTCGCGTTAAGTGGTAAGTTCGGCAAAGGTGGTATCCCACAAACTATGGAGGAAGCATTGAACGCCATCCGAGGCGACAAGGGCGATCCAGAGTCAGCATTAGGATTGGTCATGTCCGATTTTGTCGAAAAAAGAGCTGTGAAAGCCGGGGACCGCTGGCGCCTGTTGTGCGCTTCTATATCCGCAAATTGTGTTGAAATAATCGAGGACATCCTACGTGTCTGGCCGCGTACACTTATCAAGTTGTACGAAGATGAAGGTGGGAGCATTGCACCTCTTTCACTGGCACTGAGAGAAAATTGTGACATTCGAGTTATCAAAACAATCTTGGAGTTCGAAGGACCTGACCTGGACGTGGATGACGACACGCATCGCACAGCGTTGCAGCACGCTATCGTTCTCCAACGCTTCGACGCCATTGAACTACTCCTAGCTAATGGAGCCGACGTGAACAAATCTTCGGGCATTGGCTGGACTGCAGTTTTTTACAGCATCTCGTCCGAAGACAGCAACCCGACTACTCAGGAAGATACCCAACGTATATTGCCGCTTCTCATGTCAAAGGGTGCACGCTTGGATGCTACAATTGACGGCAACCTGACGCTATTTCAAAAAGCCATTCGGGTGAAAAACGCGACAGCAGTTCGAATCTTGTATAACACCAAAGCCAATCAGCCCATGATGACTCTCCACGATATATTGCGGAATAAAGAGACAGATATTGTGCTGGGCTTCCTAGCAGCTTCTAGAACACGGACCGATCTCGATGAAGTCGACAACAGCATGCACGATGTAGAATGCAAAGGGGGGCAAATATTTAAGGATCTGGGACTTTGGCCAGTGCAATCGGCAGCAGGCACGCCCCTCCACGTTGCCATCGACAATGAACAGGCAGATGTGGTTAACAAGATTCTTAAGGCAAGTACTGGCGCAATAAACATGAAAATTGAAGGCATGCTGGGATGTGCATTGGTTCTAGCATGTTTCAAAGGCAACTACGCCATCGTGAAGACACTTTGCGACAACGCAACTCCGCCGCTTAGTGCAGCAGGACCGATTGGATCAGCCATTGCTGTTGCCGTTGCAGGTGCCTGTGGAGATGTTGCCAGAGGAGATGTCGTCATTCTGAGCGCCCTGACCGGGAAATTCGGGCTGTCTCCAAACGATGGACAAATTGAACTTGGGCCACCACTGGTCTTGGCTTGCACCATGGGAAATTACGCCGTTACGGAATTCTTACTCCAACGGGAGGCAGACCCCAACGTCAAGGGGAAAAATGGGATGACACCACTTCTGTCCGTCATCTTAGGTACTAGCCAGGACCCCGAGAAGAACCCTAGGAAGGATGATTTGAAGATTATCAAGCTGTTGCTCCGGGGGGTGCAGATCCAGAGGGGGCAGGCCCCGACAATCCGACGCCTCTTGAGGCCTGTGATAAAGTATGTAAGATAAAAGAAAGTCAAACGTTCAAGGATGTGTTGAAGGGTCGGATCCAGCAATTAAGAGTAAGGACGCATGCTCCTAGGAGAATTGGGAGGGGAAGTGGGAGGATAACTGGGAGGACAACTGTGAGGAGAATTGGCAGGTCAAATTATTGATCCAGATGCGCGCCAGGGTTGAGAAATGGACGGGATGAAAGCTGTGCTATCAAAATTTGGGTTAGTTGTCATTCCTATTGCTATTAGTTTCTGAGGAGCTTGAAAGATTGAGGTATAGACCTCGGAGTCAAGTCCCGGCAACTGTGGGCAGAATAGAGGGCTGGGAGGTATATGTTCTCCAACTCCTAGGCGACGTGTCTTGAGTTGGAGCTTCTTTTCCTGAGTTCTTGGCACCTTTTATACCTGCGCTATCTCTCAAATATCTTGTAGTCTAAGCATTATTTGCACCTCCACCTCCATTTTGGGCCTTTCGCAGATTTCCGAATCCCAGTATTGCATTCATTTTTGTGGATTTTGATTTGTGGGTGCGTACCGTTGTGGTTGCTCTAATTTGGGAAGACTATCGTCAAACCCATGCTTGCTGTCAAGCATATGGTATTGTCATTCTGTATCCGGAAACATCGGACATCTAGTCTTGCTCACAGTGGAAGGACCAAGAGCACCCGAGTATGGCGCCGTCGTGCGAGTATAAAAAGTACCGGAAATATGTAAGGTTTTTGAGTTGAATTGCGAGGCCATTCACAGCGTCTTCAGCTGTGCATGTATTCTTCCTTCTTCGCATCCGCTTGCTTGACATGAAGATGGTAGAGCCTCGGTATAAATACTTGAAACTAATGAGAGACCAACCAACAACTTGAAATTTCGAAACTCTCACACATCCCAGATGTCAAGGAAAGTTTGATATATCCCCTCCAACAAGAAAGTCTCCTATTTAAGCCACCATATCCTAGTCGAGTGGTATCTGCCAAGCTACTGTGGTGAGGATTTTAGCTCGGCTAGATTCAGGGGGTGCACACGTGACTCTAGAGCAGACGCTCCAAGGGCCAGCTTACTTGTACTATATGTTACCCCGGCTCTCTCTTCTCACTCAATAAAGTAATAGGATTATCTGGAGAAATATCCTTTAGAAGTCAAATCTCGTGGTCGAAATCTAGTAATTGCATAAGGTAAAACGCATCCCCTACTTTCGCCAGTGGTTTGGCATTAGGACGAAGGGTTCCTTTATCGGCAGGATTGTAAACAGTATCTTTAGGCATTGTGGTTGTAGTATAATAATAAAATTAGAGCGTTTATTTACATATGAACAGTGATGCGACATTTTGGTGTTCCTCCGGAACATCTGTTATTCCGGTCCCGAGCAGGTGTAATCCTGATCGCAGCGTAACGGATAAAGCACCGATCCCCACGAATCTTTCAGAACAAAGTCTTGGTATTGCTTGAAACCCAACCTTCCATTCCCAAAATGTCAATCTCCAATTCCAGCGACTCAGCAATCGCACAAATACCTTCCTATCCCTCCTTCGAAGAGCTACACAGATTACACAAACTTCAGACACATCCAGTCGTATTCAATACCCCGGCCGGGGAGCAAACTTTCTGGATTCCCCATGCAGGACCTGTTGTTTTAAAATCCAGTGCCATGGAACGCATTCTCTGGACTCTCGACAGCCCCTTTCCAGACGCCATCTCGGTCATGAAAGACAAGCACAGCCCAACCTCTCTCACACCCTTCTTCTCGGACGGAACATGGCATCCCATCTCTCAAGAACCCATTTCTGAGCCCAAGGTCTCGGCGATTACAGTGACTGTGAACGAGATTCAGCAGTGGGAGTATTTATGGACGGAAGAACACAGTGGACATGGTGAGATGGGCATCGCGCAAGAAGGGAGGTGGTATGGAGATCTGGAAGATTACAATCCGGGAGAAGATTCGGATCGAGGGGGAGAGGAGCATTTACTGGGCTGTTGTGGGGAACCGCGACCGAGGAAGAGGAAGGAGAAGATGGTGGTTCAGGCTGGCTCGCGGGGATTTGTGACAGTCTATGATTACCTCTCTACGCTGCATCCATGGGTGATGGGCTTAAAGGAGGGAATTATTACCTCGAATGCATTGTGGGATCACCATTTGTCGGAGATGGTGGTCTGGGGCTCACTAGACTCTCTATCGGTGGATGAGAAGGCGGATTGGGTCAGGCACAAATCGCATATGCCTAATCCGGTACCCGTAGTCGCGAATGGAGGTTTCTGGAACCCATACGCCACCCCTGGGACTTTCATGGCAGCTCCAGAGTTTGGGCCAGAAAATAGGAAACCAGAGAGCGATATGGCGGCCCAAGATCCAGATGCTCCAAAATCAAGTCTCTAGAATACAACAAAGTTTCTTGACTCTCGTTACTGTCCGTATGTAAATTAGTTCACTATATATTCACGAGAATAAATAGATATTACTATCTCATCCGAAACTTTCCTAGGCATATTGAAGCAGAATAGCCAACAAGAACAAATTAATATTCAAGTCAGCCACAAGAGGAAATGAGAAGCGCATATATCGCCCTCTATGGTTGCAAGGGTATTCAACAAAGGATTCGTGGCGTATATATGCCCTGTAACACCAATTTCTGGTCGAGTTCAGATAACTCAATTACCCAAAAGTCTTCAAAAACTCAACTCCGGATCAATCCTGAACTCGTAACAGAGATTTGATACCGTACCACCATGCTTGTCATTGATCCCGCCGCAATCACAGCTATCCGTTGGAATCGACAGGTACTTCATGCAAGTTGCCTCGTCATACACGAAGGTACATGTGTCTTTCAAGATCTCCAGCGAGACTTTGATGGTCACCGACCCAAAGCCACCATTGTAATCAAATGGATATGACTCTGAGCGTAGTAACTTCCCTTTCAAGGTAGACTTGGATATGCTGTTACAGAAGCTATTGGCCGCACTGACCATTCGCACATGCTCCGTCTTCTCTCCTTTCTTGTAGCAAGAGACTGTATTGTCTTTGGGATTACCCTCCTCCAAAGGAGACTCTGTGGCCGTTGGTTCGGAAGTTGTAGTTGTAGGAGTTGTCGATGTCGTGGACGTGGTGGAAGTAGTTGAAGTACGTTTGGGACAAACAGTGAGAAGTTCGGCCCAGTTTTCGTCGTCGGAGTCGGGGGTACCAGGGGCTAAGGTGCTTCCGTTTCCGCCAATAAGCCACGGGGAGTTAATACATAGGAAGTCGAAAGGGTATTCGCATTGCGCAACAGTAGGCTCGTTCAGAAGACCAATTTCGGGCTGCCAGAAACGTTTGGGGAAGCTTCCAGTGGGAGCGGATGCAGGAGGTGTTGGAAATGGAATCGTCGGCGCTGTCGCTGTTGTCGATCCCTTGATAGACGCAATTCAAGTCAGTTTAATTCAACTGCAGGTTATGTATAGGCAGTGCAAAAGTGAAGCCACATATTCGAAGATGACTAGAGCCAGTGGATTCAAAGATGAAGAAGACGTAGGGAGAATAAAGTGAAGGGATGAAGACTCACATCTGCTCCTGTATAAATAACCGATGGCCAGAATGGTGTCGTTGCAAGAACCGGCAAGAATGGTTCGAATCCTTGTCGTTTGACCTTCTGATTAGTATCCTGGGTCAACGTCACAATCTCGAACACCCACTGCGAGATGGTCAATGGAGCCTGTGTAATCGTGCTTGACCAAGTGCCCGAGGTGACAGTAATGAGGGGATAATTGACGGTGCTGGTTGCACCTGTCCAAGGTGGAATTTTGACGTTACATGGCGGAATGCAAGTAAACGTTGGCGTATCCATGTCCCATACAGCGGGGTCAATCCAAATGAGATCGTTGAATTGCGCACCCGTGCTGCTGACATCCAGAATGGTGATCTGAGACCAAAATGGATGCGAATTTACGTTTAGGTTATCGACTGCTGTGATTCCCTTGCCGTCCATAACAGCCATGTATTTAGCGCCGATGGTGATGAGGTTCTGGATACGCACGCTGGCTTTGTTCGAACTGAGGAGTAGCAGCGCCTTTTGACATGCTTGTGAATCGATACATGTCTGGGCGTAAGTTGAGAACCAGGAATAAATCCCCGCACCAGCGATAAAGATGTTCTCCGATTTGGTGATTATCACGGCCCAGGATTCATCGCATCCGCCAAAGTCATTACTGGATGCACACGAGTAGACAGGATCACTAGGGTACAGTCCAGCGACAGCTGCAAATGGAGCAGGTGGAGGTGGGGTTGGCTGGTAGTATGGTGATTCGGTCTGTAGCATTCCAGCGAAGATATTCGATGCTCCATTGAAGTTGTATTGGTAAAATACAGCGTGTTCGGATGCAGTCGCGTATAGCCTGTGGATTTTCATATTAGCATTCTCAGCAATGCAATTTTCAATTGCCAAAGTAACACAGCAGAACATAGTAGAAAACTTACCAGGTAGCTGTGGTGCTTTCGATCAAGAAACCACGAGCGATATAGATCGAGGTTTGTACCATGTCGTTACTTGGAGAGACGAGATTAGGGTCACTATTGATAGTTAGTTGAACCAAGCACTTTATCCTTCAAGTTAATGATGAATACTTACTCAAGCATATGATCGGCTCCCCAAAGCCACATGTTCTCAAAGTAGCCTGATGCCGATGGAGTGATATGCATCATCAAACTCGCTGCACTACATCCTTGATCAATACCACTGGTGACCGGAGGGCATTCTGCAGGAGTGAGTTGGGTTCCGGTGGCACCTCCAATACGGGCGTGGCAATCCCAGAGTCCAGCGGATCCAGCACTCGCGGCTGCTATGTTCCATTCGACCAGAATGAGGCCAGCTGTGGCCCCGTGTGTCGTGAAAAGAAGGTCCTGCATCTCTACATTGCCTACATCTCCAACGTTACCGACTTTGAGAAGGACCTTGGGCTGACTGAAATTCATTGTCAGCATAAGAATAAGGAGCTGTGATAAGTCTGGAGCTTACCTTGCATTCTCAAAGTAAGATCCAGATGCAACCAGCTGTGACCAAGTTTCACCAACGATCTTGGCGCCCGACGGTATGGTTATTGTGGAAGTAAGAATATACGAACCAGCGTCCACGAACAGGATCTTCCCCAAACTCGAGTACAGTGCCTTTTGAAAAGCTACTGTGTCATCTGTAGTTCCATCACCCAAGGCCCCTAGGTCTTTTAAGTGAAGAAAGTCTCCCATAGCATGATCTTCATACTGAGGTTTAGGGCGTTCGAAGTATGCACCCCGAGAGTCGAGCAACGTCGAGTGCCTGAGGTAGTTTCCAACCTTACCACCCTGAGAAAAGCTACGAGCTGTTGTCGAGCCTTCATAGACTGGACCCAGTGCCCAGTGACTAATGACAGATGAGGATCCCGCCAGAATAGTCTTGCCGCTGGTGTCTGCAACAGCTGTAGTAACTCCCGAAAACGCAACATTCTCTAGAACGACTCCTGTACTGCCGGACCCAGGAACCGATGAAGATGGAGCTATAACCACGGCTGCTCCGACATTCGTGAAGGAGGAATCGAGTATCGAGACAGATCCAATGTTTCCAGAAGCATTATCAGCGACGAGTTTGAACCCAACGTTGACGTTTGTCATCGTGATGGACTTCCACACCCATCCCCAGTCCCAAATTACCTGAACACCGGTTGTGCAGCCATTGAATGTAAGACGCTGCGCCGTGAATTGCTGGTTTCCTCCATAAAGACCAATACCGCCGCCGGTGAAGGTCACATCGGAGATCTGTCCACCACTTCCATTTTCAGCATACATAGATTTTTGAGTGCCTTTCGCGACGAGTTCTACGTTCTGTAAACTGGTCGCCTGAGCCACTTGATAGTGCAGCGCCGAGATATCTTCTCCAGCCTGTGTGATGTCGATGACGATATTTCGAATCTGTCTGTAGAAGTTTGCCGTGTTAATATAGGTCTGTTCGTTACCTCCATCCCCACCAGTGTATTCATCTGTGGACAGGACGCCTAGACCTATGAATTTTGGGGCGGCAAGAAGTGTTGGCCGGACATTCGCATCGCCAATGACCTGTGTTCCGAACGGCATGGCGATTGTTGTCGAGATCAGATATTTCCCCGGTGGAAAATATACAATGGCATTCTTGATCGTAGATCCGTTACACTTCTCGCCACACCGGGTCCCACTGGTCATTGCGCTCTTGACTGCTTTGGTGTCATCCTAAGTAGGTGGACAATGATCAGCATAAGTATAAATTGCATGACGGAAGACACTGTCAACTTCGTGTCCATTGGACTTACCGTGACTCCATCGCCCACTGCACCATAGTCGAGAACGTTACGGAACACCTGGTAGGTCGGATCGTTACCTATATGGAAGTCAGTGTGTGCTTTGAAGATGCGTGCTGAATTATGAAGTATTCCAGACAGTGGTTGAGAGTGCAAAGCTGCGTCTCCCGGACATCTCGGAAATTCAAGTTCCATGAGGCATTGAAGTATTACAATCAGAAAGTGACATACCCCAAGGTACCGTGCCCTTCCTCTGAAGACTCCCCATCCAGTACGTTCCAGAAGATACTACCCGCTTAGTGATGTTTCCTCCTGCTGCGACAGAGTCGGCCTCGGCTACGAGGGCTGCAGCCTCAGCAATTTGTGCTGTGATTTGGAGCAGTGGTGTAACGTCCTTGTTGGTCGTAGAATTGCCCACTTGGGAGCTGCTTGAAACGCCTGGCTTTACTCCGTACATGTTGCGCAGGGGTTGGGCCAGACGGAGAGCATTAAGCTTAGAGGACTCGGCCAAAGCATTTTGAACTATGGTACGTGCTTTTTGAAGGTCTTGGGAAGTGGCCCGCTTCACGAGAGGGGTAACGGAGGAATCAAGGATGTTCCTGACGGCATGCTGGAGTTTGGTGGCTCGAGCTTTGGGCAGATTGTGAGACATCTCAATATGATAGTCCCTCCAGTGCGTGTTATTGTTAGGAAGTTCATCGTCGATGTTCCATGAGGGTGGAGCCCCCATGCCTCCCATTTGAGGCAACTCGTTGAACGAGCTTGTCATGCCAGATAAGTCTGCAGATGAATGATTTGCAGAAATGAGGACTTCGTTTCCGTGACCAGCTTTCATGAGTTCTTGTATATCCTCAAAAGTGATGCCTTCCTGAATGGGAATTGTCGAATTGCCTCCATCTTCAGCACGCTTTCTTGCTTGTGTGATTTGTCTTTGGTTTGCCAAAACTGTTAGATACGGGTTCGTATCGTCATATGTCCAGATCTACGCGAGTTTGAGAAATTAGCTGTCTTCTTTTCTTGCATTGAACCATCGAAGACACCGCAGGAATACAAAAAATAAAGATTTTCAGGATGATATAACTTACCCTAGCTGCAACTCCGTCATTTGGGGTGTTAACTATGCCTAGGTTGAATAAGACAACACTGTTTGCCTTATCGAGTGCGGGGTAGTTTCCGGGGTTCAGCTGGATGAGTCTCTCGAATTCCAACCGCAAACTCGCGTGTGCACTACCTTGCCCTGCAACGGGAAGAGTTAGAAAAGCTATTGGACTATTTGAACTAGCTCTAGTGGTAGGTACGTACAGTTCTGCTCGGCCTTGACTCCGGGAGCACAGCGAATCGCTGCGCAACGAGTTTGTGCTGGAGTGGTCCCATCAAGTCCATCGCCGCCTTCAATGAAAGACTTGGGTGGGAACTCATCACACGAGTATCGCATGCCGGATGGGTTTATTTGCCCATTGGGGAGAACCTGATTGATAATTGCATTTACCGTCGTCCCTGGCTCAAGTGCTGTCGAGAACCATGGACCGTCGTGCCGCATTACGGTCTGTTGATCGGGTTCAGGGCACACGTGGTTCAAGATCCAGGCACGTGGATTGGAGTCTGGGGTGTCTGGGCATGAGTGTCTGCCACGGGCATCTGCTCGACGAGCCGAGTTGAAATCGAAGCCAAATGTCATGGGTCCAAATCCCACAATATTGGGGTGCAGATTCTGTCCTCGGGCAGTTGCGAAGAAGTTGTCGGCATTGCGGCATATGTCTTTCATGTAGAAGCGATTGTAAACGAGGTACACCGATATCTTTTGGGAGTTGCCGTGAAAGTCAATGACTGGTTGAGGGACATCGGTGATAGTAGGCTGGCTTTAGAACTGAAGGTAAGCAACGGTACTTTTGAAGTGCTCAATCATCCAGGCCGAGATATAAATGTCTCACTTGAGAAGGTGTATATCTTTCCACTATTAGAAAAAGAGAGAGAGGATAACTCACTAAAAGATTGTTGGTGTGAAGGCTCCAGGTAGGGTCGCCAAAAGATAATTTTGTGAATACTGAGCTCTTACCATCTGAAATGGGTGTAGAAAGAGAAATGCCACAAGATACAGAACATAGGGGAACAAAGTCATGATTGAATGCATAGCGACGTAGTAGACTCCTGGAGGCAAAAATGAAAAGAAGAGCCTCGGGTGACCGAGAAGTGGTTCTGTAATTCGAACTGAAGGCGATTCACATCAACTATAAGATGTAGGACAATAAGCCTCCTCCTGTCAGTTACCGGTATCTCGCCATTTCGCAGTCTGACTTGAGATAATGCCAATGACCCATGGTGTAGAGGAAAATGAACGTCGGAACGTTCTTGCATTCATCTACATTGAGACACAATCTCCGCGAGCGCCTCCTCGGCCGCACTTTGCGATCTGTACCTGGCGCTTTGTAGCTTGCATGATGCACCTTGTGCATTCAGAGTGGCACGGCTCAAAGATGAAGACTCGTGAAGTGGGTTTTGTTGTTCGGAGGATCGCTTTCGAGAGAGCCAAGCCGGAAAGTCCTCTGACATTCAACTCAATCACCGCACCATAGTCTACAATACTCAGTACAGTCCTAGTACTGGAGCATTCGATCAAGCACTGAAGATTGGTTCGTGAAGTTATGGTTGTTAATATCGATAATATATTAAGTGTAGGGTGAAGGATAAATCTCTGCTCGAAGCTTGCCCGCAGGTGTATCAACGGGTCCACCATGCACTAGCGCGTCGGGAGATAGATACTTCAAACTTGCCCCTATTTCCACTTATATTTCTCACCTGTCCTTGGCAACTTCATGATACGAACGCGGCTAATATTAAACGAAGTTTACCCGGACAGTTTGATTGGTGGCCTTCTTGATCTGGGACTGGCCGTCAGCCTTGGCAGACTTGGCAGACTTGGCAGGTCAAAATAGGCTCCAGCCTTCATTTCATGTTATACTAATTGGATCCCCCCTGAAGATGGATAAGGATTGTTCAAGCTTTACGGGACAATAAGCATATCTTAGAACGTTGATCGTACTGATATCTGATCCCGTCCTATTTGCAAGTTCGGTAGAGATCCGTTCCACGATATAAATATCGCTCAGGGCTTTTCTTCAGGGAAACGACAAAGCATTGACTCTGCCATACAAAAGCGATATATGATATTTGATATCAGTTTTGCTGCAGGTACAGATGCTAGTATTAAAGCTCGCATCCCTGGTCTCAAAGACGGAGGAATTCTAGAAGAGGGATGCCACATGATCTACCCCTATCCGCCTTCTTCCATGTCTACATATCTCCCGCATGTTGGAGAGATCAAAAGAGAAACTCTGTACCGATTGCGAATAGACGCTTGCATGGGTTCAGAATGAAGATGCTTTGCCAAGAGTCGGGGAAGTTTCCCGTTTGACTTCTCCAACATGCAGAAGCTATTAACATTTTTTTCAAGTCATCGAAATGGGCAGATTTTAATCACAGCTTGCCATTGCCAAGCAGCTACGTTGGTACCTGCGCCGCTGAGCAAATTGCAAAAGCAGATGTCAAGTGATCAACCGTCAAAAGATAAAGATGGGTTTCCAATGTTTTCAGCGGCCTACGGAGTATCTCGGAGTTGCACTTCTCTAGTAAAGCGCTTAGAGAAATTACACTTCAACTTCATGCAAGGGTCTTCGATCTTGCCGTTAAGTGCCATTCCCTCTTGACGTTCCGAGGAAATATTACTTGGAGGATATCTCATGAAGAGAGCGACCACTTGCAGGAACTTCTTGCGCTCTTGTTTGTGCTGCTCATATTCGCCGAAACCTCCTCCGACATCCGCACTTCAACGCAACGATGAAGTGTCTTGGTAGCCAAACTCAGTTGTCAAAATGTTTCTCCCTCCTATCATTGCTTCTTTCGATACTTGTGGTAGAGGCAGCTGATGTTTGCGCACCAGTAACATGGACAGGTACCCTTCGTCGGGCATCTTCTAACGTCACTGACACCATCACTGACACCATCACTGCCAACATGATGATGGCCAGGCGGGATCTTCTCGACCCTGACGATCTCCAACCTGGAGACATCAACTGCCGCTACACAGGCAGGACCGATGCCGCTGTCAACTACTACACTTGCACGCAGTTAGCCAACTTTTACGGGATTACAATCGAGAAGTTTTTCAAGTTGAATCCGCAAGTAAAGCCGGACTGTAGCAATATCCTACCAAGCAGCGTTTACTGCGTTGATGGGTGTAAGTTTCCTTGAAAATAAGTACTGAGACGAGAAACTGACAATAATAGTCATCGAGCCAGTGAGAGCTACAGATGGCCTCTGTGGCCCTAAAAACAACAATGCAACTTGTCTTGGACAGAGTTTCGGACAATGTTGTAACGCGGCAACTTGGAAATGTGGCAATACTACGTAAGTTATGATTTAAGCATCCAGTTCCAAGATCTTGAAAAGCATCAGGCTTACTCTAAGGTCTATAGTGATGACTGTGCTCCCGGCAACTGCTATGAAGGAGCCTGCGTGGGCGACAACATTTTCTCCACGGATGGAACTTGCGGCTACCAGCATGGATATCGTCAGTGCATTGGGAAGTGGGGCAGTTGCTGTAACATGGATGGTACTTGTGGCAACGGAACTGCATTTTGTGGCATAGGCTCATGTCAAATGGGTAACTGCACACAACCAGCTATAACAACGCCTCCGACAACAGGCAATACGACTGATGGTACATGTGGAGGTCCAAAATCATTAACCTGTAACTTGCTTTATGGAACTTGTTGCAATAAGTATGGGCAATGCGGTTCACTTGATACTGACTGTGGAGTGGGCTGGTAAGTCTGATTTCGCATGGGTTTTCATGCTCAAGAAAAAAGACTAACTCGATACATAGCCAACCAAAGTATGGCCAGTGTAGCTCCATCTCTTCGTCGTCCACAACTATAGCCAGCTCCACAAAGTCTTCCTCGACCATATCTTCCACAAAGTCTTCGTCTTCAGTACCAACAGCCACACCAGTAAGTCTAGATGGGAAGTGCGGCTCTGCCTCTACGACCGGCGCTACTTGTGCTGGCAGCTCATTTGGATCTTGTTGCTCCGTAAGAGGAAACTGTGGCAGCACACCAGCCTTTTGCGCAGTTTCAAATCTCTGTCAACCCAAGTTCGGCACGTGTACCCCTGTGAGTACTGATGGGAAATGTGGTTCGGCGTCTACAACCGGAGCTACATGCTTAGGTAGCACTTTTGGCTCTTGCTGCTCGGTCAGGGGGAATTGTGGAAGCACAGCCGCTTTTTGTAGCGTTGGTAATTTGTGTCAAACTATGTTTGGAACTTGTTACCCAACAAGCACTGATGGACGTTGTGGAGCGGATTCCACTGTATCGGCTTCTTGTTCTGGTAGTTCGTATGGGGATTGCTGCTCGGTGAAGGGAAATTGCGGGAGTACGGCTGCGTTTTGTGCTCTTACAAATCTGTGCCAGCCTACTTTTGGGACTTGTACTTAAGTTTTTCAGAGTGTTAATATGAAAGCTTTCTCTACAACCTTGGATGTATGCTGATATGGACCAAGGTTCCAGCATAACTAAGACTGCAGGGCAGTCATTATCAAGTGACAAGAAATAATGGCAAGTCTCATGACAGTATGGGACTTTGTTCGCAAGTGCCATTACCGAGAAACAAGCTCTGCTGTCAGAGAACAAGAGGACGAGATTTTCTACAAAACCAATGAATGAATTGTCTAGAGACGTTCGTAGAGTCAAGGAAGCTCTGCTTTTGTGTCTTCAATTGCCATTTCCTAGCATTTGGTTAGCTTGCACGAAGTATATCCTCATCTTCATTCCCTCACAGCTGCAGTTGTAGATATGACCGAAGCTCTTCCATTCCTGCGACTTGCTGGACAATGTGTCATCACTTCTATGGAGAGTTAAAGTGGAACTTATGCATAAAATTAGGCATGACGCCAATATGGTGTGGAAATACTATTATATCTTTCCGCAGATCAAGACGTGCTTCCATGCTCCCATCGAAGTACATTTGAGCTTTTCAGTCCACATCCATTACCAAAGGTCCATCATTCCATGGTAGGTTATTTGAACGCTCCTTGTCTCTCAGTTCTCTGATTTTCCTCAGCTGCCAATTCAGGTCCTCCTGCTGGGACATGAAATATCATCACCTATCACTATTATTTTAGACTGGATATCAGGCTTGATACTGTGTTCATAAATATAAAAATCTTTTCATTCAAAGGGTAACAAAATGCGGAAACACCAGTTTCTATGACAGTAATTCATCAATTTTTCACTGCATTCCAATTTTGAGACCATCCACACTGATCATCACTATAAAACACCCCACTCAAATGAATGGAATCCATGTCTTCCATGACCGTTTCGATTCCTGACGAACTCTTAGGAGAGATGTGGCCTCGTCCGCTTTGTCTTCGATCCATTCTTCACAATCATCTCCTCTGCGACTGCTAAGACTAGGCTTCCAAAATTCGTCAAGATTCTGGGAAACAAAAGTAATCGCTACAATATGTCAACTGCTGCTCTCTTGAGTACGGAATTTGATGCATACCTTTGTTATCTTCAAGTCCTGCACGGATCAAAATCAACTTCAAGTTGACAAGAAGTACTCGAAGAAACTTTGGATCCCATACTTTGCTAGTTGCATCGTGAGAGAGTTTCCTACCAAATCCTTAAACTCTCTCTCGCGTGTGAGAGCGTTAAAGCTATTCCATGTGCATTTCAATTTGCAGAGTGTGTCCCATTCGATTTGAAGACTATCTGGTGTGATCGTTAGCTCATATGCCTAGCAGACTCCCCCAGCACTTACTATCGACACGAAGGTCATGTAGCGTTTTCTGGATGCTATTCCATGAATAAGTTTGTCCATTCATGGCGCTGTATACTTCAATAATGAGCAAGAGATTAAAGCATGGTTGATACCAGGGACAATAGAGTAGCGGAGGGACGCTTCAGTTGCACTGTTACACAACATATTTACTCTAAGGGTTGGAAATCATTCTACTTATGTAGAAGGGAGTGAAGCATCATTATTATGCACTTCGCTGAGGGAAAGATCATTTTGGATAACTTGTCTCGTGGAACTTGCAACTTCAGTCTTCATTAAGGAACTTTTCTTTTCACATGAGCAACCCTCTCACCCCTCATCCCGCCAACGTGTTGCGCAGCAAGGTCATCTATTCTGTGAAGTCAAAGAACAACAACGTGATGTACTGTTGTAGTAGCTTCTCAATAACATCAAATCTCGAAAGACAAGTCGCAAAGCAGCCTTCAACGCCCGTGTCTCTCCGCCCACCAAAGAGAAACATGTTTCTTGCGTCAATCCTACCCCTCCCCCGCCCCTAACCCCAAACTTGCAGCCCCGCCACCGGTGCTCCTCTCAGCCTCGCTTATTCATATTGGTGAGAGGTTCGGATATGACGGGTCCTCACCCAGATTACCAAGTGCTCCGTTGCTTCAACTTCCTATCCTGAAAGCCCTCACATACAATGGCGTCACAAGAATTCAATTGGAAAGCAACCAGTGACACACACTCTCTTCCTAATTTTGTGCCACCACACTCTCTAGGAGCCCGGCTTCCTTGACGAGCTCATAAAAGAGTCCCTTTTGCAATATTAATACTACTAGCATATCAAATTCAACTATTTCACCCTTATCAATATAACGATATAATCATAGTTAATAATTATATTAATGCGATACGCGATCGTAATAATAATCTAATTACTAAAATAATTACTATGAAATATTTCTTATAATAATATATTCGTTTTAATATTCATTATAATTTATATTTTCTAATTAATTAATTAAACTTTTCCTTTTATATACCAAATATACTAGTAATAAAAACGTGTATATATATTATTATAATAATATGCGTTTAAAGAAATAAAAAATACTTATTATAATTTTATTTAATATAAGAATAATTATTAGTATAAATAATATACAAATTAATAATAAGTATTATTTTTGCCTTTAATTAAAATTAAACCCTATATAATAAGTTAATATCGCGAGTATATATTTTCCTTGGAAATATCTTTTTTATTTCTTTTATATATTTTAGTTTTTAATTTATTAATTATATTAATTATATAATCTTTAAATCGTATATATTTTATACTTGTAATTAATAATATAATTTAATTAATAATATTAAACCAAGGAAAATATAAAACGCATTAAGAATATTTTATAATTTTATATTATTATAAATAAAATCAAAAGAAAAATTATTACGTATTATTTATTCGAATAATATAATATTTTATAAAATAATAATAAATTATTATTATAAATCCAAAAGCCTAATAATTAAAGTATTAAAGTTATTAATAATATTATTATTATTAGAAAACTTAATAATTCTAAATAATAATAAAATAAGAAAACTTTTTCTTATATTTATTTAATTAATAATATTAATTTTCTTATAAAATTTAAAATCGAAATTAATATTTTTAAAAGCTAAATTGAAATATAATTAATAACGCGTATTATAATTAATATATCAAATAATTCTTTGTTTAAATTAATTAATAAAAAATTGATAATAATAAATAATATTTAAAGTTTTACCAAATAACCTAATATACTCTAAAATATATTTAATCGATATAATACTCGTTTTAATCTTCTTAAATAATCGAATTATAAAGTTAAAAGATTATATTATTTATTTAATACTAGGTATTAATATGCGAGGTGAGAAGGAGTCAAGGGATTATGCCAAAGCTCAGCTTGCCTCCTTCTCGGGCATGGCAGTGATCTAGTGAAACAGGAGGAGGAAGGATTTGCAGGGGGGCTTAGGCCGGTCTTGTTGTTCTGCATAAGGTAAATGATGCTATCGGGGCCTTGCAGCCGTGGTCTCCCTGCACGAGAAGGACAGCATTAACGCCGAGGCGTTTTTGACGGTGAGGACGTCCGGGAGCATGGCATGGCAGGAGTGTACAGTGGGCCACAGAGCGGTTCTGCGAGGGCAAGGCGAGAAGCCCACATGAACCCTTTGATTTCCACCTCTGCCATCATTTTCCAGTCCAGTTTGTGCAGCCAGCAGCAAGCAGAGAATTTCTTGAATACTTCCAATCATTTCCACGCGCTCGAAATGGCAACTTTTGTCCCCATCTCTTATACTTATGTGCCAACTGCTCCGCGCTCCAAGAGCATAGCAACTCGCCGCAAACCTGCCCCGAAGCAATCCAGCATCCTCGACAAGCTCTAGCGCAGCAAGCTGAGCGAGGCAGCACTCAGCATGGCCGACTAGCAGCAGCTGATGATAGTGCAGGGGACGAGCTTGGAATCCGAGGTAAGCTCAGAGATCGTGATGTTTGGCTGGTAGCGATAGTAACTGACCTGGAGTAGAGACTGGCACGGTCTACGACGGCAACGACAACGACGACGACTGCGACCTTCCCTTCATCGCCAGTTGGTTGTCCCTTCCTTTCGTTCCTCGTTTCAGGGCATTGGTACACGTGATCGCGGGCTGAGGGGTTCAGGACCGAAAAAGGCTTCGCTTGACTGTAGTTGATGAAAGGGGGAGAGGATGCATCGCGTGATGCACCATGCTTTTGCCGATCTTAATTTAACAGTTCGGGGTATGTCACTCCGCACCTAATTTTAGTGCAAAGATACCTCGGCTAGACTCCACTACAACATCTCGCTGGAAGCTCCAGGGCATTTAGTGATGAATAGGTGCAAGTGGGCTAATTTGACGTCAAAGTAATCAATTCCGAAGTTTACCGTCAAATTGATCAACATGACGATCAAATTGGTCAATTTAACGATTGGTGAGTTTGATGCTACAGATCTGCTACACCACATCATCTCCCCTTACCAGCATCCGGCTGCAAGAAAGTCTACAGCTTGATGCCGGTCCAATACGCTGGGCCTGCTCTGCTAATACCTAGGCTCGCTATTTAAACCCCGCGGCAACTTTAAATAGCATATAGCTATGCTGTAAGGCTATCTAGCGATAAATTTATTACTTGTAGAACCACTATTGATGTATAATATCTTGAAGTACCTCCGTAAAGGGGGGCAAAGAGCGATTTTTAGTGAGGATCTCGCTTGTGGCTTAAACTTTATCGGCTGTAAGCTATTATTCTATTGGTCAAATTGAAATGCAGGTAAGATTACACTCTGCGTGCCTATCAAAAATCGCCAGCATGCAAGGCAGCCAGGGGCTAAATATCCCCTTTACAGTAATCTATTGGTCACCTGGACCAAATCCTGCGATAGATCTGCACTGATCTACACTGAATTGAGGGCGGGGCTATGCTGCCATGCAACACCACATGAATTAGCAGTGCATCGAACAAGGTATCTTTTCAGCTGCTTCATCTCCTTGAGAGGATTCCTCTTTAAATCTGTAAAACACCTTTCTTCAGAGCTATATCCTCCATCATGGCGTTTTCAGACAGTTCCCGATCTCGTGCGAGCCTGAGCTACTCTACCGTTGATGGACAGCTTAGTGCTACCGGGGACGACCGCCTACCTTGGCACAAGGTTTTTTGGTCTTGTATTGGTCCAGCTCGGTCGCAAAGCCGTCTTCCAAGCCGCCGATGGATATCGAAAATCTTTCATGACAATATATCAAGAG
>FJOG01000073.1:26845-106398 GCA_900073065.1 Phialocephala subalpina | reverse complement strand
ATATAAATTCCTTTTTAGTATTATTTTACAAATTTTATTATATTTATTAAATATTAAATATTATTATTTTCAATATAATTAAAATATTATATTCTTATTTTTAAAATGAATATATTTTATTTTATACAAATAATAATACGTTTATAAGAAGTATTAAACATTAATATTTCTTAAGATTTATATTATTATTCTTTTGAACCTTTGAAATTATATAAATTCTATTGATAATTATTATAAATTAATATTATACGTATTTGAGTATAATTTCTTGTAATGAGAGAAATTGAATATATGCTTAATAAATTGATAACGTGAAGTTCAGTATATGAGAGGCTCGGGTTAATAGGGGCCCAAAATCGGCTCTTGTAAATGTGGATAAGGGAATTAGAATCGGTTCCCTACTCAATATCATCACAATATCTTGATAGGTTCACAGAGGTGGCTATGTTCCGAACCAGCAAACATCAGCAAGATTTATATTTAGACAACATGGAAACTACAACCGATTCGCGAGGGGGCCAAAAGAGGATCCCTTTAAGCATGATCCAGCTGATTGATCAGCGTGCTCAGGACTTAGGCTTCGGCTCAAGTTAAAACAACGACTGCTTAGATCCTAAGACGGAAATGGACTTTAGCGGGCTCAGTTACCGTCTAAGATTATAGTGGAAATCTTTATAGAAAAGGTAGGATGAGATGCCGGTTGTGAAAGGTGGATCAGTCCAGTTCGAATACCCGTCTCTTTCTTGATAGACATCTTGTAGAAACGGCCAAGACAAAGGATAGGGTTGATCGCGACTCTCTGCATTTTCTCGCAGTCCGGTTGTCAAGCGGCGCCCACGGCGGCGGCAGCGAATTCAAATCCTCGTCATCCCAAGCCTTCTGACCGGTGGTAAGATATAAAGTGTCTACTTCATACGAAAACCAAGTGCGTTTCGTGATGTCTTTGAGAAGGTGGATCTCCGTATTTGTGTTTCTGTATGAATTTTTGGGTCTCTGCTCCAGACTCTTAACATACCGCAAGAAGGGGCATATTCAGGATAAGTTTAGTCTCAATCATCCAAGCTCCTTGATACACTATACCTCTGTGGTATTCACTGTAAACTTTGACGGAGCCTCTAGAAACGTTGAATACGAGCGAAAGTACTCGAGGCTGTGGGAGAATGAGGTCCCTATCTCAATTAGTATTGTTTCTGTCACATTTACTAAAGTCCCACGAGAAGAGGGACATTCTCGAGACTTGAGCATCGATATGTGAGACTTACCAAATCTTGGCGCGGAGTTCGATGGGGAGGAACTGGAACAGGTAGAAATAGCCGGTCATATCTGGTTTAGGGAGATATTTGTGTACATCCTCCCGCTTCACACAAGGGCTGACTGCCACGGCAAGGCAGAGCGGAGAATTCGAGACCGCTGAAGACCATGTAGACTCTGACGCGATGCCCGCACCTTCATTATCCCTAGCTGATGAGAACATCCCGACTTCATCTTCGGCGGCACCGACCTCGATGTCATGGATTACCAGCTGAGCAATACCGCTCACAATGTTCGAACCCATGTTCAAAGGTCCAACCAACTGGATGAGCGGAGTTCGGGGTCGCAAATCTGGTACTTAGCGAGACCAGTTGTCATAAAGCCGATGATCTTTCTCTTCAAGAACAATGAATTGGATATCCGTCCGCATAGAAAGAATAATTGTACAGATTTTCCGTGATGGAAGTAGTGGAGATAATAATAAAGTGTACGGCAGTGAGTCAATTCGGCGTTTCCGTTCTTGATTAGCTGCTGGTAGCTTCCCATACTTCCACTTACATCTCGACATCTCAGTCGTCGCAGAACACTCGTCCTTTCTTCGGCGCCTTCAACCCTCATATATGCCCCTACCTCAACTAAGATTCTGGAAAGGATGTCGGGGCATTGCAGAATCCGGATCGAGAGTCTTTTTTCGCGCAGCACTTGCTGAATTGTCTGCTTCCAAAACACTATTTTCAGTAAACGAATCAGAACCTGGAATCAGACATTATCAAGTCTAGGACTTTTCCAAAATCCATGTATTCATTCTCTATCCATGCCCAATGCAACGCTATGCACAAACTCTTCGCCTCCAATCCTATCAATCCCCATCTTGTGATCAAACACTTCCCTCCTCCCCACCACAACCCCTCGCCCTCCCAATGACCACCGAATTAACAACATGATTGTACGGATGCACAACCGCCAAAATATCCAACCACCTCCTCACCATCTCACTGCTCGGATCAAAAGCCGGATACATCAACCTCCTCAACCGATCCGCACTCCTAACAACCAGCAAAGCTCCCTCTTTCATTCTTTTCACCACATCAACAAGTACTTTCTCCTTCTCAGTCTGACTACTTCCAACCAGAGCAGCGAGGTACACAATATCGAATTCCTTCAAGTCGACGTCTGGACTTCCGGCTGAGGTGCAGGTGAATGACATTCCGTTGCCGCGAGGACCGAGCGCCTGACAGAGATTTTGGGATTGTGAGATTGCAATGGGGTTCAGGTCGATATTCAGGACGGATATGGGCGAGGAGGAAGTGTTTGGAAGGTTTAATGGGTCTCCGAAAGCGCCGCATAAGCAGAGGCTTGTGAGTGGGAGAGGTCCTGAGCCGAGAAAGGCGATTTTTGAGATGGGGTTTGGGGAGTTTCTGACGCCGTTGATGGTGGAAAGTTCGAGGCGTGTGAGGTCGACGTAGTTTTGGAAGTAGGGGAATGAGGTTAGGCGTTGGTATACTGGTTGGAGTTAGCACGGCCATGGATGGAGAGCACGTGAACCTTTCAGAGCGGAAAACTCTGGGGGGGGAGAGAATGGATTCGGACCTTCTTCTGGGGTTGAATTGCCATTGCCGATGATATTATCTGCCGAGTGAGTCTCGAGACAGCATTCTGCCTTGTCGCAAAGATGTCTCAAGTCCGTTCTGATCTCGAGGAATCTTAGATCTTGGAGGATCTATTCACTTGTTAGCAACCAGGTCTAATCGCCTCGAGTCATTCTCTGACGTTTCATTGAATTATATCCAGCAGTAGAGGCAGGAAGAAGAAGAAGGAGTCGTACCTGGGCCGTGACCTTAGAACTCCGGTTCAAGATACACATATCCACCAACTTCCCAAACAACCCATCAACCTCATCGCAAGGCTTCAAACATTTCCTCGCCTTCAGCTTCCCGTAAATCTCTAAAAGCTCGAGGATAAGACCCTCCGCTTCCCCATTCTGAGTGCTCGGCGAAGATGCGAGATGGTTTACTGATGGCGTTCCATGATCCGAGGAGAAGAAGTACCCAACAAACGAAGACCATAATGATGACATTCTGAAAGACAATAACAAAAGTTTGAAGAAGGAGAGGAAGTTGTAGGATGAATGGACAAGAGTATTTGTAGCACAAGAAACTAGGCCCCAAAAAAATTGGGGTTCAAAGGAATGACTGTGAGATGGGAAGGAACGCCTATGAATCACAACCGGCAGCCTCACCTCAACCCCACAGTGAAAATTGATTCTTTCCGTCATTCTGCCAACACATACCCCATTACTGATAGATTTGCCGACGTGCATATGCAAGGACTAGCCTTCTCGTTCTTGTGAGATCATATAAGTTTGCTCGCAGCTTCATCGCATCTGCGCTCAAATCAAAGGACAAACACTTCAGGAAGGCGCGAAGGGGAGGTACACTACATAACTTGAACTTGAGCAGATGGAAACATTGGAAGTAGGGGCGTGCTGCTACAATACTTTCCCGGTCATCGAAGCATTCTGCCGTTTCTCGAAGTTTGCGTTCATACCCATCAAGGTGTCTCAGCCAGTATCCGCAAACGCACCCCTCCACATCCCACGAGTGGATTAGAGATCAGCACTTGTGACTTGCATGAACTCACATGAGCCCCTCACATCGTGTGTATCATTCCTACTATCCGATTCAGGCAGCGATAATCGCGGTACTCTCGACGAATTTCTGGATGGATCACGTGCCAAACATGACTTGAACACTCGTTCCAAATTGGCTGATCGATTAACGAACGAGTCTCAAGTTCCTCAACCACATTGAATAAAAGATCGGTGTCTCCTTGGTATCATCAGAGTGATGTATATGAATGGTAACGGTCTTGGTAAAGCAAGATACTATCACATGACAATGCCAGCATTGTCAATGTCCCATCTTTGACGAGACAATCGAGAAGGCTGGGCTAAAGATGCTGCTTAAAGCAAAGAAATACGGTACTGGCTAGTGCCCCGCAACTGAGACGACCTGAAGAACACTCTTTACAACAAACTGTGTGATATAGACAGGATGATCGACTCCTCAGAGGTAGAGGAAGGTAGCCGCTTGAAAATGGGTCTCAAGGTTATAATAAGCCGATGGGTTGACCTGTCAGAGGAGGATTGGGATAATTTTCATGCATGGGTCCCATCTATGGCAGTTCAATAACGCCGAATGAGTCTTGCTACCACAGAGACAGGAGAGAGGATGAACTACTTGAGAATGTTAACAAAGACAGCTTCCAGCGAGTCAACAAGCTGAGACAACAAACTGTCCCTCCCCGAAGGAAGCGGGCCGAGAAACCTCAATTAAGGCAGAGACACAACTCCGACAAAGAAAAACATGAGCACTCGCTCAAAAAGGCTTCGACAAGTCACGGCACAGACGAGTCAAAACAATCCAAAGTGCAGAGAGCAAAGCCAATTCATTCTTGAAATTGTGCAGGAAGCAATCTAGCTCCTTTCATTATAAACCCCACATTCCAAAACGCCTCGCTAAAGTAAAGCTCCCTCCTGAACTTTTGAAATCGAGCCAAATCAGCTTCAGCTCCAACTCCTTTCCTTACATATGAATACAAGAAGCAAATTTCTCCTCCATTCCCATCATTCTCCATCTCCAAGCTCGCTACCTCAAAGGTACGGCATAAACAACGCATCACATTGCGCCAACAACATCGGATTAACCGCCTTAGCAATCAAATCAATAACCGTCTGATTCGCCGGTAACGTCCCAGCAGGCGCCTGCGCAAGACTCAACGTCCTCTTAACAATCAGTTCAGAGTTAAGCTGCACCGTCTCTCTCAGTTGTCCTTCTTGCAACCCTCCTGAACCTCGATGTGATTGTGTGAACCAGTGGATCATCTCATCTCGAACGAAGAGAGAGAGTTGTTGTTCGAGCTCGTATTCGGGCTCGGTGAGGCACCGGGCGATGGCCATGATTGCGCAAGAGTAGATTCCTTCGGTGGCGAGGGGACCCATTAGGGTTTGGAGGTTCGGAGTTAGGCGGAAGGGGACGGGCTCCGGGTTGTGGAAGAAGGCCTTGCCCGCAGCCATGCAGGTCATGAGTTCAGAGCCCCAGATATTGCCTGTTGCGCGAGCGATGTTCAACTTGTGCGGGTACCGGTTGTGCATGTGTAGGATGTAAGTCATGAATGTGAGAGCGGCGAACTGGTATGAGAATTGGCGGCGGAAGAGCCAGAAATCGGAGAAGGAGGGGTAGGTTTTTGTGAAGTAGTCGAGGGCGAGTGTATGCGGGACCCATTTTTCTTGGACGGCGGTGAATGTTTCCAACTTCGCTGGTAGAGCTTGATCGGGGTGTTTCTGCCAGAGGTTAGAAACGTATTCAGGAGTTTGACCGATAGATCTTGCCTTTGCTTCGACCAGAGCCCTCATCTTGTCCATAGTGAATAGCACAGGATCATCCTTCGACATTCCACTCTTTCTGCAATGATCCTCAAAGACTCCCTGGAGCGAAATGTACGTCGGATCATCTTGTACCATACGGATATGGGGAGCCAGAGGAATCATAAGTGGGAGATGGAAGTTCAAGTTCCTCCGCCTACTCTCCTTTCTCTTGCTCAAGCTCCCATTGAAATGTCTGAATAGCTGCAAGATCCGTTCCTCGCGTCGACAATGACGAGCAGCAGGATGCTGCACCGCAAATGGATGAACACTTCCATCATGTCCCCTAATCTTGAGTCTGCGATGACAAACACCAATACCACGAACAAGATCAACAACAGGCAAGAAGCGCTCGATACGAACGAAGTCTTGGTTCTTATCCTTGTGCTGAAGATATTGTCCAGGAACTTCGACTTCATCGAATTTCAGGAATCGAAACTCGCTGAGATAGCTGCTATAGCTCTCAAGATGTGCGTAAGTCTTGCGTCTATCGAGCTTGGCCTCGAACTTATCGCGCCACTTCCGCAATTTGTGGATGTACTCGTACATCGTAGGCTTCTTCTTAACAAAGTCTTCTTCGAAAGAAGTGCGGATATGGGCAGGTAGAATTGTCTCGGCGAATCGTGTGATGTTGGCTTCGGTAGCTGGAGGGAGCTTGACGTCCTGAGCGTAAGAGTTTGGTGCACGGCCGACGTAGGAGAGAGCATCGTTGAGTAAGGCGGTGATCAATCTGTAAGCATCCTCGTCGGGTGGGCATTTGAAATGCTTCTGAATTGCATCCACCATCGACTCCATCGATAGTGCCAACAATGGGAAGGCAGTCTTGAGCACCGAGAGGATTTCTTCGGTGTGCTCCCATGGCATCTTCTTGACAGGCGGAGGTGCTGGAGCGGCGGGTTGTCCATTCGCAGCATCACCGTTCGTTCCATTTGCACCATTGGCCTCTCCAGGTTCCGTCTTAACCGCACCTTCAGGATTCGCAGTGCCAGGTCTTGATCCAGCCGCGCTGTCAGGTCGAGCACCAGCAGGTGTTTCTTGGCGTTGGAGACTTGGTGAACCATTAGGCTTCGGTGTCGCATTCCCACCTTGTGCAGCAGCAGCTCTCAACTTAAGTCTTCGTTCTCTCTCCTCCTTCTGCTCTTGTGTCTTCTTGATAGCAAGCATATCTTCACGGTTGGTTCTCAATTGGAAGTACAGTGCTTGAGGATATGCCTTGGCGATCTTGCATAGCAGTGCATTGGCCTTTGGTCCCTCCTTGTGACCAAGTCCAGTAAGAAGTTGTGGGATGAAGGTGATCCAATACCAGACGGGCGTCTCGCCTTTGTACTCATCAAATTGAGCAGATAGAGTGCCTTCGGCGTCATCAAGACTCAATAGCCAAAGGATTCGAGTGAGCAGCTTTCGGGATTTCGCATTCTTGAAGAGACCGGCGGCTTCCAGGTAACAGCTCAGAGCGTTCTTGGCGTATGTGTAGTTCTGAGGGTTCTCCTTGAAAAGACGATCGTTGTAGTAACCCCATTCAGCCCATGCCTTAGGAAGCTTGATATCGAAGAACAACGCCATACCATATGCTTCAGCTGCTTCATCGCGTTGTCCGAGCTTCTCCAGGAACATCCCCTTCAGAGTGTAGAACTCAGCCTTTTGATTGGGTCCGAAATAGTTGAGATTGGTGTTGTTGATGACATCAAGACCGTTACTGAGTTCGTTGGGATTTTGGTAGTGACACTTGGCTTGCTCTCTCAACTTCAAGAATGCTTCTTGAATCTCGATGTTGGGCAGAGTGTAGATCCTACTGAGTTGGCTAATACAGACTTCAGGAAGTTGGTGCTTGCGAGCTACGTGAGCGAAGCGGTTGATGATCCAGGCAGTCTCATGGAATCCACGGTATGCGAAGGAAGCACCGTTTGCATTAGCGCCACCTTGAGGAAGAAGATTGAGGTAAGTAGTATTGATGAGGCCGAAAATGTGCTGGCGCCAAGTAACGAGATCCTGCCAGGCAGTGATATCATCCCAGACATTGGGAAGGCGATCACGCCAGGTACCAAGGAGTAGCTTGAGTTCTCCCGACTTGACATCAAGATTGCCTTGGTTTGTCTGTGCGAGACTCTGGCAAATGACGCTAGCATCATGAAGCTCCACAAGCTGTTGGAAGTTCTGTAGCAGAGGTGTATGTGCATTTGTGATCCTCTTCGGTAGCTGATGCCACTTTCGGATCGAGAGTTGAATGGCTTCATCGCAGACCTTGCCGAATTCTGCCGGAGACTCTGTCTTGTTGTGCAGCTTGAGAAGAGACATGAAAGCCTGGAAGAACATCCGGCGTGGTGTTGGTGCATCCATGACACCCTTGATCATATTGTCCAGTGCATCACGGTGCTCTGGATTATTCCACATATCGATCTGCTTCCAAGCACACTCAAGCAGAAGATCTTGGAAATTCTCATGCTTGGCGAAATCTGATAGGACCTCCCACTGCTGAAGCTTGGTGGCGCACAAGACCCAATGATCTTCCCAGAGCATGTACTCGCCTTGTGAGAATGGTATCGCTCCGGTTCGAGCCTTGATCTGGGCAGTTTCGTACATGTGTTGGGCCTTGTCCCACATACCATTTTGCTCATATGAAAGAGCAGCATTGGTCTCCACATACAGACATCTTCGTCGCCACGTACCGTAGAAGAGGTCATCTTCGTTTAGCCCAGCATAGAGCTCTACCAGGGCGTCCAGATTGCTCTCGCGCACGAGCGCACTGTCGATCTCAGGCTTGATGGCGGCATTCTCGAGCTGAACCAATGCAGTGTACCAAGCATCGTAGGTCTTTGCCTCGAACTTGAGCACGTGTGGAGGAATCTTGCACTCAGGCCATGCGCGCGCAGCGCCTTCCAAAAGCGACTGGATGACATTCGGTCTCTTGTCGACTTGACGCGAATGGTAATCCTTGGTCAGCAAAGCGACCATACCCCTCTCAAGATCGCCTCGCTCGTCCTTTGGCGTTGCAGCCCAGTACATGGGGAACAAAGCCACCCAAATCTCATGAGCCACATTCGGATCCAAGTGTTGGAGTTGGGAGAGCGGTTCAATGATATCTCGTACACGGACATCCCCAACCTCGACAAGGAAGCGTCGATGCGAAAGCAGAAGCGAGTCGTATTTATTATCAGCCATCATCGTTGGTGTGCGATGATCATTGGCATAGGTTTCGAAAATGGTGGACGCGGGCATGGTTCTGAAGTCTTCGTGGTGTAGCTGAATCGAGCTGTTCATGTCAACAGCGCCGAGCAGTAACTGAGATGCCTGTGCCAGCCAGTAAGAATCGGCCAGAGTGTCCCAATTTTGTGCAGTAATGACATAAGCCAGGCGAGCGCTTGCAGTCTTCGATTGACTCTTGTCAAAGATAGCCATGAACCGATTTCTCATGTCAACATCCTGGGCTCTTGTACCAATCAAGAATGCATGTTCCATGCGAACGGTGAGCTCAGTTCTGGTGATTTTTGGATCCTCGTAGATACGAATGACAAGCTCCAAAAACTTCATCAACAAAGTCTGATCGGGACGATTCTCAAAGGTCAGCATCTTGTGTAGTACCGCAGTCTTCTCCTTCAGCGTTGGCCAAGATCCCTCAGACTTGAAGACCCACGTCTCCACCATGTCGAGAATCTTGAGGCAGAGGGTATTGCTCATGGACTTCTCGACCAAGGTAGCTAACACGCTCAAGAAAGGACGTCGGTTGTCGCCTAGAACGTCCATGCGCATTGAGATGATATCGATGGCCTTTAGCATGAGACCAGTCTGCGTCTCGAGCTCATATGCGCTCATCACACCAGCAGGCTCCGCCTCGCCTGGACGGATCGGACCAACCATGCCAGCCTGACCCAGCAGCGCATTGTAATGAGCTACATGCTCACGAGCAAGCTTGGCCTGGAGCGCCTTCATGAGCTGTGGGATATGCTGATCCATCTCGGACGGCTTGCGTTGTGCAAGTGTCCACAAGATATTGATTCCTGAGACGTAGTTGTTTGCTGATAGTGTTTCAGTAGCGATGGTAGATAGGAAGGTGATGATTTCTGAAGTAGATGCCTCTGCTTCGCCCTCGGCATCAGCATCTTCCATCGGAACATCATCTGGGACGGCGTCAAGGATGCGCTTCATCAACGGCTTGAGGTTGCGTCCCTCGTCGATCTTCTCGTCAGCAGCGTTAAGACAATCCTGAATCTCAGGAATGCTGGATTTGAGAGACTTTTCGAGGATGTGTTGAAGTCCAGTCATATTCTGCAAGATCCAGCTGTCGGGCTTGACATTGACAATGATCCGCACGACTTGAAGGGTATTGACGATGTTGGTGAGAAATTTCTCGTCTCCCTTGTTGTCTTCGGTATGCTCGCGGTCGCCGGCAAGAGCTTGTGTTGTTCTGTCGCTAGCCAATACCATTTCTGTTACGTTCGGGAAGAGGTCGACCAAAGACTCACCCCAATATTGAGGTTGAAGAAGACCATAAAGGAGAGCGATAGCCTTCTTGCACATCTCAACTGACGGTTGAGGCTGCACCGGTGCATTGGGCATGGCCATGTCCCTGGTCTTGGCGGAGGGAAGAGGGAAACGTTCTGGGAGTCCAGCGATGAATTCCACGAGGTACTTGATCATCTTCTGCTGAACAATCGGAGGGATCTTGTACTCTGGGCGCTCTGCACCAGTACCAGAGGAGCCAGGTTTTGATGGGGACGGAGATGACATTTGGTTATCGCTCAATAATTCTAGCTTTCGCTTCTTCGTGTTGGGCGATTCTGAGAATGCTCGCACAGGAGAAGCATCCTTGCCTTCAACGCGCTTCTGCTCCCACTGCCAAATCAATGTCATCAAATTGAGTGCCAGCTTCTTGTTCTCGTTCGATGGGGTTGGAGGCTGTGCGACCTTTCGCAACGAGCTGACGATCAGATTGATGAATTTGTCTCTCGACTCGTAGAAAAGGTCTGCATGCTTCACCAAAAAATGGAAGATGCTTGTCATTTGCTGCACATTTTGACCCTCCTCGGCGAGAATGCGACGCGGACCTGCGGCCCAGACTGGATTTCGGTCTCCTTGCGAGGTGTTCATCCGCTTTGGAAGCACAGGGGCAATGAGCTCCAGGGCTTGCGTCACCAGAGCACGACCTTCGTTCTGGTTCGTCTTCAGGAGCGAGAAGTAGACCTGTTGAACGATCTTCGCAGGAGTTTCGTAGTGTGCGATGAAGTACCCAATCACAACATATGCAGCATGCTTGTTGATGACATCCTCCAGTCTGATGTAAGTCCAGCCAAACTTGATGATGTCCTTCCTAGCATCTTGCAAGATGGCATGATGGTACTTGACAAGGAATGCCGACAATTGAAGGACCTCCATTCTGGTGTGGTCGATACCCGATTGCGTCAAGTCATCACCGGAGTCACCAAGACTGACCTTCCAGATCTTTTGGTGTATAGACTCAATCACAGCCTTGTCCATCAGACGATGACCCCTGCTAGGACTAGATTGCCTCGAGTTCCGCATAACGTCCATGGCCAGAATAGGATTGACGAGATTGTGAAGGAGGAATGTCTTCGACTGCTGAGAAGCGTTCTTTCCATGGTATACTTCCAAGCTTCGCATCACAACGCTCTTCCAGTATTCGACAGAATCGGCGTTGATGACACGATCGAAAAGGTACTTGAAGAATGTCTGACTAGGCTTGAAGTCCTCAGCAGTGACCGAGTCAATGAGGCTGAACAACGAGTCCAAGTCCTTTGGATGATACTCCAGGAATTTGGTGAAGATGACCATAAGTTGTTCTCCAGCTTGCTCAGCGGCGAGGCGTAAATTTGGTGGAAGTGTATTTGAGCGAAGGTGTCGCTCCAAATTCTTGCCGACCAACTTGAACCAAGTCATGTTCTCTTTCTTCTCCATCCATTCCTTGGTCTTGTCATTGTCGAACTTCGACACCGAGTGCATGATGTTGATAGCGTTGATGACTGCAGCGTATCTCGTCTCCTTGTTCTCGGCACCCATGTCGCCGCAGGCCTTGATCATCTGCTCCACACCATTGACAACGGCTTGGCGAAGAGGTCCACTCTCGGGATCTTCTAGGACTTGGGCCAAGAAGCGGCCATATTTCTGCTCCTCAATCTTGCCCAATAGCATCAACCAGACTTCGTTCGGGTATCGGTTCAGGAACTTGTATAACGGAGCTCGGAAGGGGCTGTATCTGGTACGGCGGAGCTTCTCTTCCAGATCAAGAACAGTCTCGATGAGCCGCTCTTTGAAGTGCTCAGCTGCAGGAGGAAGGAGATGGAAGATGTTGAAGACGGCTGCAATGATCTTCATCTGCTCATTCTGTTCAATCAAGACGAATGATATCTTCTGAAGAGTGGTGGGCTCAGCAAGAACCTTGATGTGGTCAAGCAAGCGGGACCCAATCTCAACCTTGAAGTATGTTGTCAGGAGCTGGAGTAGTCGGGCCAGACCATCAAGACCGTGTGTGCTGAGTCGACGGGGATCCTGAAGATTAGCTAGGACAGGACGCAAACCATTCTGTAGCAGATCCTTTGGCAGCTTGGTAGTTTGCGAGAGCACATTCTTCAGTGCATCGTTCGCGGCCTCGATGGTCTGCTTCGAGTCGGAGTACAAGCATTTGAAGAAGACGGACACAATCTTGGTGCGTGTAGCGTTGTTGGGTCCCTTCTGGAAGTCCTCGAAGCCCATTGCCGTAGTTAGCATCTTGATACAAGCAACTCGGAGACTAATGATATTTTCGTGGGTTCGATGCTCTTGCGGCTTGCCAGCTAATTGTTCGTCGGGAGCGTCTGCTAATGCCAGTGCCTCCATGAGCAGTCGATTGAGTTGTTCATCGAATGTGACGAAGTCGGACTTCACAGTCATGTAGTAAGTGATGGCATCAATAGTACCAATCTGGACACCAAAGGGCAAGGCACGCAATGGCTTGCTGTAGAGTGGATGCAGACATCGATCCTTGGTGGGCTCCAAAATTTCCCAGATCTCAACGCCAATCTCCTTTGCAATGATCTCCAGGCAACGCTTGGATGCTTCACGGACATGTCGGTTCATGTGCGAAAGCTCCTGATTCAATTGACCACATACACTGAACAGCTTTGATGGACGAACTTGCTGACCATTTTGAGGAGCTGGAACTTGCAGATCGGCTTTGGTCGCACCTTTGGTGCAGCGATGCAGGAGGATCTCGAGAGTATCCTGAGCTCCTCGGCGTGTCTTTGCTGGTAGATCTGGCGGCATGTCTTTGATGACGTACATGAGAGCACGCGCGTAGTTGACTTGATTCTCGTGAATCCAAGCATCGCCCATGTTGATCTTGGTAATCATGAGATTGATGCCCAGACTGCCTCCAGCCTTGGAAAACCACTCCTCTTCGTAGCAGTTATGACAGAAGAGACTGCTGAGGTAGGAGAAGAAGGAGAGCTTGTTGACCTCGGCCTGAGACCCGAAGATGATGGCTGTGGTATCGTAGATTTCTTGTATTGCAGATTGAGCAGCCTCTCGCACAGCGATGTTGTCAGAGGACAGACATTCCACGATGGCATCACCAAGAACTCTGCTGTCGATGCAAAGAAGACCCTCCCCGGACTTGACATCAAAAGGCATGGTCTTCTGTCTCATATCGGCTAAAGCTCTGCCTACCTCGAGGATGGTGAAATGTTTGCAGAGATTGTTGAGAAGAGTCGTGGCTTCGACAGTGAACTCCGGCATCGATACAGCAAAGATAATTGCTTTGACGAGCTTCTTGAGCATCAAATCCTGGCCATCCTTCTTGAAGACGGATCGTTCTCGCTCGGAAGTCTCCAGTGATGATAGATCAGCCTCGCACTTTCGTGCAAGAAGATCCTGGGCCTGGAGGCGGACCAGACGGCCGAAGTCATCGGGAAGGCTGTCGAATCCAAGACGCAGCTTCAGCTGTGTCTTGATAAAATGCAGAGCTTGCTTCTTGTAATAAGCATCTGCCTTCTTTGCCGCAGCTCCCTTCGGAACCTCCATGAGCTTTCCGATTGCTAGATCAATGCCAATCTCCACCGGGAATGCTCTATCCTTCCTAGATCCATTCAGCTTCAGGTCAAAGCTCGTAAGGTCGTCCGAGAACTGTTGGAACGTCAAACTAGGCGCACCAGTCATAAATTTGCGGTTACGGCCGCCAAGCTTTCCGAGGATTCGCATGGTGGTATGAGCATGGAAATGGCTGTATGGGGTAGGTCGTAGATGGTCGAAAAGTGCAGTCATGAGTTCGTCAATGACTGGTGCCATGATTGGGTCCAGGTAATCAGCAGTCAGATTGTCAACGCAGAGCTCCAGAGTTCGGAGACCTTGCCCAACAAGATCAGAACCAGCTCTCAATGCTACAACAAGAGGTCGCATGAGGTAGCTCAGATGTGGGAGTAAGTTGCTCAGTCGTGCTGGGACTGTTAGGCACAGCTCGACGTATAGGTCACGGTCGGCTGGCTTTCTTGCTGCCATGAGAAGATTGTTGAGGACCTCTAACAGCATCTCGAGAAGCGGCAGGATTTGCTTGTACAAATGCTCGAATTTGCCACCGCCAATGCTTCGGAACAGTGATCTCAGAAGCAGGAAGTAGTTCATGGGCTCTTCAGCTGTCGTTGAAAGCTCAATGGATTTAGTGACGATGTCGAGGACATGAGGGAGCAAGACTGCCTCGTTCTGGTTTGAGAACAGAGTGACTGCCATGAATGCAAGCTTGAATAGACGAAGCAGGATCGATGACTTCTTGACATCAGCGGTACCGACTTGGTCGATGCGGTCCATGAGGAAACGCAAGAGCATACCAGCAAAGCTTGGTGATGTGGCTTCGCTCGCAAGGAAAAATTGGGGGACGTGGAGGAGAGCAGTGTGCTCAAAGATCATATCGTACAGCTTGGGTATCTCTTCATGGAAAACTTCGTGAAATGTAGCAGGATCGATGCAATGAAAAACTGTCGCAAAAGTCTCAAGAAGGTCCTTCTCTTCCTTGCTGCTGGAGATCATGTAATGATTAGCCATGAACTCGACTGGCGAAGAATATTGAGACTCGGTTGCTGGCTTCTCGATTTCATAGTACCGAAAGACGTATGCACCTTCACGGAACAGCTTGATGATGACTTGCACTTCTTCCGCAGTGAAGCCATATGAGACCTCCTGCCAGTGTGCGGGTGCATTCGAAGCGTCGATTGGAGTACCCACATTGCAGGCCTTCAGTTGATAGAACGTGTTCTTCAGACCGTTCATGAGATTCTTGAACAAGAATTTGTTGTCCGCAACAGGATCCGCAGCACGATCTCGAGGATTCGAGGTCTTGATTGGCATTGCATTGAAGATGTCGATCTCGTCCCAGTCCGGGGGATGTTCCCTATCTGCTAGGTAATTGTCGGGCGATGCGTCGATCGATTGCTGAGCATACAGCTTCGAGAGCTTGACAGCATTTGGATACTGCCTGTTCATGGCCGCGAACTTGTCTCCAATGGCATTCAAGATCATGATCAAGTAGTGTCGAGCATCTGCTTTATTCGGCATCTTCGCAATGCATTCTGCCATGTTGAGGAGAAGCTTTGCGCTCATCGTCTGGAAGCTGGTACCAGGAAAGCTGTCCTGCAGATTCTTGGTATAGACCTCGACGGTCTTTCTGATCTGAGGAGGCTCAAGGGCGTCTCGGACATGATGGATGAGATCAGCTAGCATGCTGTATGCAAGCGGTCTCATGGTCTCATAGACTGTCAAGCCATCTCCAATCAGAGTTCTCTCATCAAGAAGTTCGTCAATCTTCTTGAGGAAGATCTTTCGGAAGTTGAAATTGATGATATGTCGGATGGCAACCAAAAGTTCCTTGCGAGCACCGGACTTTTCACGAGGGCAGTCCTTCAACAGCCGAACAACGATGTTAGGCAAAGTCGGCAGAAAGTCGGTCAATTGCTGAGAGTATACTCGAAGCAAGTACGCTAAAAAGCTCATGGTCTTCACCTGAGCAGTAATGAACTCTCCGAAAGCAGCACGATTTCGGATATTCGGGCTGACACCTGTGAAGATGGTACCTTTTGCAGCTGCATCCGCATGGGCTTGTTCTTGGGGTTTGGCCTGGAGGAGCAGAACACTCTTGATCAATGGCACGAAGAGCTTGACATTGGGTCCGACGGTGTTCCGGTATACCTGGAATATTGAGACGACAATGATGGGACATTCGGCCAGCACCTTGAAAGATTGCATTCCCTTCAACAAAGGTCGAGTCTGCTGTTGCGGATCTGCACCAAGATCTGAGACTGATGCCACAGGGGAGCCTGGGCGGGGAGAATTCTGGTATGTCTGCGAGCTTCCAGGCGTTGAAGGTATGCCTCCTGCAGTGTTATCGAGCTGGTCCCGCACCACCGATTCCATCTGATCGAACAGCTCCTGGATCAAGGTAAGGAAAGGTTGGACCTTGTCTTGCAGCACCTTGGTCTGATGGCGCATGATATCCATAATCGTCTTGACGCATAGTGCAGCATTTTCCTCGTTGTCCGTCTTTACTAGGTTCATCAACAAATCCACCACTTCTTCGGCATAGGGTTCGAAGGGCTCGGGAGGATTGACAGGCAAACGATGGAGGATTTCGAGAACACAATTCCGCAATCGCTGTAGCAGGTCAGTAAAGGTCTCTAGAGCTATAGAAAGATTCTCACCTGTTCTGCAGATGTGCTAACGAAGACTGGAGGGCCTTTGAGACAGTTTATGAAGATTGGGATGAGCCTCTTGAGGAAGGCTGGGTATATTTGTCCTGTAATGTAGTGTTCGAGGTTATCTCGCAGCTGGACAGCCGCTTCGCCCTTGGTTTTCGCATCTGAAGGGCCAAGGTTAGTGTAGATTCTCTCAACCTGGGTCTGCAGCCTGCGAGGTCGTACCGCTGTCCGGAGAGCTCAACTTCTGCACCACCAACTCTATTGTAGTATTCATGGCTGCGACATTCGCTATGCGCAAGCCTTCACAGGCAAGGCTTCATTCGATATGGGGGTCGTCGTTGCGCAGGAAGATCGGTCGAAGATGTTGAAGGCGGGGCGAATTTTTCGATATCTTTCTTGAGATGCAAGGCGTAGATGTTCGTCTGTCGCGTGCAGATGGATGTGCAGTCAAGTATCTAGACCTCTCGAACCAATAATTAGAATAGGTAGTAGTATGGTCAAAAGAATCGAAAGATTATAAAGAAAGTAATGTGGTGGAGGGTCGAGGTCGAAATGCACAGATATTTGAGGAGGGCTACACACAAAACCCGACGAGGCTCGCGGTCGCGACGAGATTCAATCGCTGGGGAGCTGCTTGACCCTGTGCACTCAAAAGAGTTTAGCTTGTGCGGCCGCTAGATGCTCCGGTCTGTCTCCGCTGCCAATCGACGCCTATTTCTGTCCATCAAACATCTAGGTCTGGCTTTATCTTATCATTAACTGGATTTGGACTGGCCTACTCTAGGGACACGATTAAGCGAGGTTGGCCTCTGTGTGTAGCGCTGCAAAAAACGGCCGCACCAAACATCAGATTGGTGGTGGACTTTAGACTTCATCACGAACAACCACAACTTGATAAGAAATTCAAACCTTTCGTCCAATGGCCACAGGTTCGAAGACGGCTGTTGATAATTCGATCTTGTCTCTGGTTTAAAGGATGCTGAGCTGCAGGACATTGAAGCTCGCCGAACTCAGAAGTTCACTCATGCTTTGGAGGTACGTCTTGATTCTGTAGTTGCCACCTTCTTTCTTGTTTTGGAGATGGTCAACAACAGAGCATTGTTAGTTCTCAAGTCTGCACGCACACTTGTTTTCAAAACTCATTATGGAATTACAAGTTTGTTTCATTCCGACTTTCTCATGATAAAGCACCACAAACAAACATGCCTGAAATGTTGGTTCCATGGTTCGGCAGCATTTCTGTTCCTCGTCTGGCATTAGTAACGAAAGTCATACCAGAATAAGAGGAGGCAATTTGAAAATGTATCAATTCAAGAAGTTCATTGCTTGAACAGCTCAGAAAACTCACAGCGGAAGAGATCTTCCTCGTCACGTGCCTCCTACTCTCTTGCTGAATTCAAGTTCTCTTCTTTCCCTCAGCTCACCCCAGACTCGCATTCCTCAAACAGCAACCATATTATCAGCATTCGAAACAATCAACCACTCTCCATCCTCCTTTCCCTTCGCAAGAACAAACACAATACTCCCCTTATGCGTCACCTCTCCCTTCTTGTAGCTCGTCCAAGCCGTCCATACCATCGCAAGATCTCCATCAACCCTCACGGTCGATTCCTCGGGGTCAAACCTCCCCTCGATATCTCCATCCTTCGCTGCTTCAGAGATGTATCCCACCAAGTCGGCTACGGATATGTGCACGTGACTGATGGGATTGATTCCTGTGCGTGTGCAGCTACCGGATGGTAGGACAAGAGACTGTAGGATCTCGGGAGTGTTGTCTTTGATTGCATTGCTGAAAGCTTGAATCGTTGTAAGAACTTCAAGTTCTTCGGGTGTTCTTGAGGGTGCCATTTTGCAGATACTCCGACGAATTCAAGGACTTTGACCTAAGAATTGATTGTCTGAATTTGCCTAGGGCTTTGTTTTTCGTTCTTCCTGAATGCAACGCACTTTTACCTCTTCTTATGGGTGTTACGATCAAGTCCACGTTGAAGATCAATTCAGCTGACATAAGCATAAATAATTCCGATTGGGGAAGGAGTGCGACGACGAAGTCATACTTCTGACTCATTGGCCGAGTTTACGAAGATACAAATAGCCTGAAAATCTTTCAGCCTTATCAACTTCAGATCTTTGTTTACTATCACGCATCCGTGAATGTTGCGACGATACCGCGGGGACCTTCATTCGTGACGTTCTTGAATTGGACTCGAGTACGAAACCGAAACAGCAAGAACCAGCAGCAGGATTTCGCCGCGAGAACCTACCACCTTCACCCACATCCAAACATCACACCTCAATCCCCTCGACCATCTCCTCTCATCCAACATGTCGGCTCCACCAGAATTCCAATTGTCCAAAACTCCCTCAGGCTTCCCATACATCGAACTAAAAACCACCTCCCTAACGCCCATATTTCTCACAACATTCTACAAGCACGATACCAAAACTCTCCCAGCTCTACTCTCCCTCTCATCCCTCGCACACCAACTAATAGCAATCCCCCAACCCTACACCCTCTCCGACGCCCAATGGTGGATCAACCTCCAAATGTCCGGAAAATCCAACCTCCCGCTCCAAGTCCTGCGTTCCGGCGACCCAGAAACAGGAACCATGGTTGGGGCTGTGAGTTTGATGCCAGGGGATAGCGAGGCTCTCGCATCCGTCTCCTCCCAACTCGTCGCACTCGGTGAAACTATGTTGCAGGACAACGAATGCGAACTTGGGTATTACTTGCATCCGGACTACCAAGGGAAACGCATCATGGGGAGTGCAGTAAAAGCGTTGCTGTGGTGGGGGAAGGAGGAATGCGGGGCGACGAACGTGGTGATTAAGATTCTGGAGGAGAATGTGAAGTCGAGGGCTGTGGTTGAGAAGATGGGCGTGGGGAAGGTGTGGAGGAGGTGTGAAGCGGAGGATAGCTGGGTTAATTGGCCGGAGGTGAAGGGTGGCGGGAGGAAGAAGTTGTTGGTTTGGAGATGGACTGGGGAGTTATGAAATGGGTCCTCGTCCCACGAGGAGGAATAACTCGGGAGGAAGAGAACGACGGAAAACGAGGGGCATTGGCGTTCTTTCTTAAACGAACTATGCTCTTCATTCTGTTGCTCAAATCCAATTTCGTGGTTCATTCTCGTCCTTCCTCCCAAGGAACTTCCCCCATTTCCTGCCCCTAACTTCCGGATTCTTGGCCTTCAACGGCACAACAAACCTCGCCTGCTCAATCCCAACATGCGTCTTCCCATCCGTCCCAACATACCGCCCATACCCATACCTCATCTCCTCACCGCCCTCACCACCCATCCTCAACCCCCTGTCCAGCTCCTTGAAATCTTCCAAAGCCCGACTAGCAGTAACAAAGCTCAAAATCGCCGCAATACTTATCGGCATCCTGGGTAAAAACTTCTTAGGTCTGAAGACGTAGAATATAACTGCACAAACGAAATGCAGAATCAGGATAGCGACCGAGACTTGGAACATCGTCTCGTTCAAAAATAGTCGAGGAACGGTCCCGATTGCTTTCGCGGGGAAGGGGGAGGCGGTTGTGTCGACAGGGAACACGTGTGCGGCGTCCAGGGAGAGAAGGAGGCCGAAGAGTTGCGTGTAAAGTTTTTCTATCATAGGGGCAACTGCTGTGCCGTTCGGTGCTGGGAAGGAGGGGTTGACGTAGGCGTCTGAGTTCTGCATGATGGCGAGGAGAGAATTCATCCAGTCGGTGGTGAAGGTTCCGTTGTGCCATTCAAATAGGCCAACGTTGAAAGGAGCGATGAGGCTGACTGCCTCAGTGATCAAGTTCAATTCCGTTCCATTCCCGATGAAGTATCGAGACGTGTCGGTGGTGGCATTTGTTGTCTGATTGGTGCTGAGAATATGGCCAGAAGGATCGACATAGACTTCGAATTGAGCAGTCTGCAGTTTGGCAGTGCAGGCCACGAAGCTTGAGCTGGTGAGGGTTATGGGATGTGTTGAGTTTTTGGCTCCGGTGAATGGAGTTGAGCCCGGTGTTGGCCCAGCACGAGTCCATCCAGCAACAAGTAGACTGGCGCAAAAACCACCATCGTCAAGACCGCCTGCTGGGAACATTCCCTGCATGACTTCCCTAGCTAGATTCCCGGTAGGAAATGTGGCTGCGAATCCAATAGTCTCATTCAAAGAGTCAGTGACTGCCAATGGCACACATGTAACTGCTGTTCCATTCGGAAGTTGATGAGTTGTCGAGAGAAATGCCGTGGATCCGTCTGCGCTGATGTTAAAGAGGTATGTGTCAGGACCTGTCCCAGGAGTCAAGTTAGTACAGTTAACAGATGAGCCAAATCCGGTCGTGGATACTTTGAATCCTTCCACGATAGTAGGTGCGACCGAGTCAGAGACCTCGGGAGGTGTCTCAAGACTGAATGGCATGTAGTAATAGTCGCTATCGAGCCAAGCAGGCAGCGACGTGTTATGGGTAAGGTTGGCCAGCTTTAGGTAAAAGTGATCAGAGTTAGCGCCTGAAGGACCGCCCCCATAGTTGCTAATCCGGGTATCGTTGAAAGTAGGCAGATACACTTGCTGCGCTTGAGTCTGAAAGGTCACTTGCGCAACTCGCTCGTTGACCAGAGTGCTGAGTGTGACTGCAAGAATGTTGGTAGACAGAGCTATCAGACAGACGGATGCTAGAACGAAGTGGCCAGCCTTAATGGCTCGCCAGATGCTCAATTGAGGCGGCAGGGAGCTGTACTTGGCTTCCAAGGAGTTCGAGGACTTTGCGTTTCCTTTCCGAAGTTCGTCGAAAGGTTTGAGGAGACAGAGTTGCCGGTTCAGAACAACCCAAACAGGCTCCAGAAGAGTAGCAAAGATCGTCGGAACGTAGTTCTCCAGGATGGAAAGAACGATCGAGTTGGTGGATGGAAGTGTAAGACCTGCGTGAGATATCAGCTCGCGGATGCGGAGTCTTGTTTTGAAATGATAACCGACCATTGAGCCTGCGTGCCTGATAGTTCAGATACACGACCCCGAAAATCGATGATGAAATGAATAGGCCAAATATGAAACCCATAAGCCTATGAAGCTCCAGTGGAAGAACAGAAGGTGCTTCTTCTGCCCTTGGACCAGACGTAATTGATGTTGAGTGGCCATGGCGAGGGTAGTTGTAGTCTGGAGGAGCAGTCACGTCCGGCTGGGCCCCGTTTGTTAGCAAATGGTACGTCTTGTTGGATACGACTTTGACCAAAGCAGCCTTGTTCGATTCTTCGCCAAGATCAAAGGTGGCGGGAGACAGGCGACCACTACTGTAAATGGACATCACATCTGCTAAGGAAGCAGGGTCTTGCTGAAGGTGGCTTGCGCGACGATGTGAGTAATACCATAAGACAGCCGTAAATATCGCAACAACACCAAGGGCAACTTCCACAGCTATGGAAACTGGCCGGACCAAGATAATCGCTCCTAGAGTCTCCTCGACGAGTCCAGTACGAGGATCTTCAACAGAGGCCGACACGTTCGTAGAATTGAGTAAGGATGAGAACGCTGTCGAAAAGAGTAGTTGATGGGCGATCTGGAACGCATTTTGAAGGTTGGTTGCGTTGGCCAGATCCTCGACGGTAAGAGGATTGAGTGCAACAGCGAAGCCAACGACATTGGAGACAGGAGACGCCAGACTGTAATTTAGCAAGCGAGAAGACTGTTCGAGGACAGCCCGGCTCGGTAGATCTATGCCCTGGTCTATTGGGTTGACACCTGTAGACAGAATGTACTCGAAAGCGGTCGTGTTGAAGAGATCGCCAATAGTCGAGTCTCCCTTTGACGAGATTTCATATCCAGTGACGATGGCTGAATTGGAGGCATTAACCGTGACTGAATATCTGGTCGACGAATATGAAGTCTCACAGAACAGTGCTGTGAGATTACTGTAAGTGCCAACCCCAGTCCAAGAAGAATTGGAAGCCCACAAGGCGAGAAAGTTGTTCGAGAACTCCGCGGAGCAGTTTGGATTTTGGAGGAACCAGTCATTCTGCGCATTGTTGAAGTAGCCAATGTAGTTGACCATATACTTACCCGTTGAATACGTGTCTGCTAGATTTATCTGGGGAACTACACAGCCTTTGCCATTGCTGAAGGTATAGCCAAGCCCGGTCAAGTTGACGTGCGCAGGTGTGCAAGAAAGAGTGGTGCTAAAAGCGTCTGCATCCGTGGTCCATGCTTCCAGAGAAGAAATAGACTGACGTTCAGGAGTTGGTTGGAATGGCAAGACGGCGTAGTTGGCCGTCGTGAAAGCAGGCAGTACTTGACCCAGCCAGGAAATCGCGTACGCCGTGTTGAGAAAGTTGGCATTGAGGCCAGTAATTTGCTGATTCATGGAGATCAGCCGAGCTGAAGTGACCATCTTCGTCGAGATGGAGCGGGTGATAGTGGCTGCGTTGAATATTGCCGACTGTAGAGGGGTTATGGCCCAGAAAACGGTAAGCATAATTGTCCCAGCAAGGAAAACACTCCAATGCCTGCACTTCGTCAACATTTGAATAAAGACCACATGGTTGAACAATCATACTTCCGCCTGAAGGCTGTGATAGGAACGAATGGCAAAAAGTCTGAAGGATACTGGAGCAACAAAGAATCCGCTGCTTTGGCTCCAGTTGCGGTAGACAGTCGAAACCATGGCTCCAAACGCTTGACATCGAGGTCTACCCAGCTATGATCCTGATTAGAGCCACCAACAAGCAGTAAGAATATATTGGTCTTACCCCCACATGAGGCTATAACAGACAGCGATTATCGTAGGGAAGTAAAGGTATCTCGACAGTATCATTAGCCCAGTTATGGAAAACAGGGAAAGAACATACCCGAAGCTTGAAAATGTGGGTAAATTATCGACATCAGCAGCAAATACGAGGCCCCCACCATTTTGATTGCCAGAGCTCTTGGCCGACAAAACCTCCAACAAAGATATGATCAAGACCGAAAACAGAATCAAGCTTCCAAGCACAGGTGCTCGAAGCGTGATGGGCTTCCAGCTCTCTGAACGATCTGCCACGTATGGTTAGCTGAATTGACTGGGAGGCTTCTGGTGTGAAACTAAAACTTACACGCTCCGTGATCTTGAGATCGTTTCCACACTTGCCATGCTCGCTTGTTTCGAGGACGTGGTTGATCAGGTGGAGCGACATCTCTGACATTCGTCACGACTTCGTACTTACCTCGAGCACTGTAGGCCGAGATCGGAGAGACTTTCGGAGTCTCATAGTATGAATGATTTGGAGTTTTAACGTGACCGGGCATTTAGCAAGTCCCAAAAAGAATTGAAGAGGAACAAGAGAGAATTAACAATTGATAACGGAAATGGGAATTGAAGCTCAATATACTACTACATTGCAGAAGGCTGAAACACCAACATTAAGTACATGCAGATAGCAAGAGGTAGGACGAAGAGAGATTGGCTGTTCCTGACCCCACGTTTAAATATAAAGTCGCACGGCAGATGCATCGTTCCGGAAACAGACTTTAGAAGGTCATTCTGGTAGAAAGCGGTGTTAAGGCGCAGCCAGAGGGAGTGGGGGCGGATCGCGCTACAGTAACCAAGACGAAGGCAAATTTAGCCGCCCGAATGGCTACGCGCTTGGACTCCGCCAACCACCAGCAACATGAGCGAAGAGCTGCAGAATGAGATCGAGGCCATTAATTCCATATATGGTGACGGGACGCTGATCAGCGCCAGCGAAGATGAAATTTATGTGCTACGACTTCCTGGACGAGATGCGTCGTTGAGGATCCAGTTTCCTGCGGAATATCCGTCTGTACCTCCTGCGATTCTTGGAACACAGAGTTCGGGAGAGCATACGAGGAAGGGCGAAGCAGCGCATGTGATTGACGTCTTTCGAAATGTTCTTGGGAAGATATATCAGCCTGGAGAGGTCTGCCTGTTCGATGCGATTGAGGAAGCCAACAATACGTTGAGCGACGAGTTTCGAGCAGACGATGAGCATCTGGAGGGGCAGTCCGCCGCGGAAACCTCTGCTGTGGAGCAAATCCCTCCATCAAGCAGTCATATCGATGATGTCGAGCCTCCTTGGACGTTATCCGAGGTCGTGGTGGAATTGAAGTCCGTCTTCATCGCTCGTTCTGCGCCAGTTTCCTCCCCCAATCAAGCCAAGCAGTATCTTCAGCATCTGCTCGACAGCGACAAGAAAGTACGTTCTGCCACACATAATATCACAGCTTGGAGAATCAAAGGCGAAGGCGGTGCTACATTTCAAGATTGCGATGATGATGGGGAAGCGGCTGCCGGCGGACGAGTGCTGCACTTGATGCAACTAATGGACCTGTGGGATGTTATGGTTGTGGTAACAAGATGGTATGGTGGGCATCAGCTTGGGCCAAAGAGATTCAGCATAATCAACCAGGTTGCAAGAGATGCATTCGTGAAGAGCGGCTTCGTAAAGGAAGAAGCCCCGACGAAGAAGAAGGGGAAGCACTGAAGGATTCTGGTGGACTCGCGTCTACAACACAAGTTCGAACACCGAGTACTCGTGTACCCCGGTCTCCGATATTCTGTCTCCAAACACCAATCCCCGACCTTAGCATGGAGGAACATGAGACCATTAACACTCTTGGCAGGACGAAGTGAGAAACATTGGAGGAAGATGATCAAGTGTGGAGAATGGCTTGAATATTGTAGGGTATAGTTAAGGCGCTGACTTCAAGGACGCCAGACTGCTGAGAGGTAGCCAAGTTGTTATCGAGATGTTGGGAGATAATTTCAAGACTACAAATTATCGATGATGTACAGTTCGTCGCACATACGAGGGTATTCATGACCTAAGGAGAGTCTTCAGAGAGCTCCGATAGAGAGCTCCTGCTGCCACAGCCCCAGCTGCCGTGACCAATCCTGTCAGGATCGCAGCGTTTGAGATCTGAGTCTCCTCGATCACTCTATTCCAACTTGTCTTCCCTTCTGTCTTGACCTCATCGGCTCCAGTGCCCGTGATATCGAAATCGTCCCAGTGGATTGTGCTTGTCCGTTTTTGATACTGGACGACATTGTCGGACCAATTGTTGGTGATCAAACCAGCCTCGTTCTTGTACCAGGAATTGCAATTTGGATCTGCGAATGCCGATTCTCGGAGTCGGGCTTGGATCTCGTCGTTGTATGCTTGAGTTACCTTGGGCTTCACTTCGATCCGGAGATTGCGCCCCCTTTGTCGTGCTGATCTGATCAGCTTGATTAGTGCGTTGATGTACAGGGCTTGGGCTTCAATCATCAAGATGATGCTGTTATGTCCAAGATTTGTGTTGGGACCTAATGGAAGTCAGCGTGGTTGTGGAAGTGGAAGGAAGGCACACTTACCGTAGAGCATGCTGAAGTTAGGCATTGATGGAACAGTGATGCCGAGGTAGGCCGAAGCTCCAGATGCCCAGATGTCTTCGATGGACTTCCTATTTGATCCGAGGATCTTGATGGGGTACATGAATTGAGTTGTCTTGAAGCCAGTAGCTAGCACAAGAAGGTCAAATTCATGTTCGGTTCCGTCTTGTACCCTGACACCCTTTTCTGTGATCTCCTCGATAGGTGTCGTTTCGAGAACCACATTTGGTCTTGTGAATGTAGGAAAGTAGTCGTCCGTAATGATGACTCTCTTGCAGCCAATTGCGTAGTGCGGTTGGAGTTGTTCTCGTAATTTGGCGTACTTCTCTCCGGGAAGTTGTGCAGCCAGATGATCTTTCGAAGCAGACATCATGAACTCATGCACAGGCGACTTGGTCTCGAAAACGACGTCGAAGAAGGACTCGCGAAAGTCCATCAAACCGGCGCGGTACCTTCGACGGACAAAAGGCACGTATTTGAAGATGTTCTGCCAGGTCTGGGAGATAGGCTTGTCGTCTCGAGGCACAACCCAGTTGGGTGATCTCTGAAAGATCGTCAAACTCTTGCAGACCTTGGCAATTTCGGGAATGATCTGGGCAGCGGTAGCACCATTGCCGATGATGCCAATGCGTTTGTCTTTGAGATCATAGTCCCAATCCCACCGGGCAGAGTGCATGGTTTTGCCTTTGAAGGCGTCGACTCCCTTGATATCAGGATATCTGGGTATATTCAATTGTCCAACGCCAGAGACAAGAAAGTCCGAAGTGATCATGTATTCTTTGCCAAATTCAGAGTCCTTGCTTCCCAGTCGATTGATCTTTGTCTGCCATGTGTTTGTGGTATCGTCCCAACGCGCTTCTTCCACAGAGGTGTTGAATCGGATATGCTTGTAGAGCTGGTACTTGTGTGCAATGTCGACGAGATAGTCGAGGATTTCTTCTTGTCCGGGGTATTCCCTTGTCCAGTTTGGATTTGGTTCGAAGGAAAGAGAATAAAGGTGGCTCCAGACATCCTACAATCTCACGTTAGCATATAGCCAAAATGGCAGGGACCGTGGGCATACACAGCAGCATCCTGGATATCGTTGGTCATTCCATGTTCCCCCAACTTGGTTGCCCTTTTCCACAATGATGAAGTTTCGACCATTCCCTTTCCTTATCATCTCAATTGCTGTTGTCATGCCGGAGATTCCAGCTCCAATAATCAACACATCTGCCCTGTTCGTGTTCCTGCCATATTCGACGGTTGGAGAGGGGTTTGGATCCGACATTTGGATTGCAATTACTTGTGAATGGAACTGTAGTTTTGCTATGGGCCTGGCAATTGATAGAAAGGTAAAGAAACGGCTTTTATGGACTTGAAGAGAAGAGAGAAGGAGGTCATCGACGATCCATGCGTCCGGAGACGCTGGTCAAGTCGGTACGAGCTACACCAGTACTCCGCACTGCGGAACCGCAGCTCGGAATTGGTGTCGGAGCGGGTCCGTCGATGGCGTATTGGACATGGTTGGGTGAAGCTGCAAGGATGTGAGGAGATGACCGAGGTTCGGTATGGTTTGGGTACGAGGTTGCCAATCAAGTTGGAGATGTTGAGTCGATGTTGTTGACTCCGGCTCTCGAAGTAACTTACCCCACATTTCGGTTAACCTTAGCGTGGTTTGGAGGCTATCCCGAATTCGGCAAGGCGCCGCGCGCCTTCCATCTCCAGATCTCCAACGTTAGTCGCGTTTCTTCAACTTCAAACTCATTTTCATCTCACTTCAACATCTCCAAAAGACTACAATCTTGCCTCGCGAACACTTCATTTCAACAAGAAATTCTTAAGGAATGTTCTGAATCACGACCTCATCTGCAAACCGCTACGATACCTCCATCCCAAACCTTTATCAGAATGGCCCAAACTCCTTCGAATAGAATAGCCACGCGACATCGAAGGCTACCAACACGCGATCGGATGGTCCTGGATCATCGCAGTATCTTTCAAACTCTAAAGAAGATTCACAAGCCGGGAGCGCGAACTCAAAATATTCAAGACTTTATACGTCCAATTCTCCAGATGCTTGAACCCAGACAGCAAACTCTATCTGCCAGTTTCAACGTCGTTTCATTGTTCACATCGCAAATCATTCACGTCCTGTCATCACTCATCAAGTTCAAGAAGTTGATAGAAGTAGCTTCATTCCACTACTATAGGTTATGTTCACGAGACAAATGTCTCTTTGTTTACAGAAAGGATTGTATATGCACCAACCACCACCCCTGAAGACGCCGAAGTTCAAAAAGGGTATGTACACGAATTTCCCTGCCCGAACGCCATCCAAATGCAACGAGAGAATGACCTTGCTTATCGACCGGCGATAGAACAAAAGTCTAGGACTTTTGGAGATGGCGACGGAGATGGGAGCCGGAGAACCGGACGGACCTCTTTCCCTTCTTGCTGGCAGTGATGTTAATGTTGGTCGACTCCCCAGCAGTGCAGGAAGTGCCGGCTGCGAGTTGCATCTCAACAGACCAGGTACCGCTCGCACATTGTTGGTAGGCGGTTCCACCGATGCAGTTCCACTCTCCTTCCGTCGTGCAGGCAGTTCCGGCAGTGATAGCAGAGCCGGTTCCAGTGGTTCCTGTGCTTCCGGTGCTAGCTGGTGTGGATGAAGATGCGACTTGAGTCGAGGCTTTGGCGCTAGAAACTGCTGATGCGACTGGCGTGGACGAAGCAGCTGGAGCTGAGGTTGCCTGAGACGCTCCCGCCGACGAGGCGACAGTGGCGAAGACTCCACCGCTAGCCGCTGGAGACGAAGAAGCAACGACGGCAGCTGAGGTAGTGGCCTTGGATGCGGCAGCACTCGAGGCACCGCCAGTAGCGCTCGAGGCACCACCAGTAGCAACAACTGCAGCTCCGCAAGATGGACCAGTGGGTGTTGCGGTAGCTGAAGTGGATAATCCAAATTGTTCAAGCGAGTCACCAGGGTCTGGGAAAACGACATCCTTCGAATCTTGGGTTTCGCATGAAGATGTTGGGATATTGGCGACGAACATGTTTGGCAGGGCGTTGAATGCAGCAGTGTCGCGCTCCATTAGCATGGTGTAGTTGCGTTCCCAGAGCTCTTGGTCTTCAATGCTACGCTTCGAGGCAGATGCGGTGAGGGTGACTGGTGCACAGTTCATGTACATCTCACGGTTGCCGATCTTGTTGAACCAAGTCCAGGCGAAAGTTGCAGTTCCGGTTGGGAGAGATGTTGGGACTGTGAAAGAGTATGTATCGGGGTCAACGGCAGAGGCTGAGTCGCCGTTGTTTCCAGCTGTGTTCTTGATTGGGCATCCCCCTTCAATGGAGTGGATAACTTTCCAGGTGCTGCTCGTTGTTGGCGCAGTGTCGTAAGAGATGGAGAACTGGCAGGAGCCGCCGCCGTGCGTTGCACTTCCTGTGAAGGAAACAGTTTGAACTGAGCCAAGGGCCATTGTGTTGCTGGCACCTTCGGCAGCATAAACGCCAGTGCGTTGCTTGCAAGGGAAGTCTGCTCCGGCAGCATCGAGAGGCGAGTTGTTCAGTGTGGACTTTCCGAAGGGCGTAGGAGTGTTCATGATCATGTGGGATCTGCCAAGAGCTGCAAGTCCGAGGACTGCGAGTGTGCTTGATGTGTAATGCATGTTGATTTTGAAGAGAGTAGTCGTTCCTGACGAGGTAGTCTCTGTCTTTATCGAAGATCGTTCAAGGAGTGTAGGCTCGAATATCTTGTTTTGTTTGTTTCGTGGGAAAAACAAGACTGCGGTTTCAAAGTTAGATTATATAGACCTAGTCGTTATTCAAGCAAGGCATGTGAGAATTTCTCATACCTTCTGATTCGATCGAGGGAGGGAGACTCGAGCTATGATAGTTGAAAGAATGTGATTGTGCTGCCACAGGCAGTATGACAAAGAATAGAAATGCGAAGAAAGGACTAGCCCAGAGAAAATGCAGATGCTCGAAGAAGATGCCAAGGAGGTCGATGATGAGAAGTAGATACGAGGGGCCGGTGCTCGTCTTATATTCTTTGTCTGTGTGTGTTCATTCTGGCAAATTCATCCCAGGGGGCATCACCAGCCACGCCGTCCCCTGTCTTTCCCCGGCTCTAGATCCGCTAGATTAAGAGGGATTGCTACAGGGAAAATGTTAAACGAGGTCATAACTGGCTGCTATGAGCTGGAGCCAAGACAGATCCTTCTTGTCAAACGCGCACCATGAGCTCCACCACGCCTCCTGCTGCTCAGCTCGAGCCGAAATGGCCAAAAGCTTAAGCCAAACACTCAGCCAGTTGAGCAGCTTGACTCACCGCGGTCTAGAGAATCTGAAGCTTAGATGATCGATTGGATGCAAGGAGGGACGATGTTTGTGGGGAGCACTGACAGTGCCCACGATGCAGGGGCTTGATAGGCATCCGAGGATTTGTTTCGATGGATGGCGAAACAAATGGCGACTCAATCACACGATTACGACCCCTGACTAAGTGATAGCAAGAGGCATATGGGCCAGCATTCAGGAACGATCTCTTTTCCAGATGTTCTCCTGATTTTTGGCTGGCGGGATCTAAGGAAGTGCGCACCACAGGAGACGGTTTTTCTCACATAAACGACGATGGGCGTTGTGCGAGCGAATCAGCCTGCATGAAGACGGCCTCGCCTATGATAGCGGGGTCTGCATGGCTGCGTGGTCCTGACAGCTTGGCAGGGGCCGACCAGTGAGGTCTCTCATCGTCCCAAAGACTGTGAATTGCGGCGCATCGCCCTGTCCGTCGAAAGACTTGCGGCCTCCTTTTCCACCAGCCGAATATCTCTTCCTTTTTCCATCGTCCCGACGCCTCGAACAACCCTTGCGATCAACCCCGTTTTGCGTTTATGCTTGGTCGTCCGAAGGTCACCCCCGGACGCACCGTTCTTGATTCTTGACCGTTGCGTGGGAACTGACTGGCTGGGAGAAGGTCGGCCAGCTTCCTCAAGCGACCTCGGTGCTCAGCGATGAAACTTGGGCTGTCTCGTCGCGATGGAAAAGGCAAGAGGGTCTGATTTTTTTTGTCAAATGTCTACTGATCCGTCTGCTGTGATCACCAGAACCTGGACTTCGAGATCTGACTCGTCGAAGAAATCTCCTCAACGGCGGGTACTCCCTTGGGTATACAAAGGGTTATGTGATGGTTCACCGCAGCGTGATGTCTTCCTCCCCTTTCTACGCCACTCGTTCACCATGAAACATCCAGAGTTTTTTACTCCGAGGCACGAGCCTCAAAGAAACTCAAAGAACGACGATCATCCAAGTCCCGGGTCGTCTGTTCGCATTCAGCCACAGGGCATCAATTCGCAATTTCCGAAATCTGTGGGGTTCGCATCGCGGCATTCGCATGAATCGCAAGGATGCGTTTGGGCGATGCTTTTACCCAGGTGGCAATGTTCATCCCTACATTCCAGCAATTCCCAAGGCATTCTCGAGAGGAGTTGGGCTTTTCTCTTCGTAATCGCTCACGAGGAGCTGCAAAACGGTCACGGGGGTATCGGACGAGTACGTACTCGTTCAGCTCTGCCAGGAAGTACTTCAGCCTCATCATTGGACGGTCGGCGATGACCGCGCTTGAAACAACACGCATCATTCTGGCCTCTCAAAAGGCCATGACCTGTTCGACCAACTTTCTTTGTCCGTCAATCAACTCTAAAGCATAAATCTATTCCAGGATGCTCGACTCCATGGTCTCGGGTAGCCGCGAGAACCGCCGCGATGGGACAAGAAAACGCAAACATCGAGGCCAAAGTATAAAGCCAACACCAGAACTTAGCCAGTTGACGAAGACTTCATTTTCTCAATCACAGTCACAGTCGCAGTCAACTTATCACCCAATAAAGAAAACTCGACACTGCGAAAGACCAATGATATCATTTTTGAAAAGCCAACGCCGTGAATCTCCTGTATCTGATTCTAGAAGCGCCTGTATCTATTCCCAACCATGTTTCTCTCTATGCGCTGTGCATCAGGCAGCGACTATGCGCAAATCAAAGCTTTCAAGCAGCAGCGCGAAGCATCTCTTCCTCATCAGTCTCGTCGCTCAACTCCACAAGAACGGCATTGTCTAAGTCTGTCAAGTGTCAGCGAGAATCACCACCATCCTGACAGCGGGTACACACCTTCAAACTCCCGGCTCGTATCCGTCCAAAGATGCATCTTATTCTTCCTGAAATCCTCATAATCCCATTCCTGCTTCTCTAAATAATCGACACCCGCTGACCAGATGTATGTTTGTGCCTCTACCACCTCTCCCTTTTCTTGCCCGTCGCTCAGAATTGTAACATTGACTTTTTGTCTAGAGTATTGGCTACCTTCGAATCGATCGAGTTTCCTGATGTTGTCGTCTGTTAAGCCGGTCACATATGTGCCTCGCACAGTATGTCCTTGTTGTGGTATGATGGCGGGGTAATCGGCTTCAAGGACTCTATGGCGACAGTAGTTGTAGAGGAGCGCAGGACGAATCTCGAGCTTCGAGGCAGCTCGCTGCAAGATTGGGAACTCGTGGACCTTGCTCGTACCATAGCAGACACGGTAGAGGATCTCGGCGGCCATCAATGTGCCTGCAGACAATGTCAGTAAGTCAGGAATACAAGAGTGGAGGGGTATTCACCATAGAAGAACGCGGTGTGAGTCTGAACACCCATGTTGAGTGTATTGCAACTTCTTGGAGTTGAAATTGAAGAGATGTGAATCTGCCACCCAGCATGGGGGAAGTTGGGAACTTTTATGCCATCCCAAATCTGGCTGTCATTCATTTACAGTATCAAAGGATGTGATTCACGATAACAGCGAGCAGACGACCCTTGTCCGAATGCAGCTTAGGCAGCTTCCCACCAATCGGCTTCAAGTTCTTTGAAGCCGATATCCACTTCCCTTGATATATATATTTTTTTCAACTTCAACCTGTCATATGCTTCATACTCACCGCATCAGCCGCGTGCCCGCTTTCCTCTATGAGAATCAAGTGGTTCCTACCGACCTTTCGGGAGTGACACATGCGGGGACCCCAGATCTATCACGTTCCATTTCACTCTAGCCCATTCCGGTGCATAATTCCAGCCCGAGGCGGAAAGTTCCTTGAAAGCCGCTGTGACCTTCAGCTCCTGCGTCGTATCTTCTTGTGAACCAATTATGCGTTTCATTTTCTACGTCTACCAGTTTTCCGCCAGCTTTTGACTTCCCGTTCCAGCTCAACATTGTTGGGAAGGAACGATCGTGAACCCCTGTTCCGCATACCCTAGGAACTGTACATCACAGTAGTTTCTGCTGTCGTGCCACTACATCATTCGATGAAAGTAAAGAGAGTTTGAAGCCGTGGTCGTACTCTTAGTCATGGTTGGCAATGTCTGAGCCTCTCTGTGCAGCACTGCATGTTGAAGCGAATCGGGTGTTCCCCTACTCGGGACCTGCACGATGTCTCGGCACGAGCGAGAGGTACAAGGAAGAAAATCTTCCTCACGAGAAGTCGTTGGGACTCTTGGACGCCTCTTTCAACGCATCATATGTAAGGGTTCCTCTTTTGCAGCGTCCCGGACGCCCACGACTGCCCCCACGGCTACCTGCTGGTGCAGATCGATGATATAGGGTCCATCACGAGAACCGCAAATTCGGGCCGCAGCATATGATGAGCCTCAAAATTTCTCGGCGTGAATGGACAATGGAAAGCTGTCGAATTGATCCCCCCTGACGGACGAAATCACAGAAAGCATCCTTGTCCTGTGATTCTGCAGAAAGGCAAGGAACATGTGTTCAAATTCTCTTCGTTCTCTATAATCTACTCTTTGGCTCTACCAACTCCTCTACCTTGGCGAACTGATAATAATAGTCTAGTGACTTGGGATTCAACAACGTCCCACTCGGTTTGACGATCTTGCCCGACACGATCTGCTTCACAGGTAACTCCACCTTCTTCAGATTTACAGTCGTCTATTCACATGTCAGCAATCCCCATTCCCCCATCATTCATGAAAGAACACTCACAGGTATATCCGGCGTCTCAAAAACATGCTTCGGCACATGCCTTGCACTCAACTCCTTTCTAATCGCTCCCTTCACCTCCTCTACCAACCTCTTCGTAAACTTCTCCCCAGGCTTCATCAACAAAAACAACATCACACTCTCATCGTTATCTTGTGGTCTCCTCTGCCCAACACAAATACTATCCTGGACCATCCGAAACTTATCCTCAATCACCGAATATATCTCCGCACTCCCAAACCGCACCCCGCTTGGATTCAACACCCCGTCTGCTCTCCCAAGAAAAACGAGAGATTTTGTAACAGGATGGATCATGACGAAGTCGCCATGTGTCCATACATTGTCGTATTTCTCGAAGTAAGCAGAGAAGTAGCGGGAGCCGTCGGAGTCGTTCCAGAAGTACACGGGCATGTTGGGAAACGCTGCTGGAGCGACCAACTCCCCAGGTGTGCCGTGGTCGACGACTGCCCCTGATACTCCTTTCCCGCCTTCGATTAGGGAGTCGTAGACGGAGACTGGGGTGCCGAGACTAGGACCTTGGGTTCCGCCTACGTAGACGGGCGTGAGGAGGTTTCCTTGTCCGAAACATCCAGCCTGTTCACTTCAATCAGCAATTACCTCAAGTGGGAAAGTCAAGGAAAGTACCAAGTCAGTTCCTCCCGATATGTTTGCAAGATGGACATGTTTCGGAAACCCATGGTCATAGAACCACTCAAACAACTGATCACTCAACACCATCCCCGTACTCGTCACCGTCTTCAAGCTGCTCAGGTCTGTAACATCTTTCGGACATATCCCATTCTTTGCCAACTCCTGCATCCACCTCGGGCTAGTCCCCAACATCGTAACTTTCTGCTCGCCTATAATCCTCACAAAAGTCTTCAAGTCAGGCTGGAACGGACTTCCATCATACAACACTACCCTACTCCCCGCCAACAGATTAGCAACAGAAGCATAATACATGATCCAGCCTGTTGTGGTATATTGTAGTGCCACGGATTGCGAGTTCATCCCTCCATGCAAGCGCGCCTCCTTTGCGGAGGAGATGAGGGCGCCACCGATGGAGTGGACGATGCATTTCGGGGTGCCCGTTGTGCCGGAACTGTAGGCGATGAAGAAAGGATCGTGGAATGCGCATGATTCGAATTCTGGTATCGTGGATGAAGCTTTCGACAGGAACGTTGCGAGTGTTTGTGTCCGAGGAACGGAGCTGACGTCGACCGGTGTGGGGAAGCGGGGCATTGAAATCATGCCTTCAAACTCTGGGGCATCTTTCATCCCGTTTGAGATTGAGGTCATCTTTTGTCGGAGGTCGACTTTCTTGCCGTTGTAGATGGCGAAGTCGTCCATGAATATATACTTTTCCTACATTAGCAAGTGACAATAAAATGAAGGAGGAGAGAGGCTCACCTTTGGGGTAACCTGCAACGCCCTCTGCAAAACTCCTTGCACTCCCATGTCTGTTGAAGAGCTGCTGAATAGTCCTCCCAAAGTAGTAACAGCCAACCACACCTTCAAAGTATCCACCGAATTACTCGCAACGACCACAACCCTATCTCCCTTCTTCACACCATGTTCCTTCATAGCAGATGCCAGAACTTCAACCTCTTTCCGCAATTGTCCCCACGACACATCTCGCACTTCTGTATTCCCTTCTCGGATTTCGGTCAGGGCAATTTTGTTGTCTTCCTTCCCCGCTTTGCCCCTCGTTGATGTTGAGGCGCCGGGGACGCGTGAGTACAGCATATTCTCTGCGAAGTTCAAATGTACGCCGTCGAACCATCGTGGTACGGCGTCGATTCTGGCAGATTCGTCGACGACTGTGGTGTATGTTCCGGAATGAATGAAGCTGAGGAATTGGAATGCTTGGTCCCAGAATTGGGCGCGGTTGTTGATTGAGTATTGGTATAGGTCCCAGAATGTCTGCCAATTTAGCTTGGAAGGGAAGTATAGGGACATGAGGACGATGTACCTTCAGTTGCAAATTATGTTTCTGGTTGATCTCTTGCATTAATTGGTACATTTCTGTACTCTTCGGGTTGGGGAGCTCCCAGAGCTTTCTAGGGACGTTGAGGGAATCCATGTCTAGTCACTAATAGATCTAATTTATCTTCTAAGAGGTTGAAGCAAAGAAAAATATGTATATGGGAGAGGAAGGAAGAAAATTCGGAGAAGCTGGAGCTCCAAATCTGGGGCGGATGTTCCGAGGCCGTCATCGCTGATAGTGGGAGCGCGGAAAGATACCGAGACGATCGACCCCGCACTGTGCCGCGAGGTCGGAGTTAAGGTTACCATGGTTATTTTCCCAAGCCTTGCACCCCTGCACTTCCAAACTCCCAGCTGGGCTTATTTCAAATTTAAGGGTCTCATCTCAACACTTGCTGCGTGCTTTCCTGTGACATATCGGTCCATGGGGAGTAGAAAACCCCCAAGTTGATTTCTTCATGATTGCCCTCCTCACTTACCCAATCCAATCCTCGCAGACCTTTCCCAGAAACATACAAAAACACAGCGAGGCAACCTTCTCATCCTAAGAGCTGAATTATATCCTCGCCACTAACACTATACTCCTCCTTTTCTTTTCCAACTGCAGGTATTGGGGCCTCAATTTAAAAGGTCTCGGAATCATAAGCCCTTCATGGCAAAATAATTGGGATAGGTTGGAGCAAGGAATCGTTCGTCTTCTGTTTTGAGATTTTAGGTTTAAGGTTGGTTCTAGGAACGGACAGCGTCCCTTCGGCTAAACGAACGGATGGCACATGGCAGCAGGAACATCTATTCCTGGGGTCTTGGAATGAGGTGGTCCACGAGCTAGAGTCGTCTGAAGTTTTAACTTCTCCTCCCCTGGCAAGCTAAGTGATCTTTACCTGATGAGGGACCCGAACGACGGTTCATGGCTTGGTACTTCGCTACCGAGGAAACGGGAAACATTTACGGAGTATAAACATAGGATTGCAAGTCCAACAAAAACCCAAGAAGTTGTCATTCATTGTTCAATATTCTCGCATTAACCTTACACACAACGCCCACTCAACCACATCTCATGAATTTCAAACGACGGGAGAGATTGAGAGTTATGTGCAAAAGTGTCCTCGGGGGAAGATTGTTTTGATGGGGTATTCGCAGGTGAGTTTTGAGTTTTTCAAGATTTCTGCAGGTTTTGGGTGGTGAGAGAGAGGGGGAAGAGGAAGAGCGCTAGATGGATGAGGACTGATGGGATGTACAAGGTGCGCAGGTCATTGCTGATGCGTTGATTGGGTCCTCGGCTGGTTTTGGGGGTGGTTTCGGTGGTGGGTTTGGTGGTGGGACGGGAGAGATTGAGAGTTATGTGCAAAAGTGTCCTCGGGGGAAGATTGTTTTGATGGGGTATTCGCAGGTGAGTTTTGAGTTTTTCAAGATTTCTGCAGGTTTTGGGTGGTGAGAGAGAGGGGGAAGAGGAAGAGCGCTAGATGGATGAGGACTGATGGGATGTACAAGGTGCGCAGGTCATTGCTGATGCGTTGATTGGGTCCTCGGCTGGTTTTGGGGGTGGTTTCGGTGGTGGGTTTGGTGGTGGATCGAGCAGTGGTGGATTGGCGGAACAGTATAAAAAGAATAGTACCTGGACCCCCTTTCACCTCATACTTCTGAAGTCCTAACACAAGACAGTTATTGCCGTCATCCAAATGGGCGATCCATCTCAAGTCCCTGGTCTGAGCTTCGACGTTGGAACCAGCACCAAGAATGGGGTAAGCTTCCTTCTCTTCTCCAAAAAGTACATAGAGAGTAAGCGACTAACAATAAAACAGGTCTTCCCAAGATCCAACTCAGCCAGTTACACCAGTGATGGCTACGCCGGCATCATCTAGTCTTACTGCGATACTGGTGATGAATTCTGCGATTCCGGTAACAATCTCCAAGTTCACTTGAGCTATTTGCAAAAATATGGTACCCAGGCAGCGTACTTCGTTGCTTCGAAATATAAGGCTTGAGTTTGATGGAATGCAGTTGTTGGAGAGGGATTGAAGGGTTAGATTGTAAATGTGGAAAACAGTCATGGCAGATGATTGGCGCTATTTTAGAAGGCATCAAGAGCATAACAGGGCCGTCGACTCTGCTTTCCAAACCCTGCTCACATTCCAGGTCCTTTCCGGCAAAGGTGGTGTAGGAAAATCTTCAATTACAACTCAGCTCGCGCTTTCCCTTTCTCTTGCCGGCCACTCTGTGGGAATACTCGATATCGACCTCACAGGACCCTCAATACCTCGACTCTTCGGTATCGAATCTGCGAAAGTCACACAAGCTCCAGGTGGATGGTTCGTCGAGATGGGGGTAGTCAGAGAAGATCGGATTTTGAATATCAAAGGTGTCATCTACCACAGTGCTAGCAGCCAAGTCGAGTGTTAGTGGTTCGTCGCCATCGGAGTCGTATGCTATGTATTCAGGGAAAACTTCGTTGCCCGCCTCGGTGATGAGTGTCATTGGTTCGTCGAAATAAGGATCGCAAGGGCAAACTTGGCTTGGAATAATATCAAAGTTGGTGCTCGCTATGCTGCCGTCCGCCATGGCATTAAAAGCCATTGGCCCGTCGAAATAGGAATTGTAATCCGGGTAAACCGGGTTACGAATAATATCAAAAGGTCTCGTCCTGCATGGTGTTGGTCGCCGAGTTGAATATCGTTGCTTCGTTGAGATAAGAATCGGAAGCTGCATAACCCTGGGTAGGCTGGATTTTGAAAATTATCTTCCGCCATGGTATCGATTGCTAGGCCGCACTTTTCATTAAGCACAAAATTTAAGGGTTATATAAGGCTCACTTCGGCACTGACTCTCCTACGGAATGTCGCTGGTGTATCATATCTACACCCAGCACCTGTCAGACCCACATAACAATCTCTTCTCCGCCACAAGGAGATCGGCGAAACTAGAACATTTTATTTTCGGGAAGATTCTCCGCCTGGGTAAATCTTAGCTCTACCCCACGGCAACTGAGGACATGCTCACGTTGCCTCCCGAACATGCTACAAGCACCATTTGTGCATGCATTGAGTCACCAGAACAATGGAGACTCCTTTACGCCCATCAGCCAATCTTCCGCTGTAGTCCAAACACCTGGTCTTTCACTTGGGTCTCGCCTTATGAGTTCATCTCGCAAAGTCGTCAGAAATCCAGTGCAAGGCAGGTGATGCTCGCGCCTCCAGTTAAGACTCTGCTGCATACGCAAACGTTGTCGGCGTATGATATCTGTAGCAGTAACTTCCTCATGCTGCCTCCGAGTCTCGAGAAGTAGCTCAAGAACTTCGATGCTTGAATTGTCTTGGGAAACTCCTTCGAGGATGGCAACATCTTGTGCAGTTCCAACATTGCCCTCTGAAGGAGCAATCTTTGCCATCTCCGCAAGCTCTTCAACATAGCTGGCTTCTTCACCATCGGCATGAAGAGTAGATGAAGTTTCCGCTTCATCCTTGCCACCATCCGCCATTGATTTGCTCTTATCTTCTCTAGAGTCAACTCTATCTTTATCTTCTGATAGTATATACCCTTTGGCAATAAGGATCTGGATATTATTAGCAGGCAACTTCTTTATCCACGTGGATAGAGATCTTACTCTTTCAAGGAAGCTAGGTTGCATATATAGCTTACTACCATACCTATTCGCAACCACCATGATGCTCGTCTCGAGGTTATTGATAGAATGGTAAAGATCTCCCGCGACGCAGTTGTACATATGTGCGTCATGGAGTACATCACCCATAATACTGCCCTGTGGAGGATCTTCACGGGCCTCTTCTTCCAGTTCTTCCTTGGTCCGATAATCCCAGTCTTGCATGTCTCGTATTTTCTTCAAGAAATCGTCTTCATCAGTTTGATCAGAATCGACTGAGGAGAATTCTGGGGTCTTGTTAATAATATTTGATATAGTGAGTTTCGATCACTTACCAAAAGTCTCATCAGAATTGTCCTCCATATTGGAAATCCGGGAAGCAATCTCTGTAATAAGCAGCTTCAGCAATGTCCCATTGTGAGCGTATATAGTGGCCTTGGACTCGTGAAACCCGATTTTGAGAGCCAATGTCAATATTTCTCCAATGGACGGTGTAGCTCCATAATTACGAGCATCTGGCCAACTTTTGACGGTGGTATACAGAGACCTCAGGAGTTCAAAGCGAGAGTTTTCCTCATTCTCAATTTGCTGGATATGGCTGAAGGCTTCTTGTAACTGCCTGGCAGACTCATCCCAACGTTCTAGACGTTGTAGACAGTAAGCGCTATCCAAGTTATGGCGTGCCTTATCAACATTCGGATTGTCATCGCGGAGAAAATGTCCGAGGAAGACAAGGCATCCATTCCACTGTTCGTTCGCCATCAATGTTTTGATGTAGAGTTGATTCAAAACTTTTGCGTTCAAGTTGAGGTCCATTAGGTGGAGTTGATAGTTTGGCAAGCCTTTGGTGAGCCAGTCCTGGTCTCTCAATTTGGCCTCGTTGCGGATATCAACCCATTTCATCTTCCCATCACGGAGTTTTGAGGCTGCCCAAGAGAAGGAAGAAAGCGATCCATTGACCAAGCCTTTCTCTTTCAATTCCAGGTATTGAGACTTCAATTCTGGTTCTGGCCAGGGTACGCCGTCATGCTCAGGGGCAATACCTAGAACACGGAGCTCGAGAGGTATTTCCCAGGCAGCCTTGAGAGAAATTTTGGCCAGTCCCCGGCCATCTTTTCTGCAGCTTCCCCAAAGCGATCAAACAAATCCTCCTGCAGTTTAACAACTCTTGTCTCATCACGAAATCCCCACCTCGTTGCCTTTTGGACAAGTTTAGCATGGTCTGTCTGAACATTGGCTAGAGGTTCAAGCTCAGGGAAGGCACGAATCAGATCTTCGGACCAGATGGACTCTCCCATAATATCAAACTGGACGCTCTTGTCTGGCCAAAGTTTTCGGAGAAGCAGTAGCTGTCTCGCTCCTTCCATCTGGACTTCAAGATCTCCAAGCCAAGGCTCCATTTCCAGTTGTCGCTCACGCGAACCAGATTTGAGTTTCTCGACAATTTGAAGAAGTCTATCCGAGAGTCGAATCCAGCAATTGAACTCGATATGATTGTCCTGCTCGCGAGAGGCTCTGCACAGCCAGTTGTTAAGTCCAAGGATGAGATTGAAAATGCTCCAGTATCTCTGAGGATGATGAATCATCAGGTTCTGAAACTCGGGCTTGTTGACATCTTGTTCCTGAAGCATCCAAAGTCAAAATCCTGCTGGAAACCGCTTTTTGATGACCCCTTTGAATTCTCGATACCAAGCTTTTACTTCACGGTCGTGCTCTGTTGCTAGGACGCAAATTGCTGCGACTGCAAATCCCACCAGGATATCATCATCCAATCGTTCATAACCGAGAGGTTTCGGCTCCATGAAGTGACGGAAGAACATCTTGGGATAGAGAAGGTCACTGTGATCTTGTCTGTCGTCTAGCCAAGTAAGCATCGGCGAAGCAAAGTTCCAAAAGCCCCAGGCTTCTTCCTTCGACTTTTCGATATCGAAAATCATTTGGGCATGGTCTGGATCTCGTTCGGACAAGACTTGGAGTGGCTCTGGAAGCTCGCGTGAGTTCAGTACAGCAAGTCGTTCTCTATTGTATAACAGAAAGAGCCGGTCGAATTGCAGTCCTTTGGTAACGCCCAATCTCGGCATGAGCTCATGGCGTAGAAATAACGTCAATGCCGGGTGTAGTTTGCAGTAAACCCTCCTCGACGCTGGTTTAGCTCGGTCTCCATCTTTAAACTCGAACAAACGGTAATGCTCTTTGTGGCCAATCAATCCGTGAATGCTAAGATAGTCAAACAGCTCATCCATCGATGCCAGGTCTTTGCCGTTGGATTCTTTCTCTGTCTTGGCTGTATGTGTGAATTTCCTCAAAATTTTGCCCAGTGGAGCAAAGACTGACTTTTGGGTTTTTGGGCGAGGCTCATTTTGCTGAGGACGAGATCGACGAATCTTTCCGCGTCGTACGGAACGGCAGTGGAAAAGGGTGCGAGGCATAGCAGCCTTTCTCGGTTTTCGATGCTCAAACTGTGATAAATCTTTTCGGCATGCTTGAACCCTGGTATAGCTTGCAACGCGCTCTCAGCCTGCTCCTCAGATTCATACAGAAGGTTGAATACATCTCGATAGCTCATGAAAATTCTCTGAGTATCACTAGGGCCAAATTTCGCTACCATGGCGTGGATCAGATCGTTCAAGGCCGGGATGTGGAGGCCCCAATCAAACAGTGACTCCAAGCGCCGCCATTGCTGAGGGTTCCTAAGAAATATTTGAAAGCCTGTAGCTTCTGCTCCTGACGACGGCTCTGCGGAATCTCCACTTGTAGTAAGCAATGGAACTCCTCCAAGATCTTCTTGGAACCAAGAAAGGTCACAATAAGACCCGATCAGGAATAGAACATTAAAATCGCTCCAGATTTTTAACAAATTGGTCCAAAGGTCATCATGGAATATGTTGGTGCCATCACGAGCGAATGGATAAACCCCGTCTAATATGAACAAGAAGTCTGTTTCGGTTGAGCGCTGTCCATGACGTTTTGCTTCCATCTCATTCGTCTGAAGAAACTTTGCGAAGTCTAAGAGATTTCTGGAATGAGACGCTGGGCTGCTCTCACCATCCCTTTGAAAATTGACATACTCTCCGGAGAAGTGCCACTCAGGTGAGCGGTTTAGGACTTCTGGGGTTAATCCATTTTGGTCCGGGTACCGGATGTGGATTACCGTCTTCGTAAGCCCAGTCTTGAGCCACCAAGAAGCAAGTTCCTGAAAGAATTCCCGTCTGCCAAAGCCCAGGGTGTCCTCAACCAGTAGGACATGTATTTTTTGTGTGAACAAAAGCGTCTCTGCTCGAAAAAGATCTGCCTCGAACCGGGACTGGGTTGCTATTTGGGTACAGTCCTTTGATGCTGCCCCTACTTCAGATAGAAGGCCTGCCACCTCCGATCCGCGAGCGCCGGTATCAACGACCTAAGCTCTTCTTCGAATGGTCCATCCTTTGATTTGTATACTACTGGTATGATCCAGTCTTGTAGATCGACAGATAATCCGAATCGTCCTTTTCGACTTCGATGTTTCCACAAAGCTTCTCGTGCAGCGTGTGCGCTCTCAGATAGTGATTTTCGACATAAGAGCAATTCATGGTAGAAATCAGTCATGAAACGAACAGCAGCACTATCCGTGAGTTCGTAGGACATAGCAAGAACCAAGGGAATCCCAATGGAGACAAAGACTTTGGCAAGATTTGCTTTCCATCCGATATCACTACGCGCTGATCTGCAAGCATTGAGGATGACGCAGGGAACATAGTGTTTCCGTAGCACACGTCCAACTCGAGTAGCGGATATACGGTTGTTGTCGCCAAAATCATTCTCGGGATAAAACTGTAGATATGCGCTGAAAGTTATTAGAGCAAGGTCCTTCTTTAGCACCTGTCGTAGAATACTTACTTGGGTGAGTCAGAATGTTCTCCGCCTTTCACTTCGTCTGGCGTACTTCCATGAACGTCCAAGTGGACGAGATGAAAGACCTTTCCACGGCTTTTGGCGTTCTCCAAGTGATTTCTAAGGCCATTCCACGTTCCAGGACGGGCTACCTCGATAGTGACAAGACCTTCGGAGAAAGAGGCGAGTAGGTCGAAAAGGGGGCGGGAGATCAGTTGGTGGCTGACCTCTCGAGCGCCTTTTGTGGTGATATCAGGACGAGAAACGAAAATTAGAATGTTGAATGTCTTAAAGCTCTTGAGAATCTCGAACTCATCTTTCCATTTGTCCCAACTTGCTTCTGGGCTGTCGATCACTCGGGTCACACGTGCTGGAAGGCATGATCCAAGGTTGTTGTTGATATGCTCCAATAATTCCCAGTGGATGCTGTGGAACGAAGATGTCCTGGGATTATCTTCATGGATGTCAATATCTAGGGCCTGACTGCTCTCACAATGTTCCAAGACAGAGGAGAAAAGGCACTGTGAATATTTTGCTAGATAGCTCTCAGCAGTTTCGGCTCGCTCTTTGTCATACAGATCACCAATGGCGTATTGCTCAAGATACCATCTCAACTTTTCCTCTTCCGCAGAAGATGAAGGGCAAATTGTCTCTGTCCTCATTGAAGGTTCAGTGCTGGCTGTTTCGATTGTAAAACTCCATTCACTTCCACCGCTCGAGCTTGGTCCAGCAACCTCACGAATAACAACAGGTGCCATCTCGAACAACAGGTGCCATCTCGAACAACAGGTGCCATCTCGAACAACAGGTGCCATCTCGAACAACAGGTGCCATCTCGAACAACAGGTGCCATCTCGAACAACAGCTTCCGTCGAGGTTTGAATCCCTGATATTTTTTGAAAGTCCACGAAATGTTGCTGTGTAGGAGAGAATCGAAATTTGCGCGCACTCGCCTGCACTCAGATGTTCCACCGGTGACCTCAGTGCTCCCACTGCTCACCATTCGACTTGAACATCTGAGCTGAAGCCTGATGCTCTCACCACCTCCGATCCTTTACAGTCGCCAAGTGATCATCTAGCCAGTGGCAATGCTATGTACGGATTGCGGCTTATGGTGGCGGCCCGTGGCCCGTGGCATGATGCTCGTTCGCCAAGCCGAAATCGCGATGCGACATCAGGATGCACTCTCAAAAGGCGAGATTCCCACGATCAGGTAACCAAATGTGTCAGGGTGTCCCTTCTAGTTATCGATCGAAGTGAAATTAAGGAGTTCCTTCTTCGGGACAATTCCCGCATGAAAAGGGTGTATATGGTTGTCGGCTTCAAGACCATCACAGATGAAAAGATTAAGTTGTACAATGCGGAACAGCGGAGACTACATGCCGATGGGACAATTCCAGTGAAGGAAGTAGTTCAGGCAGGATTAGCAGCGGGGGGACTACCTCCTGTACCAATTCCTATTCCAAATCCTACGGGCAGCGCAGAGATCGGGGCAACAGAGAGAGCGCTTTACGAGGCAGTAGGCGAAGGAGAGTCGATCTTCGCTGTTCAATATAGAAAGATCATCCGCAGTTCACTTCTTCACCAGCTAGTGGCATGGCTCCGCGGAAAGTCTGAGAGCGAAGTTGGGATAACGGAAGGTGAATTGGCGAGCTGGGATGGTGGAAGGGCGCTGGGATTTAAGAACGGCGGGGACCCGGATGAAGCAAGCACGGAAGAGGAAGACGACGATGATCTTTTCACATTTCCAACCGTGAGCCTTGCCGCCATTCCTGTAACCGAGAGGGGGAAATACGACATGAAAACGGGAGGAGATGATGACGTGGAGTTCATCTTCGAAAGAAAGGATCTCTGACTATGCATTGCGCTTTTAATCACGCCAGGTCATGCTTAATGTTCATTGATTTCAATTTCTTCCGAGTCAATGTATGATCTTCAAGTCCTGAGAATAGCAATCCTTGGTTCCGAACATTAGTGATCTAAGCTACCTACTATCAAGCATAGTCGATAGATTGAGCAAACTTGCACTTCGTCTTTCGTGACCACTTGGATCCAAATGCTTTTGGTGTCATGTGTTTCCAACGCATACCATGCCCCGCCTTTTTGCCCCGGCGAGACGCTGGCACTACCGCATCTCACCCTAGCGAGATAGACGATAGGTTCATATTCCGTACAGCCACCAGAAACTCAGAGGGGGGCTGGGCTCGCTTAAATGATGCGCTAGGCCCAATCGGGCACAGTGCGAACGCTCAAACAAGTCATGTGACATTTCGACTCAGTGGTTATTTTCTATCTAAAAATAAATCTTCCCTGTAGTTTTCGTCGTGACCCCTTCACAAGGTTTCGGGCAATCAGGATGGCCAAGGTTCTCGTTCGAGACGTTCTGTCATTTGAAGAGATTCAGCTAATATTGAAACCACTTGATGGCCTTTGCCGGCTTCGAATCAGTTTCTCATGGTGCTCGATCATGTGACAGATCTGTTGCCTGATATTGGCTGGGTTAATACGAGATATGTAGCTATACGGTACCTGCATTCGTGCCAGGGTTGAATAAAATTTATAAGAAAGATGCTTCACTTCTTTGAAGTGTCAAAGTCTGATCATCCACCATCATGCTCGACATACCCGCCGAGATGTACGACCAGGTACAGTTCTCCGAGCATGGACAAAGACTCAAGCTGACAATAACAAGATAGCTAGTCAATTCGAGTTCTGTTGTCCCTCAACCTTTGATACATGGAACTACAACGCGCCTTCATACCAAGGCTATGAGTTCTTGCTCGCATATCCCAACCTTTACTATGGCACACCAGACATCAAATCTCTCCAAAATCTTCGCCTGACATCAAGAAGCTTCCATAGAGCAGCCACTCGAGTCCTCTCAAAAAGCACTCTCATACACTGGCGAGTGGCAAGCAAGGAAAGGACTCAGATCCAATCTAAACACCCCAAGAAAGATTCCGAGCTTTGTTTAAATCGGTTCGTCAAGTATATCGAACTAGACTTCAAGGACCGGATTGGATGGGAGCTCCAGCCTCCAAGCACGAGTGAGGACAAAGAACCCGAGAGCGCTAGTTTCCCCGTTAGAATTGCAGAGGTGTTCGGGCATGCCACCAAACTTCCGAACTTGCAATCATTGAAGGCGGATGTACCTCGATGGAAAAGCGAATACAACCCAGAACCAAGTAACGGACATGTACAACTAAATCTGGACATTTTGCAAGCCTTCACACAACAACTTTCTCAAATCCTAACTCAACCAGAGCAATGGAAATACTTGAAGGATCTCCGTCTCGCGTTGCCAAGTTCTCATGACTACCTCCAACTTTCTCGAACGATACCTGATGAACTGCTTGCAAGATTGGATAGACTTTCTCTCACGGTAACGGACGCCACTGGACCCGATGGTGCAAAGCAATATCTCGAATACGTGGATGAAGATGGAAGTGGACAAGAGGTCTTCCCTCCCTCCAACATCCAAGTTCTGTACCCGAATTCCGTCCACAGCCATGGAGTATTTGACATCGTCTCTCGCTGTCCGAACCTCAAGAGTTTGGGGATAGAAGGGACGCATCATCTTGATACGAACGTCTTGAAGCGGGAGAAGAAAGCAGGACTGGAGAATCTGTATCTCAAACGCGTTAGAATCTCTGCTGAGAATCTCATCATTCTCTCGCTAGGAGATGGTCCCAATCGCGCGTTATCCCTATCGACTCTATGGTTCGAAGATATCGAATTGACAGCAGGGACTTGGACTGAAGTTTTCTCAGACCTGGGAATCTGTCCGGAGCTTTTGTATCTGAATCCAGTGGACCTTGGGTATGCTCGCAATGGCGAGAGTGCGGGTCATAGACCTTGGAGTCCTTGGGGAGGACATCATCATGAGGATGTGGCCAATCTGTGGAGTACGAACGAGGAAGACGAGGAAACTTTGATGGCGTTGATGGAAAACTTGGCTCAGAGGGCTGGTGGGAGAGGCTCGTATGCTAATTTCTTTGAGGAGCAGAAGATGTTGTGATCATGATCAGGAATATGAGAACTGATGAATATTTCTGGGTGGAAGTAAACAGTAGAGCCTTAAAGGAATGATGCCATGAACATTAAGCAGGTTACTGGAACAACGAGAGCCGTTAACCTTACAGAGTACATCCACGTGCCGCTCACGCGAGCTGATGAAGATGCGACGGAGATTGGGCCAAGAAAACAGATGACGATTTGCAATTGCGAGCAGACATAAGCATAATGACGATGTGCTGTGAAAGAAATCTTGAAACAAAGAGGACATCTTCGCGCATGGAAAAATCTGTACATCCGATCGCACTCGCACTCGCGAATGTTTGGCGCGGTTTCCGGATCCCTTCAATTTTCCAGGGCATCGATCTCTCGGCCGTAGACCACTTTCCACCACCAACAGCATCACCACAATTTCCAATCAGACAGCGGAACTCCACAAAGCTAAAATATTAGCACTTTAGCACTCAGCCTCCTGGAAGAACCCCGCTATGGTTGTCCACCCAACCACAGACCAGACAGCGCTCCAAAGTTCGCTGAAAGTTATCCCGCGTCTGATGCTCCAGAACCTCCACCTCGGGCCCACGCATACAATGGCCTGAAGTGGCTTTCCTCCTCTCCATCAGGAGACATATATCTTGCTACCCTACTCACCATCCCATTAACCCAGCAACAGCAGTTCTATGCCAAAGAAACCCATCAGATTTCGAAAACCTCTCTTTTCTTCAAAATCAACATCAGACCCCACCTCTGTCTACCACCCAATGTCTCGTCTCTGGCCTCACCCTGCCTACGCAGAGGACCAAGAATACTCGCACGCGATCCTCTGGACACACGTCCTTACGCGCGCTGTTACAGCTGGTACTGTTGTTGGCTTAGGCATAGCAGGTTCAGTCCTCGCCCTCCGCCAACTCCCGTCACTTAAACCACGTCTCCCAACCTCCACGATCCCAACTCTCCTCCTCCGTTCTTCAGGCACAGGCGCAGTTATCGCGACGGGGATACTATGCATAGGCCTGCCACTACGAATGCGAGGGAGAGAAGAAATTGAGTGGCAGGATAGGAGTTGGAGATTGATTGAGAATAAAGGGCAGGTGGAGTGTGATGATTGGACATATCCCGGGATGCTCGGAGGGGCTGTTGCTTATGCGATAAAAGGAAATGGATTAGGGTGGAGAGGGGTGGCTGGGAGTATTGGGCTGGGGAGTGTTGCTGGTATGGCGGGGTATATGGGCTGGAGGTATGGGGTCAAGGGAGGGAAGTTTGAGGAGACTGTTGTTTGAATACGTTTACGGGCATCATGGGATGAAAGAAGGGATCTGAGGGCGAAGAGGAGTTCTGGGGATACCACACGCTACTAAATCTTGTACCATCTGGTTGATTGGAGTTGGGGTTGGCGTTCTGGTTTGGCTGCGAAGCCCGTTCTGTCTACACACATTCCCCTCAAATCTTAGGATGGAAGACAGGGAATAAAGTTGGGATCTTGATAATTGAGAAGGCAGACATTTCTCCAGATTCGGTTCTATTAGTTCTTTTCTATGGTCTCGATATGTTCAGTCTCTTTCTTGCCTCCGACCTGTGTCACCAGACGGGTTAAGAATGAGAACCCTTCAGATCAAGAGCCGGAAAGGTTGAGCTTGCATGTTCTCCATCTTGACACTCCTGGAATTTTGCAAGAGCGACTCCAATTCTTCGATGGCTAAAGTACCACCGAACCTGGGGCTTTTTCGCTAAAATTTGGATGTCTGATACAGAAAATGGTCGGACTGGCTTCAGATGGCCATAGGGCAAGCGCCTGACCGAAACCGCATTGCGTTTGAATGTTTGTCGTACAAGTGGCGTTCAGATTCCGACTTTGAAATTGTGGCTTTCCTCAGCCTCCACTAGAGAACTTGGCAGCGTTTTTCAGTCCTTTTACCTCAGACATTTCGAGGCACTGTTCTTGGCTATTCTTTATAATTTCTATATCCCCAAGGAGAGCCCCCCTGTTGGAAATGATGCAACTTTCGTGAACGTATCTTCGGTATGGACGCATCAAATGAAGCATCGCGGGACGGATTACTTGAGTTGCAAACAAAATTAACGTCAATGATCACCAATCCTCTTCTTAATCAGAAGGTTGACCTTTGTAAAGGGAGAAATCTCTCAATACTATCTCCGAGAGGACAAATCCAGCTGGGGCTTTAAAAGCTAAGAAGAATCATAGCAAAGCTTGGGACATTATTAGCGGACTAATTCTCAATCCTTGGCGAGCCTCTGAAGAGCCCAAGGTAGCCATCAGTACCTCACGAAGCACGGCAATCTTCCGGACTGCCATCAACATCATTCCCCTCGGCGCCTGCATCCTCACCATCGCCCTCAATTTCCAAGGCTACTATGCAGGTGCACAAACTACCAGCTGGGTCATGAGTCTGCAATTCGTTGCAAAGGCTATCGAGCTCCTGATGCAAGGTTCCATCGCCAGCGTCATGTTCGTTTATGTTCGCAGAGAGTTCCTTTCTGAGCAATGTTCACCATTCGGACTTCTGTTTGCGGGAGTTCACACAACGACCCCCCAAGCTACCTTTTCTCTCTCGAGTTCTGGGGAGCTGTTTCTTCAAACTGCTTACAGTTCCGACGCAAAACCTTCATGTTGCTCTTCATCCCCTTCAACATTCTTCTCGCGACAGTCGTTGGTCCCTCAATAGCGATCCTCCTCATACCAAGACATCTCTCCAACTTCCCCGCTGGAACAACCTCAATCTGGCTCAACGGAACTGAAAACGATCTGTATCCCTCCAATTTCACAACTGCTCAAATTCCACCACACTGTGTCACAGAGACAATTCTCTCCGACCCCGGAAGTGACTGTCCCTCAAGTCAATGGGAACTACTCCACTCAGACCTCATCAACGCTGGCTCCATATCCCTTGAATCATGGACCTCAATCCGAGAGCTGAAATACACCTCCGTAACTCGAGCATTTGGCGGCATATTCGGATACGAAGGGAAAGCTACCATTCCGAATGCTGCGGTGGTGGAATCTTTGACGAATCTTGGCGCTGCTTGGTTCGAGGCAACAAATGGTTATGATCCACCTTCTTCCATGATATCGCCGTCAGCGAGAATGACTTGGGACAGATTCGATGCAACAGCTGATGTCCAAGCGAAGCAGCCATTTGTGAAAGCCGTTTGTCAAGAATTGATTCAGCTTTCCAGTTCTCGAGACCCCGTCCCTATCGCGTTCCCAGTCCCATACGACACACCAGCAGCATACTCCAGCTCTCGCCAAGGACTCCAATCCTACCAACTTCAAAACTACTCGTCCCTCACCGTCTCCGACATAATGTCAGAATCCTCTTCCTCAAATTCATACCGAATAAAATGGGTCGACCTCTCACCCGAAACCTTCACGAATACTTCCATTGGAGCAATCCTCCTCCCACCAAACTCCACCATCAAAACATGGCAAACAAGCGACACAAACGAAACGATAACAGACTGGACAGGCTTCCACCCCTCACTCTGCTCCATATTCGCAGGCTGGATAGCCTCCCCCTCAACATATCAATAAACCATGATCCATACAACGGAGCAACATTCAAAGCTACAGTCCAAGCCCCATCACCATACGAACAATCTGGGATGTATTCTTTCGGCACGAAAGAACCGGGACCTGTGGAATGGGGTGTGGAGATTGGGGAAGAATGGGCAGAAGCTCTTCTGCCTCCTATCTCAGGTCAAAACTCCACCATCATGGACATCTTGATCAAGAGTTCGCGGTTCTTTGAAGCCATCGAGCCCCTCCCCTCAACATCCGCCTACTACAGACTCCCAGCCCGTCTCCTCTCAGCAATGATAGCAAACGGCATGTCACGCTCAGGGTTCTCTCTCCGTCCTCTGCAAGGTATTCAAAATGGCGACTGGCAAGAAACATCTGCTATTGATGCACAGTTCAATCTTCAAGATCGGAAGGCGAAGAAAGATTGGATCGAAAATAGGAACGCCAATCTGTTGAACCTTACGGCCGAGCAAGCTGGGAATGGATACGAACTCAGAATTCAAACAACAGTCAACGGCCTTGCCTACACCACTAACGGAATCCCTACCAAAATTGCGTTGGTGGTAATTTGTGTCTATGTGTTGTACATTTTTGTCTTCATGGTTGGGTCGATAGTGAGGGGAATAAGTTCGATGAGCTGGGACTCGATTGCTAAGTTGGTGGTTTTGGGGATGCAAAGCAACCCTACTGAAAGGTTGGATGGTGCCAGTGCGGGGATTGAGACGGTGGGTGTGTTTAGGGAGCCGGTGAGTTTGAGGATTAGGGAGGGAGGGGTGCAGATTGTATTTCGAGGAGATGAGGGCGCGGAGGATGATTTGCTTGAGCGTGTGCGGGAGAATGAAGCGTACTGAAGGAGACGGAGGTCTGAGTTGACTGCGAACAGTTATTGTATTATCATCTAGATAAGCTGAGGACATGAAAGTCCTACCATCGCCCTCAGCCTGCTCATGCAAGAACCTCCAAGTTTTCCCACCCCAAAACGCCACTACATGCTTCCAGACGCCAATGCTCCTTTCCCATCATCAATCAATATCAGGATCAGGTGAAGAAGGGTAGTCATCGTCGAAATCCATAAGACTATTCCCATCCAAACCGATTCCTCCAGGCCGCTTGAGCCCCATACCCCAATTCTGTGTAGATATCTCTTTTCCCTTACCCCCATTTCGTTTGAGCATGAACTTCTCGGCATGTGCTTTCTTTCCCGCCAGCTCTCTCTCGAAGTCTTCGTCATCTTCCATTTCTTCAGCGCCATTCGCACCACCTCCCGCTGTCTCTTCGAGAGCTTTGTTCAATAGTTCGGTCGCGATGGCGTCCTGCGGTGCTATGGCCAATGCTTCATGGAACACGTAGACAGCTTCAAACGGCCGTCTTCGCTCCATCAGAACCAGACCTTTGGCGCAGAACACAGATGGATCTTTACCTCCTTGCCGCAGGACCTCGTCGAATTGTTCCAATGCTTGATCCCACTGTTTCATTCGTCGCCATGCATGACCGAGATTTGCTCGAGTTGATATCCAAGCGGAAGGATCACTGTCGATCTCATCTGCAGTTTTGAGAGCTTCGGTGAACATTTGAACAGCTTCAGGCAGGCGCTCTTGGTGGTAGAAGACAACTCCCATCTCGTTTAATAGTAAAGGATCTGTTTTGCAAAGTCCATATGCTGTCTTGAGGAACTCGTCTGCCAGAGTCATGTTATTCAACATATGGTTCTGCATTCCGAGAAACAGCTGAGGAAGATGTGTACCCATGAACAGTCGAGCCGCTGTCGAATATGCCGATATTGCCTGGTCATGCTCTCCTTCTGCTGCAAACGTGTGCGCGAACCCAATCCATGCAGGCCCGAAATGTGGATCCATCATGCTTGCTTTGCTGAAGTACCTCCGGGCTTCTGCGACCTTGTTGATTGCAAGGTAGTATACTCCTACCGCCAACCATGTGCATGGCTCCTCTGGATGATTGTCCGCCAAATCGTGAGATATTAAGAATAGAGCATTCTTCAACTGAAGTTCGTACAAGCATGCAAGATGAAGAGGGTAAACGCTGAAGTTGTATTTGTCTTCTTCGAGAATGGAATTTGTAATTGCGAGTGCCAATTTGAACTTGCACTGTGTGAAGAGAAGGTCTGCTTTCGCCAGGAGGAGATCTGGGTTCGAGGCGAGGTGATAATGTGTAGAAAGTTGCTCTGTTGCATGTTGGAACTGTGCAGGGTTCTTGTACTTTGATAATCGGGTCGTGTAGAGGTTCTTCGTGAATTCGGAGGCATCGTGGGAGGAAGAGGGATCGTCTGCTATCGAGATGGAGTCGAAATCCAATGAGTCCAGGAATTCCCATTCCTCGTCCGGTGACATCAAGCAGTTCTTCATCAACTGCTCGAACGCTTCGAAGCATTGCACGTCTATCCTCACAGCGTCTTTGTAGCATTCCTTCGCCCTGTCGAAAGCATTCTGCTTAGCATAACAGAGTCCTCGTAGGAAACACATTGCTGCCTCAAATCTAACATTGGCAGCGTCGTCCTGGACTGCTTCATCCCGTCTGTCGTGCCTCTCCCGAAGTGCAGCTTTGGACCCTATTCTGCTATGCCCCGTGGTGTGTTGTAGTTTCCGCCTGCTATTGCTCGAGCTGGTAATCAAATGGGTGGGATTCTTTTCTCCGAGAACGTTGAGCGCTTCTTCGAAGCGATTCTGCTTGATCAAGCAGTGTCCGGCCAAATATCTGCAAGAGGGGTTGCGAGCGATCAGGTCTTGTTTGGAGAGGAAGCTTTGCGCGCGCGTGTAATTCCCTGTAGAGAAATGAACTTGGGCAAGCCAGAATGCGTCCTTGTCGTTTTCTGCGGAATATCAGTATGCGACCATCAATGTGAAGTGAGAGGCCATACGAGTTATAGCAAGCAGCTTGTCTCCAATGAATAAAGCTGAATCGTACTGGTGCTTGTTCAACGCATCCTGGCGCCAATCCCGCAAGAACTTCTCCATTGTATAGTTCGTAACATTCGTAAAAGGCCGTTGACTCGTGTATTGCCGCATACGCCACCCAACAATGGACGAGTTCGAAGGTAAAAGACCAGGTTATCGTCCGGACATTATTGTGTTTTGAAAGGCGGGCGCGTTGTGAGGCACAAGGCTGAGAACTTTGTAAATACGGCTAGAGCGAACCGGGACTAGCCTTCCTAGCTCTGTAGCCTCGAGGAAGGCCGACCTCAATTTCGCACGCAAGAACATCACGACAACCACGAGCGATCAAACTCTTTCAACGACGACTTCGCATAACCATCCGCGCATCCCTGGCCACTTCATACCCCGATAGAGTCCACACAATCACAGAGTCTACACAACCACGAGCGGGCAGCATCTTTCTACGGAAGTTCTACAGAACCCCCTCACTTCTCCGGCTACTCTCACCTTGAAAAATCCCTCTCTAGACCACTATGTCAGAGCGTAAAGTTTTATCCAAGTACTTTCCGCCTGATTTCGGTAAGTCGACTTCTCTTGAGTCATATTCCCCCTTCTGGCAATCCCTAATCTCACGAAAGAAGTATACTGACTTGAGGATGTTGGGTAAATAGACCCCTCGAAGATCACTCGGTCGCGCGCACCAAAGCAGGCTGGCCCAAAGGTACAGACGGTACGATTGATGGCACCATTTCCCATGAAATGTACTGCCTGCGGAGAATATATCTACAAGGGTCGAAAGTTCAACGCCCGCAAGGAGACTACGGAGGAGAAATACTACTCGATCCCCATCTATCGATTCTACATTCGATGCACAAGGTGCTCTGGCGAGATCACATTCAAGACCGACCCGAAGAACATGGACTACGAATGCGAGCGAGGTGCAAAGAGGAATACAGAGCCATGGCGTATGAACGGTGGCGGAAAGCAAGAGAGTGACGAAGAGAGACTGGATAGGCTGGAGAGAGAGGAGGAAGAGAAGAATGCCATGCAGGAGTTGGAGACGAAGACCCTGGATGCCAAACGAGAGATGGCTGTTGCGGATGCTTTGGACGAAATTCGGACCCGAAATGCAAGGAACGAACGTGTGGGCAAGGACGGCCTTGAAGTCACCGTGGCGCGAGAGAGCATCGACGACGAGAAGCGGAGACAAGACCAAGAAGATGAGGAGGCCGCGAGGAGAGCTTTCATGAGGCGGCATGAAGCGTTGGAGGAGATCATCGATGACGAATCCGAAGATGCTGGAGAGGGCTCATCGGCGGCGCCACCAATCACGAAAGAAGCAGCTCTTGAAATGCCGCCACCGAGCTTCAAGCGGGTCGTCAAGAAAAAGAAAGATCATGCAGCAATACTTGGGATCAAGAAGAAGCCGTCTTTGGTATGAAGGGTCTGGAAGGTGTTTATTAGATTTGCGAGGGGTCATAGATGGGCTAGGCTACACAATGGACTGGAAGTGTGAGTTCCCATCTTGGAGTAATGTACATATTACGGTGCTCTACGCTAATTTGACATGTTGACTTTCAATCTCAATACCTCGTCTGTAGTACATTCCTTTCTCCTCAGCTTCACTTCTACTTTCCCATCATTGGAATACCAACAACAAGCAGATTGCCCATTCTGTTCTTCTTTTGAACACCCCTTTCCGTTGGCCGAAGCAAATGGTCTTCCCGTTACGAAATTTGATTAGCGTAGAGTGTTGACGACCGAAGTGTGACTGCGTTTCAAGAGGATGTACACGATCTATTAAACGCAGTGGCTTTGGAACTCATGACAGACATTGGAGACTGCTTGTTGAACGTCGCGCGGTGTGGCAACAGGATGCTCATTGCGACCAGATGTACCCGCCGCGGTCTCTCGGGTGGGAAGGGCCTCCAGCAGGTGGTCCTGGCGGTCGTCCCGCTGCCGTCTTCTGCGATGGGCAACAAACGTCAAAATGTCCGGCAAAGGAAAGACGAATCTCATGTCCTGAGTTCTACCTTGGAAACCCGTACTCGGAGGGGTCGCTTGTGCACCGCAATGTTGGACATTTGTTCCTGACTTTGAGCGATGCACCCTCTACAAATGTCTTTTCTACTCTTCGTTCTTTCCCCGACTCTTGGGTCAAAGGTGGAGCGGATTGATCTTCTCGCACGCATTGAAGTGGACGTTCACACTGCTGAAGCAAGCTTCGTACATGTTTTTGAAATGAAAGTACTATGTACGTATTACAAGTGTATACATGAGCCACAATATCCATCGAGTCATTCATCACCAACAGTCCTCTCGGTCATACGTGTAGCAGAAAGTGCTGCCTTGTGTGTTCAGCGCTTGCTTCAACGTTATGTTTGGTGCAAGTGGGCCTATGTTGATCTTGAAGTCTAGTGTGACGTTGACGCCGCTGTAGTCAAATGGGGCTACTGGACCACCAACTTGGTTGAGACGTTGAGTGAGGTTGGCGTACTGCCACTGGGTAAGAATACGATCGAGATTGCCATGGTGGAGGTAGAAGAGGGGGTCTGTTGTCTTGTTAATTCTGTTCGTGGAAGTTTTGGAGTCAACCTTACCTCCAGGGCTGTTGTACGCATCTCCGAGCGTCCCCAAAACGCCACCGACACCGAAATGCCCACTGCCATGAATATTTGGGAAGTTGAAGTCTGGGACATTCTCAATCTGCTTGGCGAAGGCTGTGTAATCTGGTTGGGCAAGGACGAGGTCAACCAAGTCTTGCTGAGCAAAAGAGTTCATGATGTGAGGAATGAAGTCTCGGGTTAAGCATTTGGGAGGTCCAGGATAGTTGACCATGAAGGATGAGTTGGTGAAAGGACCATCAAGCACGCATCCACCCCCAGTTCGCCCAGTGAGGTTGAAGACGTTGATTGATGGATCTGCGTCGAGGTACGGGCCGTTGCCTCCAAAGCCAGTCTTGGGGTCGAAAACAGCGCTGTTGAATACAGAGGTGCTAGTTTCGTCCTCCGAGACATCGAGAGACCAATCCCAATATCTACGAAGTCAGTACGCTATCTTCGATGGAGACTTGAGAAATTACGGTTGTCCTCCAGTCCACCCACACTCATTGATCAAAGCTTTCTCATAGCTTGCCACGAAATACCGATGCCAAAGGATGAAGTGTCCAACCCAATCTGTGAGAGTCAGGAGAGATGCTCGGAAAAGCCGTTGGTGGACTTACGGATATTCGGTGTTTGGTTGTTGTGAACCGCATGAAAATCATCAAATCTGTTAAGAGTTCCAGAGATACCTGAGATGGCTTTCTTCTTTGTCAGGCACAGAACAGCCTTGATGTAGCCGCTCTTCTCTTTGGTTGTCAATGTTCTCCTGGGCATTCATCAGCGCGATTCATTGGACGTTGATGAAGTGCTTACCATTCTTTGCGCACTGGAGGCTTGGAACACACACTTCGCTCAAGGTTGTCGACAGTGGGAGCTGCATGTGCCAGGATTGCCACGTTTGAGAGTGTGATCGCAAGGAAGTTGAGGAGCTTCATCTTGGCAGATTGAGAGAGATGTGGTTGGAAGTCACTTTCCCGCGTGGGAAGTCCAGGTATAAAGCATCCATGGCTCGTCCCGCGAAATTGCTTTGAAATGAGACTGGATGTGCATTACGAGACGCATCTCTTCGAAGGAACGTAAAAAGGATTGGACGGGGCAGCACTGAGCAGGATCCGACTCGAGGCAGAATGCATCTAGAAGCTCTTACATGGTATTAGTGCGGTCAATAAATTGACTGCAGTGAGGCGTAGGGGCTTCCATTGGGGCGCTCGGAGGATCCCATGCCCTGGACGCCAACCCCAGCTTCTTGGATCCTTGCCAACCGGAACGTTTCGGCCCCACGAGGGCTGAAGAGCCATTTCAGGGACCATTTCACGGGGAAGCGGATAGACTCGACTGTTGGAGATCAGTGAGCAAGGTTAAATGTTTGTGGGTCTGGAGAGTGTTCAAAACCAACGTCGCAGCAAAGAGTCGGCTACTCGGAACGAAGAGCTCATCGATTTCGATAGTGACGAGAGCCTCATCTCTCTGATGTTGGTACGCGTCACCACAATCACGGAGAATTGAAGTTGGGATTCGTACCTTCGTAAGTCCTTTCGATTCGCCGCCACTGATCCCGAGAAACTGTGACGCTTCGCTTATCCTTCAACAACCCTTGGAAAACACTTTCCTGGCGTACATTGCCAAGCAGTATCGTTCCATAGCCGCAGGGTTCTTTCGCTAAGTTGCTGCGAGGACGAATTGATGCCTTCAATTGATATCGGCCTTTCCCCTTCTGCGAATTGTGGCGTTTAAGGTTCCGACAAACAGGAGCCAAATCCTGTCCAAAATCACACCCCACACTAGTGGAAATGTTCTTCATTTGGACATGGCTGGTGCATGAACAGTTTTCATTGGAAACAATCGGACGAATTTCCAAAGCCGGCATGGAAAGGAGCGCCAGAATATTGTTTGTTTTGGATGCTCCCAGCGATGAAGACCTTGACTTGGGTACAGCATCGTTGGATGACCTGACATTTGCCGGAACTCAGAGAGCGAATATAGCCCATCCCAGAGCATAGTAGCAGCAGCGTGGGATGTCGTCGAGAAGCAATCCAGCTTGTTCAACAGGCCGTTTGATTTCGATTCAGGTCCGGAATCCTACACGATGTGTGCCGCAGCCCAAGTCTCCTTTCGGATGGGAGCATGTTTCGAGAAGAAGCACATGCAGGTACTAGCATCTAATCGAGTACCTGAATTTCTTAGGCGTTTCTATAGTCGATCTATAAACTATGGAGTCCCAGAGGAGTGGAGGAGTGGGGCATCATAGAGAATCGACGGCAAATCTTCCTTTTGCGATGAAGTCGTACATTACAACAGAGAATGGCTCTCGCCAGGTGATGTTCTTGGTGGTGATGAGCATTTTTGTCTGTGCTTCTTACGTTACTGTGGCCCTCCGGTTCGTGTTTGGAAACTGATTTGAAGATCTCACGCTGACTTGACAAAGGTTGTATTGTCGTTATTTCTACCTCAAAACCGTTGGACTCGATGACTACTTCATGGTTGGTGCCCTTGTGGCAGTCACTGGAATGTCGATAATGAATGGCTATCATGTTGCTCTTGGGACTGGAAGACACACGGATGAATTGCCTCTGCTCGAGATCTTGATACCAACGTTGAAGCACTGGTATGCTTTTCAACTCGTGTATCCGTTCGTACTTTTCTTGGTGAAAGCCAGTATTCTAGCGCTCTATCGCAGAATTCTGACGCAAGAGAGCTTTCGTCGAGCTCTTTGGGGCGTGGCAGGTTTCATAACTCTGCAAAGTCTGGTCGCCATCTTCGTCAATGTAAGATTCCCGAAGACACAATCGGACCTAAAGCTGATCATTCAAGGCGTTCGAATGCAGAAGCCATCCATCTCAAGCCTGGTCCCCTTCCTTTCCAACAGGATGCAACAACCTTTCGGCTACATACTACTCGTTGGCGTCGATCAATATCGTGACTGATCTGGCAATCCTCATCCTGCCTCTTCCCGTACTGGTAAAACTGCATCTCAACTCTCGAAGACGTTGTAAGTCACTCTAGCTTATGCCTAGGTAGCGCTGACAAGCTAGGGGCTCTTGTTGGGATCTTCTCAACAGGCGGCGTGGCGATCATTGCTTCAATTCTCCGATTTTACGCTCTCTACGTTTATGCTACAACCAAGGATGTAGCCTACGATGCGATCTACGTGAGTAAACCCTGATGGCGTAATGTTCCTTCTAACAAGCGCAGATCTTGCTCTGGTCCCAAATCGAAGTCAACCTTGCCATCATTTCAGCATCAGCGCCAGCGTTACGACCAATGTTCAAGAAGACTTTCGGCGGCTCCTCGAACCGGTCACAATATGGATATGGACAGTCAAGCGGGAATATATTCAGAAGTCAGAACACTCGCGGCGCAGTCGAGCTCCATTCATACGTGGGCAAGAATGAAACAACGGTGAAGACAGCGATTGGAGTGGAGGACGACAACAGCAGTCAAGAACACATTTTGGAGGGTAGCAAGACCAAGATCGTAAAGACGGTAGAGACGAGAGTGTTCAGAGATTGAGTGGGACCTAGGACGGTTGATTCAGATCTGAAGGCTTGCACCAAGAAGCTGAAGCAAAGTCGATTGTAAAATATACGGCCTTGCTTTACTAGCCAGCTCAGTTTCGAACTGAATTCACATGCAAGCGCGTGTTGTCAACGATAACTGTCTGCTCTCTTGTACCAATTGCCCCAAGGTCCTAGGTACAACTACCGTTCAATATATTTCTATGCTACCTTTACAACGTTTCCTTATTCAATCGTGCCTTTTCGTAAGAAGCCTTGCGCACTGGCGAGCTAGTTGCTCGCGTTGAATTGACAAAGTTATATTCCCATGCACTTTCTCCCAATATTGTAGTTTGTGCTTGATATATTTAGAGGGCTACTTGAGCGGCAGTGGGACCGAGTTTGCCTATGCTTGCGCTCTCCTTGGGTGCTGGTGTCTTCGACATAGCCCACGCCGCCGACAGCCTTGTCTGAAGTAAGTGTCAGCTCAATCCTTACAAACATTTGTTCATGATGTCTCTTACAATAACCGGCTAATTTGAGGATGTCTTCTGGCAGTCTACGAGCAATCTCAACTGGCGTAGAAAGCACCTCGTCTTGATCCTGGTGATAATAATCTCTTTGCGCAAAGACAGCGATCAAAATCCTCGACGCATTAGGATCGCTAGCTTCGCACTTGTTTTCGCCAGCTCCATGGTAGGTGGTTATCGGGAAAGGTCAGAAATAGCCACATCATGGTCTGGAGGACCCCACAGCCGAGAGTGAAAAGAGCTGAACCTGGTGCCATCTCCGCATATACACATTCATCTACTTTGGGAGCTCGTTCGGGACCCCACAAATGACTTCCTGGAATTACCGCAGTGGCCTGAAGCCAATGTGATCAGTCATTGTCTGGAGGAGTGATGAGTCTCGAGCTTACGCCATTCTTATATGTTGAATTTGAGCCTGCAATCAAGCAGCCAATTACAGGAGTGAAGAGAGAGTTGGTGGGGTCGGTGCGGACGAGGTACGCTATTTGGTCCTACGCCAAGAGTATTACTAACTTGTTCTTAGTAGGAATTTTGAGTGCCTTACTCTGTGCAGAGGCTGAGACTTTGCTCCTGGTGTGAGCCGAAGAGCTGCTGTCGAGGCAAGCATATATCCGCTCTTTTGAGATAGCAGCTATCTCCTGTGTACGAAGAGTACTCATCGCTGATCGTTTCAGTATTAATTACTCGGTCAGTTAAGAGCGGCCGCGTTGCCTCAAAGCAATCCATGATACCTTGCCAGACCGGCGGGCGCATGATCTTGATCAGTTGGTCTGGGATCTTAGCCAGGAGGCCTACCTGGAACGTCAGTCGACGCAAAGTCTCCTTAGAAACGCTTTGGCTCACATATACTCGCTGCGAGCCCTCCGGAAAGAAGCCATCACCAAGCTCCTCATGAGTTGCTTTGGAGTCGTATAGCTTGCGGCTAGAGAATTGCGGCTCCCCTGCCTCCTATGTCAGTATCGAGCTTCGAGACGGCTAAACTTCAATGCCTACTTGTATCCATTGTTTCCTTCAGAAGCTCTGGCGAGAGAAAGTTAGCAGCGATGAGGCCGCATCTCGAACAACGATATCGAGAATCTTCTCAAGAAGCTCAGAGGCGTCAACTGTGACGATTGATGGCGACATTGCTGTATCTTGAGTTTGTTTCATACGGTAAATGCGGAGAGGAAGTGTGTGGGCTGTGGTTTAACTTCGGAAATAAACAAGTAAGTCCCAAGTCTAAGTCTGGTGGATACATCAATTAAGATTTGGTCGTTTAGCAGATTTACAGCTAAATGTAAGATTCAGGTGCCATGGCCGCCGAATCAAGCGGTTTTGGGGGCTGTTTTATGCGACGACTATCCTAATCTAAGGGTCCACAAATGAGCGTAAGCGAGCTCGCTTTGGTTACCTCCGAAGATCTCTCACCTTTTGGAATCGCCTTCGCGGTATACGAAGTACAGGGCCTTTTAATTGTTAGGCGAGTGTAGATTTGTCCAAATACTGTCGAAAAACCGAGTGGTCTGCCAAACCACCTGTCTAAATCTTCTCTTTTTGGTCTGTAATTGGATAATTTGGGTGGCGATGTTTAATAATTAAAAGATCCTGTACTTTGTAGAGGGCTGGGATGGCTAGTCCCAATTGGGACTAGCGGGCTGAATTTTGACTCAGAGTAGTACCTAGGTGTTTAAAACCCCTTTGCCATTTCAATCATACCTTACTATCTAAAGTTTCTTTGTGATCCCGTCCTCTTTCTTCGGCCTTCACATCACAGATACCAGAGGTCATTAATTGCGAGGCTAATCATGGGGGACGACCTAGATGTCCTAGCCAAACGCCTGGCGGAGCTGAACATCGATGAGATGGGGCCCCTCAGCCGAAATTTCGCTCGACTAAACATCGACCCTTATCTCTACTGGAATGACTCCGAACGCACAGATAACTGTGTTTGGGTGTCTACAGCCCGATTCTTCAATTGCACCGTCTCAGAGTTCGAGCAGCATGTCGGCATGAAGGCACCCCGTACTGGTGCGGACGAGCCTCAAATCCATGAGTTTATCTATGCGATCCAGAAGTGGGATTTAGGTGCGGATAGGAAACCAGCTATAGTGGTTATAGGACATGGCGACTTCTCTCGGATAAAGGATGAGACGTTTATCGTTGTCTATCAGCGTGCGAACGGGACTCGGCACTGTGTCTTAAAGGAAAGGGAAAGATTTATTTGTTATCAAGTTAGCGATAGTGGTAATGACGTGACAAATGAGGTGAAAGCCCCTGGGGTCAAAATTGTACTATCGTGGATATTTATTCGGCCTCGGCACGCTGGTCCTGGTATGCCGGTGCTGGGCTAGCTGCTGCAATAACAAAGAGGGGTAGTTTGAACGGCCGATTAATACATGTAAATTTATCGTGCCTCAGCAATCGTCCTAATATTTCGTCTATTGTTTTTCTTTCGTATAGCTTTTATTAATTCACTTACTTACTTCTTCGCTGTCTTAGCAATATATTTTCTTAATAAATATACTAACCCTTTATTGAGAACAAGTTTTTAAATGCCTATCGCTATCTCGGTTGGCCCACTAAAACGATCCTAAAGATTATAACTTATAGATATATAGATATATAGATTAAAAAAAAGTCGCTCTACTAAACTAGGTTTATACCTAAAGCGGGTGTACTAAACTCGAAGAGGCAGCGCACTTGAACCAAGTTTACTACCCAAAATACTGGAGTTGATCCAAATCGGAAGCCGATCGTGATATTTTTATTATTGGTGGAGGAATGCGAGCTTCGAAAGTGGGATCTATCGGCTTCGACGCCTATCTATGGAGCTGGAAACTCACCAATGCTGCATCTGAGCCAATAATATTGAGGTCCCCTGGATTAAGCTTCCTCAGAGTTCGACTTTCCCATGGTTCAGGACCATGCTTAAGGTGTATGGGCATCGAATGCCTCCCCCTGAGCTCGCTTCTGTCCCGCGTGACAACCTACTCTTGTCCTTGCTCTCTATCAGATGCGGAAGTGGAAATAGTACAATCGCGGTTCCTGATATGTACTCGTTATCCTATCCCTTGATTTAGCGGGCCTCTATAAACATTGGGATTCAATTGAATTATTCATCCACTCGTCATCTGACGCACCCCTCATACTGGCTCGCCGAAGGGATCAGCAACTCAGATCACGGAGCATACAATACCAGTACTCTGTTCCAGCTGCACTTCACAGCACAGAGGAGACTGCGTACTTTGGAGGATCGCAAGCAAACATCGGTCCTGATTTCATGAAAGCATTCATGAGTAAGTCCCTTCTTTTCTTCTCCAAATCTCTTGCTGGCAGAGCTCAGCGATCTATGGCAACTTTATCACGAAAAGCAACCCCTCAATCTCTTCTACAATTGCGTATGGTGCGAATGCATCGGAGACAACGAAGAATCTAATCTCGAATTGGCGCAGTATATTTTGGAACAACCCCTCCAAATTCGCTTGAATGAGACGGGAGGAGAAGAATTGAGTGCTTTGGTGCCCGAGTAGCGGAATTGTGATCGGTTTACATTCAAGAGAAAGGGGGTCCATGTGATAACAGAAATATTTTATCTGCGTTGCCCCTAACGCAATCGCGTTGCCTTCCTAATTGACGTTATTTACATCTGCTCTAGGAGTCTCGTAATCCTCTCTGAATTTGGGAACTTGAACGACGCATTTGGCGATGCTTGAAATTTTTTTTAAAGCCTTTCTATAAAGCGAAGCGCAACTTAGGTAGGGGATACTTCATAGATCCTCGCGATTCATATTATTAACTATCCCAAAACGCCAAAAGAAACATCTGAGATGAGAATCATGACTGCAGCGAAATGTGTGGCAACGGACTGAAAGTTTTGGAATTTGTGTTCTGTTCTGAGACTTGGGTTGAGCTCGTCTAGACGGGAACTGTCAACTATTTTTTGCACTACAAGACCCCGGCTTCATCCAGCCTACGGACGAGGGAACAAGTCGAGAGACATCTGCGTTTCCCTAGGAGGTATTGGGCAGGTTCAAGAATGCGGAAAGTCGACTTCTAGCCCAACGTTGCAAGCTGGTCGGACACTGCAAGAAGGTGATTATGGCATAGTGATCAAGAGGCTGGCACTAACCGGCATATAGACACCCTTAGAGATAGAGTGTTGAAAATTAATATTAACATTACTCATTGTCTCATCGGGTACTCGCTTCGTATCGTACATCGAAGGAGGAACATGCTCCTTGTTACCCTGCATAACAATACTGCTCAAAACAAGCATCACAGCTACTCGGCACATCCAACCCACCTGCATCCAAAATCGCACAACTGAGACACACAGCCCACTCATCACTATCATTACGACTCATCACCGCAGCACCATTCGCGACCATCTCCTTGGAAACGGTGCTCGTGAACGTCAATTCGAACGTGGCGATGCCACTGGCGTACGTGTAGTCTGCGTTCGGTAGCCAGACTAGCGTTGTAACGCTGGAGTCCTTGCAGCCGAAGAAAATGGGGTTTCCGGATGTATAGTTGGTCAGGTATGAGATGGGTGAAGGCACAGCAGGCATGCGTGTCAAACCAGCGGCTTTGGCAGCAAGGTATGACTTGTAGATTGCTGTTCCGTTGGGGTATGAAGGCATAACGGACCCATCGCCGTTGTTGTCATTGACAATGACGAGACTGACGTTGCGGGCAGGGAGGAGGTGGGGAAATATTGGAGAGGTCTGTCCAGATTCACCGCCATCTACCATGTGCAGGGTTTCTTGGGAAGAGACTTGAGATGCCGAAGCGAGGTTGTAGAATGGGTTTGGGTAAAGGGCGTAGAGTGCGTCGAGAGCAGAAGCGAGGTCGGCTGTAAGGCTGGGGAAGACGGTCTCGAGGGCAGAGATGACATCCCCGAGGGTGCTGTCATCGACGGTACCGATGGTAGCTGAGCAAAGAGTGTTGATGGTCGAGGCGAGAGAGGAGTAGATTGCTGCCAAGTCGTTGAAGACATTTGATGATGTTCCGAGAACGAAGCCGAGGTTGTCATATCCAGTGTAGCAAGTTGATCCAGCACCGTTGGAGACTGAGGAGCCCAAGTACTTGCTGGGAGTGAAGGCGTTCACCTCGTCGGCCCATGATCCAAATTCAAAAGGAGTCAACTCCCAGACAGAGGAGTTTGCTTCTGGAACGCAAGAGCCAGTGGTGAGATCCGCGTTCAATGAGGTGATGATTGGGTATGGGATGCTGTGAGAAGCAAATTTGGATTTGCTTTGAATGCCGGAGAGTGTACTAGCGACCCCTCCATCACTGCCGGATAGAAGTTGATAGCCCAACAGTCGTGCCCAAAGATCTGTGAATGTGGATGTGAAGCCCGCAGATTCCTTTGCGTTGATGTCGATCAAGATCTCGGCATAGGCGATGAGTGCTAGCCAGCCATTCGGAGCGAGGATGCCGTTGCTGAAGGCTGACTCCCATTGACTTGACAAGAGGCTGCTGACGGTGGGGAAGTCGTGATCTGCCAACGAGGATAGCAACCACGATCCTCCAGAGAGAGCGGATGTGTAGGTGATAGCCTGGTAGAGACCGCTAGTACTGACATCGCTGTCGTCCGAGTCCAGAGCTTGGATGACACCAGCTCCAGTGAGGAGAGCACGGTAGCCACCTCCACTGATTGAGAGGCCAAGGGTGGGGAGTTCTGCTGTGGTCTCAAAGCCTTTGTCCGAAAGCCATGATCGAAGGGAGGTGTCTGCCAAAGTCTTTCGTGCTGTTCTCCATGTTTCCTCGTCTGTTGAAAGACTAGTTGCAATTCGTACCAGGGAGCTTGGGCAGGTTGCAGTGGTAGGGGCAAAGCTTGATGTTGCAACTGCTCCACTGATTAAAGTGGCCAGAAAGAGGGAAGGAAACATGGTAACGAGTGACTGGCGTTAGTTCGATTAAGGTCGCTGGCAGGAGGGAAAGCAGTACGAGAATCCGAGGAGCGCAGGAAGAAAGAAAAGGTCAACAGAAAAGACCAAAAGGAAATGAGACTTCGCTTGTCCGTTGACTCCATCCAAAACTTTGCGTACTTCTGTGGTCTCCTGATGTCGCTTGGATGTTCGGATGCTGCCGAGAAAGTCAATTAATCGCAAGCATCTCCACCAGTTCTCTTTCTGGGAATTTTAAGAGCAGATGCGGGGAACCTGACGGCTCTCGGACGAATCCAAATTTGAAAAGATGCGGTTCAGAAATTTCTGAATATAAATCTGTGGCCCAACCGGAAATGAATTCCCAAAGCATCGATATGTTCCCCGCAATCCGAGATTGACTTTCGGGTAAATAGAGAGAAGTTGAGGCGCAATCGGACAAACCCCGGAAGCTGGTAAGGTTGCAGCGGGACGCAGGCGAATCAGACCGCTTGGTCCAAGCCCGAGAAAGAACTTAAGATTCGAACATCCAGTCGTCGTGTTGAGAACCTTCAGCACCACACCACCTGCGCTCTACAAGTGTAGCAAGGCCTCATGTATCCCATGGTTTGTATTGCACCTCCTCGAGGCTCTTTTAGGCCTTCAATTTCGCTCTGCGTCTGATGCATCTTGTTTGCTGCGAAGGATCTTTGCTCGAGAACAACATCGAGGACGAATTCTTCGCGGATGTTGGCTGTTGTGACGTATTCCTCCTGCACGTCCATTTAGTTCCTTGATTGTGCCTCTGCCATTGCCTTTCGCTTTGCCATTCGTGTTTGGTGGTTGCATTTTGTGGAGGCAGGTTGTAGCAGTCGAATTTGTCCCAGCAATCCGGTATGGGTTTTTGAATGTGCTATGCGCGATCTGCAGAACATGAATTGGTCATCTTGGATTCTACGACTCGCAGAGAGCAATAGGTGGATTTTGTGCCGACGTCGCGATTGTTTGGAGTTGCAAATCAAGTGGATGTTGATGTTGGAACTTTGCTTCAGGCCGACCAACCGATTTCGAACAGTTTTCTAGGCCGAAATTACCTTCGAAAGAACAGCTTCTTACGCTTGGCTTTCCAAACTACCTTCACGTCCTCTATACGGCCATGTGCCCGAGGAACGACCCTTACTTGCAATCATGATTTATTAATTGATATCCTAGCTCCCTGAGCTCCTCCAAGCAGATGCCGGCTTTCGTTGTCACGTGCTTTGATCATTCTCTAACTCTGCTGTCTCCTTATCTTCAGTCTACAGTCTACCTGCTCTTTCTACCGTCCTTCGCGAATCCGAGGGATATGAACTAGATGATGAGGAGACCTTGAGTCGGGAGATGGGCCAAGGACCTCCAACAGTGGCTGAGTCGAAAATTGGAGGTTTTTGTTGTCCCTCGACTCCCTTCCGAAGTTGAAAATGTGAGAACTTTGTTGCATATCGTAAATACGGAACACGAATGCGCAATACGCTTTCACACTTTGCACATCGAAGCTTGTTGCATGACTAGTAATGTCCTTCCTACTTGGGAGTCCACTCTCCAGACAGAGACGGCTCCCAACGTGAAAATTTTCTCCTGATCTTGCTCTTCCCAACGGAGCAGACCTCCATAGAACAGCAGTCGCAGGCACTCTCGTCGAGAAGACGGTTGATTTGCTCGCGCGCTGTTCGCATCATAACAGATATTAGCTTTCGCTGAGACGGCAGAGGATGGAAAACGAACACACTCGAGGGTGAGGTCAAGCTTGTCCAAGGCTAAGAATAGTTTTACTTGCTTCGATTGCTTACTTGAACTCGGGTCTCTCACCCTTCACCGCCTGTTAACTCACTGCACTTTGAAGCTGCGATCGCATTCCTATGCGTCCTAAGAAATGCGCTGGCATTTACCATTGGACCCCACGATAGCTCCGTCAATCCCCTTTCCCCACTTCGTACACAGAAACAAGACAAGGTTGGTAATATTTCTCTCGAGCTCCACCGAGTATCCTCCGTTCTCCCTAGTAGCATGTCAGCGCATTTCGGATGTTCAAACGTCGGATGGTTACAGCATACGTCCACCTGCTTCTCACTCGAGCCGTTTCCTCCCGAGACACTCAATACCAATCCTTCTCTTTGCCCTTTCATTGCATCCACCACCTCCGGTAAACCTTCGATTCCCAACTCCCCTTTCTTTCCCTCAGACACCACAACGAGAAAGTCCACATCGCCTTTCAAATACGCTCTTTTCACCTTCTCCATGATTTCCTGTTCACCATTTGGTCCTTTCTCAGCATCGTATTCCCAGAATTGAAAGTGCGACCCAATGCTGGCAACAGTGGAGCTATGTGCAGCAGTACTGTTGACACCCATCACCAATGCATTGCTGTTTAACAGAGAGCGACAAATCGTTGCTCCAAGTGTAGAGGAAGCAGAGGTCACGGCTGCGACTGGTATTTGTTTTTAGCATTTGGAATTGAGAATTGAGATGCGGGGTACCTTTTCCGACGAGGTTGAGAGAGTGATCGCCGATGTAATTCATTTTTGTCGGAGGTTTTGGGATGGCAGCGAATCAAAAATTATCTAGTATCATGAAGTCATAAAATGAATGAAAGAACAATTCACCAGGAATGAGAAGACGTTGCTATTACAAGCGACTTCCGGTTGGATGCAAACCGTTCGTCCGGCACCAGAAATAAGGCTCGCAGGGCCTCGCAAACTAACAACTGGAAAACGCAGATCGCCCAAGAACTATCAACTTGTAAGCGCCCTTTTGGTCAGGGACTCTTTTTTAAGTCAAAATCATGAGGTTTGAAGCTTCGGGGGTGTGCAACGTCGTCGGCTCTTCAATAGGAGCGGCGCGGCATCGGTTGGATCAAAGAGCCTCAAAACAAGCGCGCTCAAAAACCGACTCGGATCACTTTAACACTTCAAATGGAAGAAATATGAAACTTTGAAAAAGGAGATTAGAGCGAGATCTTGCCCTACGTCTTGTCTCTTGAAGCTATCAATCCTTTGCCGAACTCTTGCTCTTTGGGATTCTGGAATAGCTCCCATCAACCCAAGGAAGAGGGTTCGTGAAGAAGCACATTTCAATCAAAAATAATGAATCATAAACAAGGATGATACATATCAGAGAATTGAAGCGTTGAGAACTTCAATCTGGCTCTTCATCTGATAAATTCATGATTGAACTAAGAAGGTATCTGAAAGGATCTAGAAAGACAAGAGAGAGCACCTATATCGGTGTATCAAAACTAAGATTACTTTGTCTTTGAAAGGAAATATAAAGGAAATGTCAAAAAAGAATCATGTGAAGTGCTCTTTAGACTTGGCCTTTTGATCATCCAAATATATTGGGACTTTGTCAGATTCCGACGGCCTGGAGTGGGTAGGGTAAGTTTGAGTCTGGTCGAGAGACCTGTCCATAAGTCATGGCGAAAAGGCGTCTGTGCTCCGGATGGAGGTGACAGAGAATGTCCTTGCAAAGCTCGGCCATTCACTTTGCGCCTAGGTCGTCGGCGCATCGCTTGGGTCAGACCACGTGAAGTTATCATCACAATCGCCTACTCCTATCGAGAACTTTCTCGACGAAACCCAACAAACCACCACAACGCAACAAAAACCACCAGCACCTTGCTTGCAAAATGGCGAGAACACGAAGACCATTTGACGACGACATCCCTCGCGATGATCAGCCAGCCTGGTATTTCGACATTGACCGAGCTGCGGACGAAGCCTTGCGCAAGCCCTTCGATCTCCCCAACTGCAGCATGACTAAAGCAGAGGCACAGGGATTGATGTCCAGACATGAAGCCGATTATCGACGAGAAGTTGCCCAGAACCTGCAGTTGTATCCTCGACAGTACTATCTGGCCGAATATCTTGCAGTCTACACAATCTGGCGAGCTGCTTTCAGTCCTGGACGCGGTGATGTTCTTGAGCATGCGGAGACTCCCCCAGAACGCCTTCCCCCAGCACAGGTCTTTGAGCTCTTGAACACGGGCAAGATCACCTTCAGAACACAGGCTGGAAAGACATACACTGTCAATCCGGTGGGAAACGTACCTGCAGAGCAAAGATCGATCGCGTTCCCAGCCGCATCGGCTTCGAGCGCTCCTGGCCCTGGCGCAAATCTCCAATTCCATTACCACTCCGTCCCGCAGCATTCGCAAATGATGGCACCTGCTACGCCAACAACATCGACTCAGCTCACCTGGGAGCACCAAACACCCTCAACTCTTGGTAGATTGGCCTCGAGAACTCCGTCCTATTCCTCCTATCCGCAACCGCCAAACTCGAAGTTGATGGCAGTCCCTTCAATGGCACTTCCCGTACCACCTGGAGGCAATTTGCACTTCTTCTCGGGACAATTCCATACGTCAAACATGGCAGCTTCGGGCTCCCTAGCAGCTGTTACGCAGGGCCAAGACGCTGCCCCCAAGAAAAAGCGCACACGCGGCCGCCCAAGCAAGAACCCGGTGGCACCCAACCTGCCGTTGCCCTCAATGCTTGATCCGCAGCGTAATCAGTCTCCCATGAGTCCTGGCACCTTCGCAGCTTCGGTGGGCCATGGAGGATTTACGATGTCGCCATCCCAACCAACTCTGGCATTGCAGGCACAATCTCCAATGCTTCCTGGCGCATCTCCAGCCCCATTAAGCGGTGGTCAAGTAGCAGTTCCGGATCCACAGGCACCCCGCAGACGTACGAACCGAAGAATGGGCGCATGTACAGCTTGCAGAAAGGTGAAGCAGGCTTGTAGTGGAGGCCACCCAAGTTGCGATCGGTGTACGGCAAAGAATCTAGTGTGTGCCTATCTGCCACCCACTCATACCTTGGGCCCTTATGATCCTGCTTTGCATCAGGGCATGCAGATATACAACGCCGTTCCATCGTCAAATCAACCAACGTTGCAGCAGCAACAACACATCCCTCAATACCAGTCCGTGTATCAACAAGCCATGCATCATTCTAACATGCCCTCACACCCAAGCATGGACCTGACACTTCCCTCGGTCTCCCAGACGCTCCCCTCCTTTGCCTCTTTCCCCCTGATCAACCCCATCGATCCAGTTGGTGTGGCCCGCAGCAAATTCCTTCCTACTCAGGGTTACTCGGCCGCCCAGCAAATCTATGACCCGCAGCTGCTGTCGATGTCGCCCCAGGTGAAGATAGAGGCTGAGAAGGAGATCAAGACGGAGGAGGTCGAGGACAAGAAGAGAGGACATATTAAGGCGTTTGGTAGCGAGGAGGATGCACCAGAGAAGTCAGGAGATTCGGAGGAGCCCCCATCTGGCACCGCCTGAGTCGACTGAGAGTGTGATGGAGTTATGATGCTGGAGCTTGGAAGTACAGGGTAACATGGTACAGTGACGGCTCGCAGGATGAAAGTCATTCGGTCTAGATGTAGATGAATAATAATTTGCATGCACGCAAATTTTTATTTTCGACCAAGTGAACTGTAAAACACAGCAACTTGAAGGAGCTCAGTTCTCAAAGTACCATAGGGTCTGGGTGATGATGATTCAAAGCAGGGTTTCCCCACCATAATTGTAGGAAATCCATTCTGATTATCTGGAAAAATTTGCTTCGAACCCCGTCACCAAGTCGACTTCGCCAACGCATTGAGCTGCAATCTAGCGCATTAACTCAATGTCCCAGCCCGGCTAGACACTCTCGATATCACAATAGTTGGCACTTGCACTAAGACGGGAATTGAGTAATGTTCACATCTTGCGGAGGGGCAGAGGTTTCTTGCGGAGCGGAGAGGATGGAGGTAACCCCTAATCATATGTTAGTTTGCTAACCATTCAGATCTTCAACACGTACCTTTCAACCTGCCACGATGTCACTCAATTCTTGGGACACCTGCAAAGTCAGACAAAGGTTCAGAGGTATATAATGTACTGAGGTGTTGATGTCTTCCAGAGGGAGGCACGCAGCTACGGTGGCCTAAATGCTCAATTGAGCACAAACTTCCTCCAGACGACACACACTGTACCCTACGACTCCACGACCTCCGAGCACGCTTCATGGCACAGCAAATTATCAGCATCGGTCGCAGATGGCAGATTGATGAAGGCGCAAAGGTTGAGGAAGGAGGGCACAGCGAGCAGGAGAGCAGGATGGACACGAGCACGCTGGTGAGACAAGAGCGAACATAGGTGATCAGATTGGAAAGGATGATACGGAAGATTGAGAACAGTCTCCGAGGAGGTCTCTGCTCGACGATGAAGAATACCCAAGAACCAGAAGCTGCACTTCACCAGATCATCCCAAGCAAAGACCTACGAACCACTGATCCACCAGCTGCTGCATCACCAACCTCCTCCCCTCCTCTTTCAGAAACGACTGTATGCGGAATCATGCATCGCCTGCGATCACAACAGCTTGATCCCCATGATGCCGCCTAGAGTTTACCTAGCACCGCCGTCCCAAGTCGACTCGCACTCAGGACCTTCGCTCGCACTCGCAGAACCATGGCAGATTACCTCTTGCAATGTCAAAAGGACAGCTGGATCAATGTTGGAAGGCAGATGGAACATTTCAAAGTGGTCGAGAGGCGAGGAAGGACGAGAGGATACATCAGCAGGTTGGATATCGCAGATGTATACAGCACACAGCTTGCAGCGCTTTCGAAGGCTAGCTGGGAATTTTCACTGAAACTGCAATACCTCTTGAAGCCACATTATGGCTGCATGGGATACCTGCCTCTCAACGAGATTCTCCTTTCCTGCTGTTCTGACGGCAAGCAACAGCAAAATTTCGAAGACTCCAGCGGGCCTTGCGTATGTTGGAAGAGAGGACTGCCACCGCCTTCTCGATATCAAGTTGGATCACATCAATCAGATGAAGAACACTTGCGCTGCGACTCATGTTCATTGGGAGAGAAGGATGTCTGGGCCTATAGCCTGGATGTTCGACACTTTGGAATGGGACTTTGCATTTGATGGTCGGGTCTGTCAGAAACATCAAACGCCCAACCTGCGAACGTCAAAGTCGCCATACCAATGTAGCCAGAAATTTGCCTAAGAAACCGTGGTGGTGGTGACCAGCTTCAGGGGATGTCACATTACATAAGGTTACTCGATAAACAGTGCATCGCAACATGTGATGACAGGTTTGCGAAGCACATCAGATCGGCAACTTCAAGAAGCTGCACGCTACTTACTTCTAGGCATCTGCTCTTGGCCGCGGAGAGAGATATGGCAGCGATGGCAGGAAACAACCGTGTTATTTCGCTGCCTCACAACACTTGGGCTGAAGAGCTATACGGTAGGATGTCCTCACAAGCTAGGACACCGCTCGTATGTACTGGCATGCTTGGGATGCCCAAAATCCCTCGGCATCCCCGAATCCCTTCTTGTTAAATACTGATCTTCTAGGGTGTCGGACTTGGTCTCGAAATTATCGAGTAGGTTTTGTTGCACGGAACTACTTGGAGAGTTCCAATATTCCTCGACATCAGAATGCTTTTGTTGCTGGGATATCTGTAAAATGTCCGTACACTGCTTTGACAATTTTCAAGTTTGTGCATAATGATCTGTTCAAGTTGCATTGATCCATTGAAACCATCATCTTGTCCCGTATGGTGATGCCCGGTTCTATCATGACCTTGGGGTATCCTGTATTCCGCCGCGTAAAAGATTTGGTTCCTGCTGAGTAGCTAAAATACAAATTGCTTTTTTATTTATAAGATTATATAAAAGCTTTTATTATATATAAATTATAATTACATTATCATTTTCAATTAGAATTTCATTTATACTTAAAATACAAAATTATAATAAACCTAAAAATACTCCCTTGATTATAGCGGCTTAATAGAACTATTCTTCTTTCTTATTTATATTCTCTATAGGATTTGAAAATTGTCCGCTTCATAATTTTCGACGCTTCATCATAATATTCTTTGTCGTATCAAGCAAGTTCTAATCGTATCTATCAGCCCTTTGATTCAGTAGTATCATTTGATAGCAAACGAACTTACACTCTGTTCATAGCTAAAGCCCGGATACCTCTCCGTTACACCAGGGGGCATCTTGAGGTCGAATCTCATTACAATTTTCGCTAGGAGCAACTTGATTTCATTGCCTGCAAAGAATCTGCCTGGGCAAGCATGTTTGCCCGTTCCAAACATCATGCTGCTGCTCGAGATAGAAACGAACTGGTGTTTTCCTGCGACTTTCTTGTCATCCAGACCAGTCTTGATAAGCTGGTCTCGCATGTTGTAATAACGCAAACCATCGAACTTTTTCGGATCAGATTCGCTTTGTAGCACATCAGGGTCGCGATTGATATGCCAGCCATTAGAAGTAATAGTAGTTCCCGCTGGGAGAAAAGTACCGTCAGAGAGTGTGATGGGTCGGAGGATATCACGATCAGATATAGCTGTGTGATGTATTAGTGAATGAATTTTATCCTTCAACCTTAGCGTTACTTACTTAAGCCAACTGGATTGTGCCTCTGACTCTCTTTCATGAAACTGTCTACCTTCTGTAGCTTCTTCAAGAATTGTCCTTCCCAGGAACCATTGTTGAGAGCAAGCTGTTCCTTCACTTCTTCGTGAAGAATGCCGATCATCTCGGGGTTGGCAATAAGGTCGTACAGCATGTTGGTGAGAGCCATGCTCGTTGTGTGGATCGCAGCAAACGATAGTTGAAGCTGAAGCTGAGCCAAGTATCGATAATCCTTGTCGTGGAAACCTTTCTTGACACGTTCGTCTAACATCCATTGCAGCATGTTATCGCCCCCATTGAAGTCCGGTTTATCCATTGCTTCCCGACGAGCCTGAACCAAGGGTTTGACGATGCGCAACGCAGCCTCATTCGTATTCATCAACGTCCGAAATTGAGGTAGAAAGCGATAGAAGATTGGACGGAGCCAAGGATTCAAAAATTTGATAGCATGCGCAGCTTCCATGAGCTGCTTGGTGTAGTCGATCGTGATCTGAAGCCATTCTTCGCTGGTAGTGAGCTCTTCTCCAACGAATATGCGAGTTGACACTGCGGCCACAACACGAGTGATGCTGTCGTAAAATACAACGGGAGTCCACTCATTGCAAGGAGGTATATAAGCAGCGAGAGACTTGTCAGTCTGATGGGCAAGAATATCACCCAATTCGCCTATAGCAGAGAATATCTGAATTAGTGCTTCATGCTGCAGCAGTCTGGAGTGAAAACCTGGAATCACTACTAACCTAGCCGAGTCGACAGCTGCGTTTTGATGATGCGGAAAATGACATCGTCGCCGTCCATGTAGCCAGTGTACTTATCCTGAACGCCCTATATTGTGTCAGCCTTAGATATATCTGCACAGGCGATGAGCTACGGACTCTCCCGTTCGGTCTCATGTTGTCAACTATGTTGTCGGGCTTCGCGGAAACTTCCTCGCTTTGCTTGACATTGAGGACAATTTTTGGACCTGTCATGAAGTTGTAAGTGTTGGGTAGAGAGTATATTAGTATCTCTGAACGAACCATCAGCGGTATCGAGTTGGAACGCCTTGCCAAGCTTGTTGAACTGTATTAGGTCAGTATTTCCCATCAATTTACACAAACTAAATTTGATTCTTGCTTACTTCATTATAGCCTCTCTCAAGAAATGTTCTGGCGTTGTAGGTGTAGGCCTGTCGCCGGGTCTTGACATCAAGTTCAGCACCTAAAACAGGTATATGACTGATATCGGGCGGTGCCTCGTAGTTGCTGTAGAGAAAGCCAGCCAAGATAGCCACTGCTACGACGAGAACCAGTGGCCCTCCTTTCAAGAGGGAGGTGTCCAAATAGCTTTTCAGCCATATCGTAGCGTCGCGGGTAGTCATGATTTCGATCGTATGATGATGTTTTCCAGCAACGAGCTTAAGAAGATTGAGGGGAGGATTGCAAGAAGCGGGAGAAAGAAGAAGTAATTGATGCTGGAACTTTACCTTACGTCCAAGTCCTTGACTGCTCAAGGATACATACAATGCAGAAGACTACACATCTACTCCATAACTTTCGAACTTCGGAGGTTTGATCTCATCAGCCCCGCATCTGCAGACAGTCAGTCTGCACTAATATGGCACATGTTGGTTCTAGACTTAGCTCCAGCTCAGCGCGGCCCCCGGACTTTTAGGGGTTGAACCTGGAACATTTACCCCGCAATTGTCGGTACTGCATCCTGTAGACAAAGGAGCCAATCGCGGTCAGCTGTGTCGCGGCGGGCACTGCGTATTGCGTATTGAGTATTGCGTATTGCGTATTGCGTAATCGAATTGGGTTCGGGCGCTTTGAACATCCCGCAACGACGATGTGAACTTGACGATTTGTGGGAGCTCTTCCCTGCACGTAGGGCCCTGGTCCGGGCACGGGATAGGGGAAGGTAGGTTGTCGACATCTAGAGTGCTCCAGAGTACGGAGCAGGTCAGCTTGTAGAATGCAGAATGTAGTGTGCAAGTGTCTCTGCTTGCTGGTGACTTGCCTGTTAGGAGAGCTTGACCGACAGCTTCACAGTTACGGTAATCGGCCTCGATCAACAGCCTCGGTACCACTGCTGCGGTTGATTGTTGCCGGGTCTTCGATCACTATCAACGGCATTGCCTTCACTCTGTTTATTCGCCTTTGAGTCTTGACTGCTCTGTCATGATCAACTTCAACAACACAAGTCCTGCCTGCACTGCAAGCTATCTTGGAGCGTTGGCGAGGACCAAATACTGTTGGGGTGACTGCTGCTGGGAGGATTGTGGCAACACTTTATCGTCTATCTCGTGTGGAAATGCTACAAAGATTGAAGTTGTTGACAATCGTCGGTAGCTGTAGCCGTTAGTTATCTCTCGTCTCCGACTCACATCGTCATTGTTGCTTCCGTGATTGTGCTGTTGTCTGTTATGACCAGTCTGCTCAATGATCACTATATTCCTTTACCTTCTCTCTTCCTTCCTGCTTCTCAGTATACTCTTCTCCAATTTTTGGGTACTCTGCAATTGAATGGACGGTTCTGGGGCCTAGTGGCTCAAATTTTATACGGGTAAGCTTACTATGTCGTTGGACTCACTAGCGGCATAAGTTTATTCGTGCTGCTGCTCTATTCTAGCACAGCACGATCTCTCAATGCCGTACAGTACATCTGGCCATTATGTTTATGGCCGGCACCATGCATCTCGCCCCGCATCTCACCCCGCATTTGTCGCAGTGTCCAGGATTAGCTAGAGTGATCGAGCAGCTCAAAAGTGAGTATGGTTTGCAGCCTTTATCGTTCACTGGCTACAGCTTATGAATAGCGCTGCTTGGATAGGAAGCCACACTCACCCATGGGTCAAATTGGTCTCCTGTCAGTTTCTTGAACTGTAGGTTCATCTTTCTGTTCATGTGCAATGATTCTTTCGGTCTGTGAATTCTAATATAAACACCCTTCTGTTCTCGTGCTGTCCTGCTAGCTCGGTTAGTCACATATGTTGGAATTGCACAACGTCACATCGATCATTCACCAGTATGGCTGTAACCCAAGACACCGGTATGAACCTTTCGCCTTTTCATGGACAGAACAAGCCGCTTACTGACGCTGAGCTTTTACAGGCACACCTGAGCAGGGTGTTGACAAGACCGAGCTTCAGTATGAGTATGTTGATGATTTATCTCCTCCGGGAGAGAAGTCTGCGGTTTCCGCTGCAAAATTTCAATCTGAACCCGACGATGAAGACTTCGACTGGGACTTCGCCGTCGTCACCAACCTAGCAGCCCTCTTAACCACCACCTTCACTGCGGTCTGGATTCAGTTCTTGATTCCATCCAGCCTCTCGTTCATCGACAAAAGTTTTCCCGCCGAGACCGATATCACTACCTGGATAGCTGCTGTTCCTAGCCTGGCCCTCTGCATCCTCAGTCTTTTCGTTGGAGAGCTTTCTGACATCTTCGGCCGCCGTTGGTTCCTAATCATTGGAGACCTCCTCTGTCTTGTTGGAAATATCGTTTGCGGACGCGCAACCTCTGCGAAGATGGTGATTGGAGGCCAGATACTCAACGGTATTGGCATGACTCTTGGGTACTTATCCACACCACTCATTGCAGAAGTGGTCCCAAAGCGTTCGAGAGGTATCGTCGTAGGATTGGCCGTTGGTCTTACTGGAGTTGTCACGACCGGAGGCACTATTATGCAGGGAGGAATGGTCAAACTCGAGGTCGGAGGAGCATTGAACGGCTGGAGAGGGGGCGTCTACGTCGGTGCAGGTGTCTCAGCACTTGCATTGATTTTAACGGTTCTCTTCTATCATCCTGGACGCCGGCCTAATCCTGAAGGCTTATCAGTAGGCACACGACTTCGAAGCCTTGATTGGTTTGGTATCTTTCTTGGGAGCTCAGCACTTATACTGATCCTTGTTGGTCTTCAATTCGGAGGCAGTGCTTTCCCCTGGGCTTCAGCTACAGTGCTCTCCCTCCTCGTTGTGGGCATTGTATTACTTATCGTTTTCGCGATCTGGGAATGGAAATTCGTCAAATTTGGCGTCTTCCCTCGACAATTATTCCAGGACCGAAATTACTCTGTCATTCTTTCTATTCAGATGATCGAGGGCATAGTGGTCAACACTACGGCCACGTTCCTCACGCAAATTAGCTACACCCTCTTCACGTCAGACCCTCTGGCTGTTTACGTCAGGAATATTGACTATGGTATCGGCAATCTGATCGGCGCTCCCATTGCGGGTGTTATTCTTTGGAAGACAAGAGAAGGTAAATGGCTTCTGTTCGGTGCTGTGGCGATGATAACTATTGGATCTGGTCTTATGGCCATCTTACAGCCACACATAAATTACGCAGCATGGTTCTTTCCAACCTTTATTATTGGAATTTGTAGCACTTGTCTAGGTGTCGGGATTTCTGTTGTTGCATCTATTTCCACTCCAAATGAGCTCATTGCAACCGCACTTTCTTTGTGCAATTCGGTCCGAGGATTCGGAGGCTCAATCGGGATCGTTGTCTTCTCCTCCATCTTCCAGGCGAAACTCAAGGCCAATCTACCCAAAGAGGTCTCAGCAGCCGTCATTGCCGCCGGTCTACCCCCCACGAGCGTTGAGTTGCTTTTGCATGCGGTGTTTCAAAGCAATGACACGGACGCCACACTCGCTAAGGTGCCTGGCATCACCTTGAAGATTGGAGATGCAATTGCACCTGCAGTTGCACAGTCATACGCAGATAGCTGGCGCTACATCTGGTACGCTTTGGTACCATTCTGCGCTGCCACCGCTCTGGCTACGCTTTGGATCCGATCAACGAAGGCGAAGATGACGAAGGAGGTTGCTTCTCCTGTTAGGCACCCCCACGGGCATCACAAAGAAGATGAAAAGCTGCAAGGTACGGAGCGGGTTTGATCAAACCTGTACTGAATTATTATATTGTGGGATGAGAGTACGGAGTAGATGGAGTTTTTTACACTTTAGAATTAGGGCATATCAAATCAGTTCTAACCTAGGCAAACTTTTATACCAGAATAATTCAATTGCTCTACAGC
>FJOG01000073.1:3237-26270 GCA_900073065.1 Phialocephala subalpina | reverse complement strand
CGTGATTATTTGCCAGGTGTGAGTGCCAAAGAAAAATGGAATCAAATGTTCCAAGGGTTTGCTCGGTATCCACAGCCGAACCGATACGTATGCGGTGCGGGGTAGGGTTTCACCACGGTCGGTTGTTATTGCGGGGTAAGAAAAAGTTTCTTATAATATGACTCCCTTGGCCGCGCCGCATCCCAGCTTGTATATTACGTTTTTGCGACTTGCATATCGCGGACTGCGTAACACGTATTGCGTATTCCATAACTTCGCATTAGGCATAGCGTATTTGGGTTTTGCAATTGGGAGTCGTCTACTCCCGTCATCTCAACTTCCGGGCCCATGAGCTTTTACCAAGTTACAGGCCACAGCCTGTCTCAAAACAGACGATGGGCATGGACAGGACCAGTCGGAGAAAGAGCCATTCCAAGTCGAGGAATGGATGCCGAGAATGTAAGAGACGACGTATCAAGGTTAGTGCACTATTCGAACTGACACAGAATGGGGTAACGTCCGGTAGTGTTCCGAGACGCGCCCAATATGTACGTATTGTGAGCGATTCTCGAAAGAGTGCGAATGGACTGGACCAGCATCACCGCACCAGCCTGTGGCTTCTATGAACTCTGCCCCACTAGTGGCAATGCTGGAACCTGGGGAAAGCGAACTGCCATCCGATAAGATACCTGATTACAATTTTGGCAAAGGCCTATTAGGGTTAAAGGACATGCGTCTCCTACACCATTGGTCCACTGTTACCTACAGCACATTGGACATTCGCGCATCTCCCGAAGTGAACAGAATGCAGCAAACCACCGTCGTGCAGCTCGGGTTTGATCACGCCTTTGTCCTACGAGGGGTCCTCTCCATCGCTGCCCTACACCTCGCATTTCTCAACTCAGCTAACCCAGCTGATAGCAATACCTTTTTGCTCCAAGCTGCAGCTCATCAGAATTTAGCAATTACGGATTTTCACGTTGTACTTGCCAACATGGACGAAAAAAACTGCATAGCGGCTTTCACCTTCGCAACATTGACAATCATATATGGGTTTGCCTTTGCTGGACTGGAACGGGCTAATAATACCATCAGCGCAATGGTCAACACCGTGTCGTTGGTGAGGGGCATTAATACTGTTTTGACTCCATATCTTGCAGTAATTGCGCAGTCAGAGCTCGGTATGATTATGACCGGGAGGCGAAATCCAGCGGCAACGGGACAGATTCCGGAACTCACGAGGTTGAAGCATCTCGTTACTATCAATGCAAATCAAGATAGTCCAGCCACCGTCAATGCCTTAGTCGAATCGATAGAGACTCTGCACGTGGCAGCTCTTGAATCATTGCCGCCTGACATAGAAGGACGGCTGGACCTGCCGTCCCTCATGAGTTGGCCTACCACTATGTCTCTCACCTTTTCCACCCTGGTTGCTGATCGAAATCAATTTGCACTCATAGCCTTAGCGCATTTCGCTGGGCTGATAAGTCTGTCAGATGAAGTCTGGTGGCTTCAAAACTTTCAACCGGCCCTGGTCACGGCTATCAAACCGCTTCTGGATCCGGGATATCATGATTTCCTGTTATGGCCGCAGAACGCTTCAATCGGGCTTGAATGCTTCCGTTGAGTGGGAATACTTCCCCTGAGCTCTAATCCTTGCACTGCTACCTTTGCCATAATTACACCCCTGCAGCTCCACTGACAAGGGGGTTTCGTATGGTGAGCGAGGCGGTGATAGACCCTCAAGGGCGTAATTATTTATCCAAGGACAAAGGTAATCTAAAAAGTCTAGAGTGCATATATATGAGGAAATTTCACAGAGTCTTCCTCACTTTTGTTAGCGATGATCAATCAACTACTCATCCCTCTTTACATCCGTCGTTTCTCCGCGCAATCAGTCACTACTTTGCCTACGAGATGTCACCGTTCGACTTCATCACCAAAAAGCATGTTGTTGGGTTCGTTGCCGGACTCGCATATCTTCCACTGGCACTGCCAACCGCTGTTCCATTCAACCTAGACTTCATTCCTGCGGCGGCTGTAAACGGCAGTGTCGTCACACAATTCACATCTTCCGCGGCTGGTCTTGACTCTCCAAAACAGTCGGCCATCAACAGCACAGTTTGGGATTGGTGGTACTTCGATGTTGTCGGTACCGACCACAATACATCTATAGTCCTTGTCTTCAGTCTCGCACTCGACACAGGATTTATAGGCGCCTCCGCCACGATTGTGCCATCCGTCTCGATCTCAGGAACATTTCCAAACGGGACGGCCTACGGGTACTCTACCACTGCTGCAGGAGGAGCTGCAGTGACAACCACATCAGAAGGGGGGGCGTCTGGAAACTGGATTGGCAGTGGATTTAGTTGGGTCGGTTCGGCCGATATGTCACAATACACACTAACGATCGATGCACCAGCGGCGGGTATCGAAGGTACCATTACGCTCAACTCCAAGGCGCCTGCACACTATCCTTGTGGCCCGAACGTCGTTGGGAGTAATCTGCAAGTTGGACCCAATATCGGCTGGGCGAATGCTATACCGGATGCGAACGCCTTGGTGAACCTTCAAGTTGGTGATACCCTTCTAACATACACTGGTGTCGGATATCACGACAAGGTACGTGCATCTCAGCGGGTTCGTTCTTATAACCAACCATGAAATTATCCTGTCCCGGTTTCGATCCTGTTCTAATACGTGACTAGAATTGGGGGAATGTACCTTTCCCATCAGGCTTCAATTCCTGGTATTGGGGTCATGCTCGGTTTGGCAACTTTTCGATCGTTTGGTTCGACTTCTACGATGCCGCCGGCGTAGAGCACGTCAGCGCCTACGCCTCTTATTTAGGACAGGCTCTCGCGGAGAACTGCACCCTCGGGTCAATAACGGTGCGACCTATTGGCACAACATATCCCCCTACAGGAGACGGAAATTATCCAACGGGCTTCACAATCAGCATACCCCTTGGTGCTCTAGGTACGCTGACTGCGACGGCGTCAGTGACGAGAACTATACTCGGAGTCCCTTTTTACGAGCGCTGGATCGGTACCGTAAGTGGCTCTCTGAATGCAGGACCACCATCGACTGGTGTAGGACTATGGGAGGAGATCAATCTCCTGGATCTGTAATCAGGGGCGGCACGTTCATTCCCGTTCTCTATCGCTGATTTCCATCTCCTTTTCAAGCCTTGCTGGGAGGCGTACAGTAACTAAAAAGGTCAGTTTAACTTTCAGCGTGGGTTGGAGTGGGGTTTGGAGGAACACACGACGTAAATAATCATATATCTGGCCTGGACATTGTAGCAATAGTATTATCACCATTAGAATGCTTTTAGTAGATTTAATGTCCATTGACTTGCCTGCTTTAAAGTTGCTGACTTAAACGCTGCATGAGATATTAGCGAGGTTCATTATAAGTATAACTATAAGTCCTATAGTTTCCAAAAGACCTAGCGATAGCACTCGCGTTCCGAAGAGTATTAATGTTTTTCGAGAGTAAGTATTAGAAGATATTTCCATAATTAGATAAACTTTTGACCCCGTATCTTAAAAAACATTTAATAGTTAACGCAAATGAATATATAATTACATGGGAATATAATTTTTATAATCATATTATATTACGAAATACGATTATATAATAATACTTTCAAATATTAAAGTTTTAATTTTTAACTTCGAATTTGATTTATATTTCTAAACAAAGAAATATTAAGAGCGCTATTATAAATTAATAATTAAAATATTATAAAATTTAATTTAATTAATTCGTTAAAAATTATAATTATTATTAAATTTCCTTTAAATAAATAAATAAATTTTTAGATTTATTAAAAGGCAAATATTTAATTTTTTAAATTAATATTAATAATATTATATTAATTAATTTTATTAGATAAAAAGAAGCTTATTATATTAAAATAATATTAAATTATAATTTTGAAAAGATTTTAATAATTTGCAAAAATTGAATTTACGAGATTTTAATTCCTATTTTTAAGTTTATATATATTATTATAAATCTAAATTATAATCAAAAGATTTTAAACGTTTAATAATATATAAATATATAAATATAAATAATCTTTTAATTTTTTCCTTTAAAAGGATTATTAATATATTAAAAATTAAATCCTAAGATATTTATATTAATATAATTTTCTATTTACTTGGATTATTATTCGGTTTATAACTAGTAATTAAGGAGATTACCAATTGGTAATATTGCGTATCAAACTTTTCAAACGGATACGCTTCCTGCTCTCTTTGGACTCCCAAGACAATTGTGGATGAATGGCAACGGCAGATATATTGCAGGTCTATAGGAAAGGCCTCTGCCATGAGACATGGTGTGGCTCTCTCCCATAAAGAAGAGATCTCGACACCCAGAAATATACCTAGGTCCTTCATTCTCATGGTGCTCCCTTCTTGGACGAGTTGAATGGCCGCCTATTGAACATGAGGTTCCGAGAATCACAATACTTGATATATACTGCAAGCTCAAAGGATTGGATCCAACAGGAGAAGTGCAGAGTTGTGCCATCAAAGTCAGGGGACGTTTGGCGACAGCACATCTGGTTCATAAGGGAGATGGTACCGGTTCGGATAGCACACAGAGCTTTGGGTTAGAACGAGCTGATGGAACCCGCGTCGATTGCTCGATAGACGCTCAGGAGGACTATCCTCGCAGTCGATTCTACGACCCGGACTCTGGGATGGATGCAAGGTCTGAAGAGCACAGCCTGGTATATTGCCTTGTGGTTCTGCAAGACTCTAGGAGAGACGCTGGCGAATGCTGCGCTTTAATCGCTGTTCCTTCAGCCAATGAGAGATCTACCTTCGAGCGAATTGGTATCGTGTATGCAGCGAAGCAAAACTTCTGGGACGGTAAGCATAGGGGGGGGCGCAGGAATCGGGGCTGCTCGACCACCCGCTTCCTGTCCCGATCTAGCGGGTGAGCGTGGCCGCCCTGAGCTCGCGCGAGCCGGCTGAGCCGGGGGTGGCGCCTGGGGTGGGGGTGATCCCTCACCTGTGACTCACCTCATCCAACACGACACGATAAGTTCGTGCCTAGTCAACCCTTCAGCACTAACATTCCCCTATTCCCGTAGCCATTTACTGTACGGCAATCAAATACGACGAGCTCATTAAGGGAGAGCCGTACAATTTTTAATGTTACTTGGTCATGTGATTACTACGTGATTTCAGATTCTTCTTCAATTGTGTCACAGCCTGGCGATAAGGTCCTAGGTGCTTGAGAGATCGGGCCAGAAAGAATTCCCGTTTTTTTATCCTCAAGTATTTAGGTACTTAAACACGTGACTTGAATTGCGATAAGTATTAGCTTCTATAATCCAACTACTTTTATCTCGCGAAATTATATTATAAGTTTATAAGAATAATTAAAAAAAATTTAATATTATTTTATATTAATATATTATCGAATAAATTAATAAATAAAAAATATAAAATAAATTCTTTATATTAACTTCAATTAAATTATTTCGTTGATAAAAGTACGGTTACGACTTTATTGACTTGATTGGTAGAATACACTAAAACCCTATAAATCTTATACTTGAACCCTATAAAACAAACTTGGATTATCAACCTTACCTAGCCCAATATAACCATTGTCCGATCTCCAGGCCATCTCCCACGCCTTTGCGCATGAAATTGCGAGGGATGCAACACTACAAGAGCAAATCACGTGGGATAAAATGCTTCGACGAGGCAAACCCCAGAACTGAGTTTTGCAGAAATCTGCGTAACTCGTAACCCTAGCTGCAAACTTAGCCACGCGAGGCTTTCACCACACACCCTCTTCGAGAAACCTTTCGACTCCTTCATCAATTTTTATTTCGAACTGGCTGTGAAAAGCTATCACCTAATCCTACTCTACTTCATTTGGATCCAATTGTTGGTCTAATTCGTCAGCCCCGCCAGATCCAGGTGTCGGACACTTGCATGAGTTTGGATTCTTGCTAACTCTTGCGTTCATTCTGCAATAGAGACTTTTCCCCTCTTTACGACGATACATTTGACGAAAGATACTCGGTTTTCGTACGACTTTTTCACGAGCACAGCATACGGGCATTTCTTTTCTTCTTAATATCTTCCATCTCGCAGATCTATACGCATTTAAGCTTAATTGTCTTTCTTTTCGGACCCTGATTGATACGATTTTTATATGACTGCGAAGAAATCTCCTCTCAAGTTATATCTATATACTATATGCCTAAATTCCCCAAAGGATTCGGTCGGCGGAAATCGACCGCAAATGCATTTGAGGACATTGGGAGTAATCGGTAAGCACAAAACAGCCCAGAATGACAATTGAGAGAATGAACTAAATGCTAACTCTGCAAAGTGGCAGTAACGCCTCCAATACGAATACTGCTTCTACGACAAACAATTCATCGCGACTAAGTGCAGCATCAACTGCCCCTTCGTCAGCGGATATGTATGAACGGGAGGAGTGGAAATCCCCACACGATAAACCATTCAGCGATATTCCACTGCCCCTTGTACCAAAATCATCGTCCGCTTTCAATCTCAAAAACGCAGGCCGAACTCTGTCTTGGGGCAGAAACAAGCCAACACCGCCAATTCCAGACAAGGAATCCCCGTCCTTAACAATCGAAGAAACACCACAACAGATTAACAGATCGAGGGCTGTTACAACTTCTAGCTACGCAAGTACAGCAACTCTACCAAAACTTAAGGATAGGGATCTTGTGGGATTAAGCTTGGGAGGCTTCTCAGAAATGTTCTCTGGTTTTGGGAAGCGAAAGAGCGTGGTCATGGACGCTGAGAATAATAGGGTCATGTCTCAATCTCCAGTAAGTCGACGCGTTTAGAATTATGGACACTCTAACATCAGAGCAGGATACCTTACCTTCAGGACCCGCGAACCGATCAAACCGATTGAATCCACCCTCTGCTCTTAACATTGACAGGAATAAAGAGGTCGAGGCATCGCCGTATTCTTGGAGCAGTCAGCATTCTCGAGATAGATTGATGTCAAGCTCTAGCCCGCCGCCACCCCCGCCAGTGCCTCAACGTGGAGCCCGAGCAAATACTGATTATCCAGCTAGTTTTGCAAGGCAAAGACCTGATGGTCTGGCCAACACTGGTCTTAGACGAAGCAGTGCAGTCATGGAACCCAAACGTCAGTCGACACTAGAGTATGGCGAGTCTGTTGACGAGGATGCAAAGCTGTTGAAGGAGTCTGTGAGCGCATCTCGACAACTCGATGATCCGGGACACAGGGCTCGCGACAGTTGGTTGTTGCCCTCGACATATTCTTACAAGGTGGACGATTCGACTCTCTCTAGCTGGAGGACCCCTTCCACGGAGACTACCCCAAGAGCGAAGAAGGCAGAATCCAAACCTAGCGAGAATAACCTGTTCGATACGCAAATTGTAGCAGCCGCTAATATCGCGAATCATTATCAAATGAAGTCCTATTCTCCACCAGCAAGGAATGCTCCACCGCAGAACAAGGTAATGACTCCAGCTCAGTTTGAGCGGTACAGGCAGGATCAGGAACGCCTGAAAAGTGTTAGTGGGCTGTCGAAAGATAAGGAAGAGGAAGACGAGGAAGAGACTTATGACGACGACGAAGATGATGCTGAGAAGGCTAAAGAAGCAAGTCAAAGTCAAGCTTCCAGCGCGATGAATTGTCCGGAGCTTGATCCAAAACCGAACGATGCTTGTTGGGATAATACCAATGGTTCCTCTAGATCTGCCCAAGACATCCTCGAGGGAGAGCCTCGGTCTCCTCATAGCAGCCATGAAACGGACTCGACATGTTCTGTAGATTGCACAGACTGGGATGAGGACAGCATACTCGATTTTGACATGTCAACGTTCAAGGATGAAGCTCATATACACAGTTGGGCGCCAGAAACTGGGGATTCAGCTGTTGATAAAAAGATGACCTCGGTTCAGATCCGACTAATCCGCCTCCTGATGCATGAGTTTTGGAAACACTTTGAGAAGACGCTTACTGTTTATGCAGGCCATGCAGGGCAAGGATCTGTGGAGAGACCTTCCGTTTCTACCTCATCGGTGTCGAAGCAGCCTCCTAGAAAGAATTTATCAAGAGACAGAAAATCCAAACGACCACGAGACGAAGATGGAGACGATTCAGGCCATGATAGCCGAAGAAATCCGAAAAGGGGATCCTGTGAGTCTCAGCTATCCGACAGTGACATGGGATTGAGATATGCTTGCCCATACCGCAAACGTAATCCCCGAAAATACTCCGTTCAGGCATGGCCTCGGTGTGCATTAACTCCCCACAAAAGCGTCGCCCGTGTCAAGTAGGTCTCGCAATCTGCTAAAATGTGATTCGTGCTGATCTTTTCATTGCTTCAGAGGACATCTATACACCTATCATTACATACATCAGTGCCAAAGATGTAAGAATGTCTTTAGTTCTGAGGCCAAATTGGATGATCATGTGGAGGCACTCGAATCATGCCCATCAAGAACGGGAGTTCCAGTTGATGGGATCACCAGCAAGGTCAAGGCGCGTTTGCAGAGCAGAAAGAAAGCACATCCTGATCAGACGGAGAGAGATCGGTGGGTCCAGATATATCAGATTTTGTTTGAGCCAAAGGCGGACGAAACAATACCCAGTCCATGTGAGTCCTTCTCCTATCTATCTCTTCCCACAATCAGCGAACAACTCTTGGCAGCATCCCCCAACAAGTATCGAATATTTGCTGACAAATTCTTTTCCAGATTTCGAGCCGATACGGGACCATGAAGACAATGTCACAAGTGTACCAATACAACCATCCTAAGACGTTGCAAGTTTCCAAAGCTATCTTCGTCGCGAGCTTCCCCACTTCTTTAGAGCCGTTCTTGAAACCGCAGTGACAAGAGAGCTACACCCTATCGAGGAGCGTTTGAGGAGCGAGCTTGTGGACTTGATGGAAGAAGCACAAAATAATGCCTTCTCAAGTTGGCGCGCCATGTACGAGTCCGGCGTTGACCCAGAATCACTTCCTTCCGCGCCCATAACATTTGATTCAGCAGGAACTTTAACCCAAACTGCACTAGAAGTTCCCCAGGAAGCGCGGGATCAAGCAGGTGGAATGGCTCCAGAATCGGTCTTCGGTCCACTTGAATCGATATCTCAGCCTCAATCGCTCCGTCGGACTGTCAGTGATACGTCAAATTCTGGCTACAACTCAGATTCAGCTGGGTTAAGAACGTCGGAGGAAACTTCGTCTGCACCTTCACATGAGGAAAGCGATCTGCTGGTACAACACAGCAGTTCGTTCGAAGCCCCGGGCCTTCCTAATAACCATCAAGTGTTCTTCGCAAATGCTGAATCGCGGCATCTGTTCTTCCCTAATGACGTTGCCTCTGATACCTTAGATCGAGAGCAAGACGAGGGATTGCAAAGCAGGTTGATGTTCAAGGATGACGCATGGGCTGTCAATTTCGATAATCTTGACCTTGAATACTCGATCCTAGATCCTTCTTGGAGTGTTGGCGGGAGCCACAACTTCCCGCTATAAGATATTTGTGTTTTGTCAAAACTAGATTATAGTAATGGTAGCGAGGCATGTTTCTGAGGATTCTGCTCACGCGGGGCCTGGCAGTATTGAACATTCCAAGGCGTGAGTACTCTTCTGCGCCTGCTCGCTGTTGAAGTAACAGTCCGACCACCGTCTCGTTTTCATGTGCTGTCCTTTTCGTAGTCCCAATGATAGGCAAGAGAATAAGCTCCCTGGCACTTGCTGTATGCGCATATGTGCCAAAGAGAATCCCAGCTTTGGTTGTGCCGTCTGGTGGAAGTGATACCGACATGTCGCGATCCAGGTGCGCTAGAAAGACGTGCGTTATAGTCGCAGCGTCGGCGTGGCTTGGCACTCCCCGACGGTAATATTCCCAACGAGCTGTTGCAAGGGACCAGAAATTCTCAACCATCCGGAGTCTACCTGCCCAAATCTTGCACCCATGTTAGACCAAGTCACCTCTGCGCCTTCCAGCTTTGCGAGGTAGTCCCGAGAGTCGTAGTTGTGGAGGCACCACGTGAAAGAAATCTTGCATCGGATAGAGGCCCAAGACCAAGATGAAGCGATGTAATGCGTGTACTCCTCATATCTCATCGGTGCTAGGATCTGGGAGCGTCCTTGCCATGTATGTTCGGTAATCTCAGTTGTCCAAAGGAGATGCGAGGGTAGAGATGAGCTCCATAGGCCTGCAAGATAGCCATCGTCGGGAGCATCTTTCATATGATCAATCGAAGTTGCCTTTGGGAAGGGAATGTGCTTTGTGATACTGAGGGTTATATATTGAAGCAAACATAGTCGCATCAGAGAACAAGCACTTGCGCAATTGGGGCTGACAAGGATCCTCTGGCTGTGCTGGATTCAAGCCTCCGTGTAAGAGGCACGAAGGGATTGAGAGTGGTAGATGGGAGTGCCTCTCCTAGACCTCCCGGATCCTTCCTAATTCTTCCTACATTCATGATCAGCTTGAAAGCTGCGGATGTTATTTTGGCGAATAGCGAGAGTTGGTAATTGGATTTTTGGGAGGTGGGGGGATTTTCTTTCGACGCTGCCTCTTCTTTTCGACCGACACTATTGAAGCGACAACAAACCCGCCAGGGCAATCGATAAGGTGCCTAGTATACCACATAAGTATGCAGCTCAGGAACGCAGCAATCTATTTTATCGCATATTTGTAGGAGTGAGACATGAGCTGAGGCTCTGGCTGCAGAGCTTCGGTCATACGGAGGCAGCCAGAACTTGGCGCCAATCAAACAAAAGCAACAGCGAGCAAATACTGCACAGGCAGAATTCAAGTTTCGTAGTCATGAGAAGCTTCTCAAGGTCTACCTGGAATTCACGAACTTGGAGATGCGATAGTAGCATGAGCATGTGCCCGCACTACCATGTAAAGTCCAGCCTATAGAGTTCACTACCCTCAGCACTCTCATCAGCCTGCTTCCACTTCTCAATCTCACCACTCACACCCTCAACACCAACTTCCCATCTCCCACTTTCTACCATCCCAATCCAATCTTCCAGCACTCGGAAAAACTCCACCTCATGCCGCAAAATGAATGGATTGCAACTTGTCTGATACAAGCCAGCTGCCAGACCTTCTCCATCGCCATCCTCCAAAACGAATCCGTCAGTGCTTTTCGCATGATGTTCCGTCTCGTCTCCTTCTCGATCGATGATGGATCTTGGCAGAAGTAAGCGACAAGAATCGTCGAAATCTCCGCCTTCGAGCTTGCTTTCACTGATCCAGAGACCGGAAGGGTATGAGTCGCGAGCCTCTTCATATGGATACTTGAACGGGTTGTGGTTTATTTCTGGAAATGTTGTCTCTTCGTCGTTGTTTGCTGGAAAGAGCAAGATGGGATTGTAGTAGCTGCTTATGTGGAAGTCAATATCCCGGAATGGCTGATTTGATAATGATTCTGATGTGGGGAGGCGCAGTCCGGGGCTAGGAACTTGAGCTCCGGTCGAGTTGGATGAGCGATTTGTTGGAGGAATTTGATGACGAAAGAGCTTCTTGATGCTTGGTTGGAGGTAGTCAGTACTGAGATGGCTTGGCTGAATTCGTGCTCCTTCGCCATAGAGATAGGTTCTTGTTCGCCGCGCTGTCGCTTCCGAGGTGGGGACGAAGGAGGAGAGTCCGATGTAGAATTGGGCATCCGTTCCTCGATTGCCCGGACGAGGTTCTGATATGCTGTAAGCGTCCGGTCGAGAATCCTCTTGCTGTGCGGTTGAAGAACCCATGGCTTTCTCTCCATCTTCACCTTCTCCTCATCTACCAAGTCTTCGTCAACCTCCTCGTCAGAATCGTAATCAGAACCATCCCTTGGCACTGAAATCACCTTTTCAAGCTCGATCATGTCGAGATACTGCTCTAGGGTCGTTTGGAGAGGCATCCACGGTCTGTCTTCTTCTGGGACGATTGTATCATCGATCGTGATCGAGAAGACTGTCCTAGCCTTCTTCGTCTGCTGATCAAACCTGAAACATTCATCAGCCATTTCCCCTCGCGTCCCATTCAGGACAGTTGTGGAGACATGGCCCTTGGGCAGCGGCTGTGGATGGAGTGCCATTCGGTTGTGGCAATTCTGAAGTGTGAATGCTGGTTGCTAGATAGCGAAGAGTTAGCGAACATCGTCCCGAATGATCCAAGAGGGGAAGTCTCACCGGAGGTGGCTGCAGAGAGATACACAATCCGAGGAGGCTGACGAAAGAGATTCGCAATGCCTCTACCTCTCTACCCTAGCGGAGGATGACAGAAGAGGTGATGTGCGGACGAGCAAAGGCGAGTATGATTGCATTAGGTGGCAGGTGTGCAGGTATTGTCGACGGATTTTGCTCAATACTTGAAGGCTTCACTTCGCCCAGAACCCCCCCAAATTCTTTCTCTCTAGAACACTACCTCCGCTCTCCATCCAAAAGGGAAAAACACAAATGCCACACATTCTCCCACCACAATGACAACCACACCCTCAACCCTCGACCCCACTTCCCTCCCAACCCCAAGCACCACCAACCCCTCCTTCAACCCCTCCTCCAGCACAAACACATTCGCCTTCCTAACCGCACACTCCTTCCCCCCTTCTTTATCCTCTAAGCCAGCTCCTCAATTCTGTACGCGCAATCCCTAAAATGGTCTTCGTTGATCCTCTCCTAGAGCCTACACCACTGCCTCTTCCATCTCTCTATCTCCACTTCTCTCGATTCGCCTCTCTCCTACAACCGTTGTATCAATAAACGGCTCGGCGAGAAGGAAATTCGCGCCATGGTCGAGTTTATGCGAAGGGAAGGACGCGCTGAGTATGTGGTTGGGGACGGGGCGAAAAGATGCGAAAGGGGATATGGTGTGGATTTGTTGGAGGACGCCGGAGGAATGGGCGGGTAGGTGCGAGGGCCTGTAGGCACTTAGAAGCGGTCTTCGGTGCTTTCGGTTCCGCTTTCGAACCTGGTGCATCTAGTTGCGTGGTCCCTAAACGGGAGGCCACCGTTGTGGTACGGTCACAAATTCATCAATAACTATTGGATGGTCTTTTCTCCTATTAGCATAGCCGGATACGGGAGTCTCTGACCGTCCTGGCCATCACCATTACCATCACCATCATTATCCTTCTCCACTTGCACAATCCTGTACCTTCTTCCAGTAAGGCATTCCTTAACTTCCTGATCCACAAATCTTACCAACGGACAAGGAGGTGGCAAATCGACTCTCGGTAATCCGAAAGATTCAAAATCTGGGAACCGAGTAAGGGTCGAGGGTCCTAAGTTGATAATAGACCGACTCATCGGTGCATATTTCGAAGTTTATTGCGAGAGAGTGAAGTCTGTTCATGCTTAAGCCTAAAACCTTGGGCAAAATATCGTCGAACGGAAACTCTTCCCAGCCATAGTCCAAGAATATTGTGTCGCAAAGGTTGCTATCAATCTCATATTTGCAACGATCGCGGCGCGAACCAAATCCGCACGGACAACTCATCGTGGACTGCGAGGGCCCCAACCTCGATCATGTCCCTTCCAGCATTAAAGCTTAGTGACTTCGGGATTGAATATTATAAACAAAACAAAGTTTCGTCGAGTACTGCACCTAAATCGCCCCCGGAGACGAGACGAGAGATAACGGCTAGAACTATAACACCGACTAGGAGCGTAAAGCATCTGATGATAAGCCGGAGGATGAGGAGGATAACAGGTTTTCCTTGGGAAGAGCAACGATGACACAAATGAAAACGAGAGGGACAGTAAGACGTGAATCGAAGCTGCGAACGAACATCTCGTAACGGGCGAGTCGATTGGGATTGGGAAAAAAATGTCAAGGTGCCTAGCACCCCATCTCGCACACTGCAGAGTTTAGCAGAGGACGGAAGGAAATGGAGGTCGCGGACACCATTTAATGCGATCAAAACAAAGCATCCAGAATGGCGCACCACGCCAACACAAGAAACAAACGACTTCTCAGGATTTGAGAGCAACAAGCAATACCACATCAACCTCCCAAGACTCACTGGTGTATCGATAAAGATCCCGACAACTCGCATGGCCTAAATGTGTCAATTTCGCTCCATCGAGGGGAGTAGAACATACATCAAGACCAACGTGTATGCCCCTGAGGGCTTTCAAGGGCCACTTAGCTATCGCGAATTGGTTCCTGCGTGTGGAGCATTGAATATTTGGCTGAGGGGCCTCATCAGTGGTGACCACCTCGAATCCACCTGGCTATATACTAGCTATATAGACTCGCTCGATTTTAAGCTGGTGTGCTCTTTGTGTCGATTGGTGATATACCCCAAATCGATACATGTTCCGTTGCTGAGCTCCAATGTGAAGCCTGAAACCACACGCTGCCTCGGAATGAGAACGTACGACAGCGTCACGGTACACAGAAAAGTTCCTAAAGGTAGAGTTTCGAATGACACGAAGGCTTCCTTCAGTTCTCGGCAGCTCCCAATGTCATGTTTCATGGCCAAGCAGGTAGCTGTTGGGCCTAGCTTGCTGGTGTAGGTACTTGACCATGCAAGACACGACGAGAATCCTGAATGGAATGTACGATACTGATCAAATCAGATCCAATCCAGATTCTCATTCGGTTTCGAAGCTTCGAGCTATTTGGGCTGTTTTTCATCTCGGATCTGACCAGAAAGAACCAATCCTTATCTAAACTTAACAAGGGACGGATCGACGTGCGACCGAGATGGACAGCAGCGTCCCATTGGCGATGAGCCCGAATCTCAAGAAGATTGTTCTCACAGGCGATCACCAGCAGCTCCGTCCAATGGTTCGAGCCGTCAACAGCGAATACTCGAAGCAGATCGGCCTTTCGATGTTCGAGCGTGCTCTTCGTGTAAAAAATGTACCTCTGTTCCGCCTCAAGGTCAACTATCGCATACACCCAGAGATCGCCCTTCTCCCCGGAATGCTAAGCTACCAATGGCTCGGATGCGACCGCTCGACCACCGAGGACAATGAGGCGTACGAGTATGTAAAGAGCTTCTGGCACTCTGAGAAGAATCGGGAGCACAAGAACGACTGCCGCCGCAAGGGAGAATGGACCAAGAAGCCGAGCCAGAAATTCCGTCGTATGTTTTTCGATGTCAAGGATTCATCTTCCGCTATGCCTGATGACTCGACATCGTTTGTCAACTTTGGGGTAGTCCAGGCTATCGTTCGAAAGGTCACTGATCTCCTCGATCATTACAATGTTGCGGGGGACAAAGTCGAACGACTTGACCCTAGCCAGATCACCATCATCACTGGATACGTTGAAGAGAAGAAGGTGCTGGAGAAGCTTCTCAAGTTGGTGCTCGAAAGCTTGGGGTGGGATACCTTCCCACAAGTCGTCACCATTGACAGCATTCAAGGAGGTCAGAACGATATAGTCATCTTCTCTATGACCGCAGCTAACCCCCGAGCATGGATTCCTCATCGGATTCCTCAAGGAATGGAACCGCATGAATTTCGCCTTCACTCGTGCCAAGCAGTTCCTCTGGATGTTCGGAAATCTCGACTTGTGGCGCCAGAATCTCAAGGTCATCGGCGATTGCTCGTTCACTTTGTCATCGACTTGCTCGGCTTGGGCGACATCATCGATGTCACTTTGCCATGTGTCGATAAGCTTTCGGCTGATGAATCCGAGCTGTCCTCCTGCGATCTATGGGTCGCTCAAGGCTCTAGTTGCGAATAAGGAGAAGTCGAAGATTGACAAAAATCTCCTTACCGTTGCTGCCGCATATAGCAAGGACAAGCGCGAGCAGAAGAACTACGAGGCAAGATTCTTGAAGTAGCTCTAGGATATGCGCGATAGACGAGATCAGCTCGAGGCCGACTCCGTTGCTGGCAGAAATGTCGAAACTAACCTTTTACACAATGATGCTCGGATTTAAGCCCAGGAGGAGATCGCCGCTGCCAACGACAACGGCAACAATATGATCGAGCCCGAGACGGAGGATGCCAGTAAGATGCAGGAGGTGTTCATGGATGCGGAGACCGAGCACCCCAGTGAGGAAATAGCCACTCACATCCAGGAGCAGTTGTTGGCCGTATCTAGGAGGAGAAGGATATGCAGGAGGCTTTCCACGCAAGCAAGAAGGCTAAGAATGGTGCGGATGTCTCTATGGAGGAAGAATCGGAGCTCCTACCGCCATCGACACTCTCTTCGGCATTCAAGTCTTCGGGTCCGTACATGCCACCTAATAAGCAGCAGTCATTTGGCCCATTAAGTGAGGGTCTTGATTCCTTTGCCGCTGGCATAGCCTCTTACAAGGCGATGGGTGGATAGCCATTCCCGTACGATTTTGGCGCTCTCCCACCTCTGGCTTCGATGTAGCAACTATCGATGCATCAGCAATCAACGCCCCAGTTCTCGATCCCGCGACTTGCGGATATTCAACCTCCGACGTAGTAACTTGCGCCGCCGACACTCGGGGCAAATCAACCTCATGGAAATCGCCATTTTCCCCACTGCTCCCTCGAGCACACCGATAACACGAATCTCAGCGACCAGTCGACTGGCGGTGAGACTTAAGGCGAGAAGGACAAGAAGCAAAAGGGTGGGAGAAAGGCTACTGGAAACTCGGGCAATAGTAGTGGTAGACCCTCGAATAGTAGTAGTAGGACCAGTCGCCCACAAGGAAAGAATATAGCATTACCTCCTGAGCCGAAGTGAGACTGGAAGGAAATTGGTGCGAAAATGCAGGCTAAGGGCCATAGTGATAAGATGATGGAAGGATGATGGAGAAACTGGTGGTGTTATTGTGGCCCGGAGGAAAAAGAAGGCAATAGTCATGCGGGGATAAAGAGCAATGCATGACTACTGCAAACTTGTTCCAGTATGCAATGTGACTATGAATCGTTCTAGTGTTTCTTGATATCTAATATACATCGTAGAAGTTAGATTTGCGAGTGTTATCGCTTTTGAGTTTCTGTCATATATATCGTGCGAATTAATTACACGAGTGGGGTCTGCAAATAGAAGTGCCATAAGGCGCCGTTCGAGGAGAGGTTTCAAAGGTCAAATCGAGTGATAGCGATTTAAAGCTAGAGTTTGAAACAGAAGAGTTCCAAAAGACAGTAGCAAGAACTTCAAGTGAAAGTACTTAGTTGACTGTAAGTCTACTTAAAAGAGGCGACGATAAGACTCGAGTGTTTGAATGCAAAGGTGAGCGAATGTGCAGCATCGTAGGAGACTAGAAGGTATTTTCTCACAGTATATTGGGGGTGAACAATGAGTGCGAGGAGAAGTGTTCTAAGAAGCTACCATTTGATTTCGATTTCAATTCGCAACTCGACAATTTGCATTGAGATCTACTAGATGGAGTTCGAAGAGCACTAGATGCTGTGAACACGGTATGGAGACGGCTAGCTATGGTCTAGCATTGCTTGATATTGACAGTTTTGCTCTCGATCCGAGGAAGGTTGTCTTAGATGCACCGAAGGCAGAAGATCTTGCATACAGGAGATCAAAATCTTGGATAGCTTCTCGAGAAATGCATAGTAGATGTTGGTCCGGATTTTGGAGACGTCCAAGAGCCCGGAATGCAAAGGCGAGAAAGGTTGCAAGCGATCGAGGTCCTGCTAGGGAATGTGGAAGAACACCGAAGATCATGGGTGGCCGAATGTTCAATTATACTATTCATAACCTGTTTGCTATGTTACCTTGGCGCTTGCATTACCACAGGCACTACAAAGTTCTGAGATATGGTCCGGGACAGGATAGTATGGTGTTTAAAGGCGATTTCATCGTGCAAGTTTCTTTGCATGCTACTCGAGAGAGGGACCAATAGGTATAGTATTTTAGGTATGTGCGGCTCTCAGATAACGGGCTTCATTTAGGCGACGAGGGAGTTATAAATGGGCAATGGAGGAGAGGGAATGATTTCGAATGAAGAGGGTTCGAATTAGAGGACAGGGTTAAGGCAGGAGGTATTATGGGAGCAAGGTCGCAGCGAAAGAGGGTTACGAGCAGCCAAATGTAGATTAGAACTTAGAAATATAATTATTTTCATTACTCCAAGCTTGATGGTTACTGTACTCAATGGTCTAATGTAAAGACTTAAAAGTCGTGAGAAGAGAGGAACAGAATGCTGCTGTGATCAAAATTTCACCCACGTCCATTTCTTACGTAAGCAATGCCCTGCATTACCACCGATATTCATGAATTTCCACGACTTCACCACAGCACCAGAACTATCAGCCACAGGTGTCAGCCTCACATTTGCCCTTTAAGCCACACCAAAAGCCGCTGGCATGGAGTTTTATTGCATATCGCACTTTCAGAACAGACAATGGTCAGACGATGGATCAGGTGAGCGAATAAAGGCAATGTTTTGTTGCGCGTCGCAGAAGCGGGCGAGCCCCTCCCAGGACTTTGTTGTAACCTGCTCCTACCCTATCTACTGTGGCAAGGGTAAAGGCATTTATGTCAGCCACGAACCTATTGGCCACGAACCTATTGGCCACAAACCTTCGTCCATGAACTTGTTGGCTATGAAGCTATCGTCACAGCTCGCTGAACCCAGTGTGAGAGAAGGGAATTGAGCAGTCAGTCAAGTCAAAATATCCTGCATTGCCTAGTTCGAAGGATATTGCATGCCGCTGTCATGACCACTAGCTACGTTCCGAGTCTGTTTCTCTGGCCACAGGAAGCTCTCTGCAGCCTTGAGAATATCAGATGCATCTTCCGTTTTCCTGACCATCAAGATCTTTGTCGCTTGTTGAGCAAAAAACCACTTCTCTCGCGCAGCGGCCACTCTGCCACATGTGAACATCTGCCAGAGCATAAGATCTGGGAACGTAGCCAGGAGAACATTCAACTCGGCGCAATTTTCCAAAGCTAGTTTGACTCGCTTTGCGAGCATGGCCATCATGCCAAGCTCTTTGAACAGATCACGAAGGACGATGTAGATATATATCAGGCATGTCCAGCCAAATGTTCGAAAGATGGTGTGCTGGGGAGAATTTGCATCCTCGACATACCACAGCCGATGCACTAAGCGTTCAAGAACTTCTACTTGGTCTGAAAATTGTATATCTGTCGGTGAAACGGTGTCAGGAAATGCTCTTTCCTCATGAATAGCATCGACAAGTTCTGACAAATTTCGAAGTCCCCAAAGAACTGTTGCCGCATAGTCTGACAATCCAGAGCCTGTGAAGTTGTAGAATCGAGTCCCGAAAGTCTTTATAAGTGCTATCGTCGCAGCACTTGGTGGTCCAAGATACTTCTTGATGTCCGAGAGATCCACAGATGGTGGGAGTATTGGCTTAACATCGACAGTGAGGCTGACTGCCAGGTCGGTACTGCATTTGTCAGTGAAAGCAGAGCGGAACTGATGCTGCGTCTCACAAATATAAGTGTCGGAGGGTCTTCTGGCTTAGTCGCGGAGACCTTACCCCACCAGCAGCTTCTACGATTTGTACGAGGCCTCTCATATGAGTTTCCGCATTCGATGGCTGGGCCATCCAACACTATTCAGAATTAGTATGCCCACTGAAACGGGTCCGTATCCTACGTACCTCATGCTGAGCGAAGACACATATCGCATTTATGGTTCCCTCATCATGTGCCCCAGTAGCAATGCGCTCATTGACAAGTCGGATAGCTATGCCTCGATGATAGTAAAACATGCTGGGTCTTTCGACCTTCTGCATGTACGCCGAATGGGCGCATGTCGCCGAAATGACCGCATGGAAGAACGCCTCGTCCCGAACAGCCAGAGGGTACCATTCGAATCTGGGGCCCACAGGTGTCACCGTCCGTGCCGCAACTATCGTAACATCTCGTGCGTATGTCAGCCTTAGATCTGCCGTCAGATCAGAGAGCTACTTACAGTGATGGATCTGGAACCGTAGACGCGAGTCTTCAAGCTCGTTTCGAGGCGTGTATGCGGCAGCAGCCTTTGGAGAAGGGTTCCTGAGCAGACGTGTTTCGATTAGTTCCGGCTCTCTGTGTTTTTTGGACCTGGGCCGTTGTCGTGGTCTGCGGTTTCCGAAAGAGCCTATCGAAGCCTTGAATTGTTTGGGACTCGAGCCTCCATGGGTACTCATTGCATATGGTAGTCATGAATCGCATTCGGAAATCTTCTCGCAGAGGCAAGTGAGAAGATCAGTCACTCTCGGCTTTTATAGAGAGGGCTGCATCTCTCCAATGTGAATCCCCAAGTTTGAAGCCGTCACGTGCGGAAGATATTACGTCATAGACACGTGATATTTCCATTTCTAAGCCGTTTTGTGGCACATCGCAAAATCGCAGGAAGAGGTAAAGTGGTCTGATGCGATTGTGATCTTATCGATTGTTCCAGAAGCATCGGAACAAACCCCCCTTTTTCAATTTACGCGAGTGTTTGATCACGTGGGCGTTCATGGATAGGCACTACCTTGCTCAAACCATACTTGCAGGGCTGGAACATCTTCTTTGTACACTCTTAAGGATTTAATAAAATGTTAGAGCGCCATCGCCACCCCTCCGAACCATGGACTGGAAGTTTGAATGTTTATAAAGCGCAATTACAGCGCCAATACAAAGGTAACAACCAATATTCACCCACTTTTCCGTTCCTTTATTGACAATTATATTACCTCGAATCTGAATAGCGAGAATCATGTCAACCGTATCTCGGCACATGAGTACAGTTCAATAACCACCACTAGCCTCAGTCTCGGACTTACTTGCCATTCATTCTACACCATCATGAAGTCTCTCGATCCCGGCCCGATCACACTCCCAAACATCGATGGTCTAGAGCATTTTGTTTACCGCAGAGTAAACATTGTAACTGGATATCTTGAGTCACGGTACCGGTTGATCAACCACTGCGAAGGTTATTACCATTTCTTGAACAAGGAAGTCTATGGCATGAGGGAGGCTTATAAGTGTCATGCGGGTTTTATCTCAATATAATCGAAGCAGTTCTTGGAAGACAATGTCCCACTTTTCTTGGAACATTACATTAGGAGCAGATGCTGACACTTACCCTCCAGAGCCGAACACAAGTTTCGTGAACGGGTGGCTGACTATCGGATGATAGAGTGTGCCAAAATCTTACCAAGCCCATTTGGCCGCGGCCAGGACTAGTACCTGGATGTCCTTAGGATTGTGGTAGAGCTAGAGTTGGGGAAAAAGGTGTTATATGGCCAGAAGGACGATCAGATGGGATCTAGCTGCTGTCTGCACGCATAAGAAGCTAAGCAATGGACTTCAGGAATTAGAAGTGGGTGTCAAGTCACCTTTGCAAGAGGACCATCGTGATCAGCTATCATAATCAAGGGGTTTCCAAGCTTCCACGATTGATCGGTCTTGTGGGGGTGAATGCCCGTGGCTCGTGTGGTAGTCGCAGTAATGCGCTCGCAGGACATCTTACGGCGATAGACCTATTACTATCTAATTGCAGACAATTTGTCTTTGGTGGAAGAGGGAACATTTGTCCCCTTTTCCAAGAGTGCTCCACCTAACGTCGCACATTTCGAGATAGTTTGAATTAGATGGTTTTGCTTAAGAGGCACGGAGGAAGCCCTCTACGGCCTCGCAAGTGCTGCCACCAGATCATTTGTCGAACTCGAGCCTGAAGACGCTGAACTTCTTGGAATGCTTGCGCGATTGACTCCACGCCGTCAATATTACCCAGAGTATCTGCGGGTGATACAGCAAGTAGATTGGGAGACCTTGCCCCCCCTCTCGCAGCACTGCGCTTTCTCTACACAAGTAGTATCGATCTTCAACCAAGCCAAGTCGTTCCATGTATTCCGAGAACAGTCTGCCATGCCGCCGATCTCTGATACCCGTGGCTAGCATGACTTACTAGAAAGGGCCGCTATCCGAGACTCATCATTCCAAACATACGACTTTGGCGCCGAGGTGTACACTACAGATCACGATACCATATACTCCTCCCGAGATCAGGTCCTTAATGATGCTAGAGAGCTCCAGACTTATCGAACTACGAATCGTGTGGATAACTGGTCTACAAACCTCACAATCTGCCCACGGTTGCTCTCTGAGATCGAGTCGTGGGGCGAGCCGATTCTAGGCCCTGGCCTGGCGGACAATTTAACACTAGGCTTCCACCCCAAATAGGTCGATCTGCCTGCCAAGAAGTTCCTCCCGGACGATTGGTGCACTATCCACAGTATACTCTCCAGAAGTGAGATCAAACAAGATAAGTACAAAATTATGATTTTCTTGGGTACTTGAAGGCCCGGATCGGGGTTAGGGTCAAGACGGGGTTTAGCGGTTCAAAGTATATTTTCCATTTAAAATTACTTAGAAGAAATATTATATTTATTTATATTATAATATAAGCGTTATAATGGGAGATATAATTGATTAAAAGTAAGTATTATAATATAATACTTTCCGATTTAACGAAAAGCTTTAATATTACTAATAAATTATTATTTTCCGAATTAGAATTTTTCGGATAATATAATTACTAAGTTTTACCATGGAAATTTAAAGATATTTATATATATTAGTATTTATATTAAGTCTTAGAATTATAAAAATATAATTTTTTTATTATAAAAAGCAAAAATAATAAAATAATTAGGATTTTTATTTTTTAGTTTTTATATTCACTTAATTTATTATATTAAAGTTTTTCGGATAAAACGCGATTCCCTTGAATTTTATCCCTTGATTATAATTTATTTATATTTAATTAATATAATTAAGAATAATACGAAAATATAATATCTTTTAAGAATTTTAGTAATTAGCTTAAAAAATATATAATAAAAGCAAAAATTAAAGCGGTAAATTTAAAGAAAAAAATAATATTAATATTAATAATCGCGTTAATTTATTAGTTTAATAAATTTTATTATATATAAATTTCTTTTCTATTTATAATCGGAAAACCAACTTTAGTATAATTGGTTTATTTCCTTATATAAATTATTTATAATCGGAAAACTAATTTTAATATAGTTGGTTTATTTCCTTATATAAACTATTAGCGTAGATTTGCCGAGAGGGTTAAATTGATTTAATTAAATTGATTTATTAGAGTTACATCCAAATAAGCTCGGATACGGCTCA
>FJOG01000094.1:9393-63616 GCA_900073065.1 Phialocephala subalpina | reverse complement strand
AAAAGTATTTATTATTTTTATTTTCGATTATATTACTTTATAATTAATATATTATTATTCGAAATATAATATAATAAAAATTTAATTACGATTATATTAAATTTTTCGATTTAATTATTTATTATTATAATTTTAATAAAAGTTAAAAAAAATCGAAATAAAATAATCCGAAAGATTTTAATTAAATATAAAAAAACTTTTTATATAAAATCTTAAAATTAAACAATTATATTATTCGAGAGATTATAATTAAAGAAATCGAGTATTTTTTTTAAAATAAATTTACTTTAAAAAATAAATATAAATACGAATTTCGATTATTTATAAATTATTTTATAAATTCGATTAAATTGTTAATTTTTATTTTAAAGTCGAAATTTATATTAAAGCTTATTATTTTACTTTATTTATCGATCTTAATACTTTTATTTAATTTAAACTCTAAAAAAAAAAATTAAAAATTAAAAATTAATTTATCGATTATACGAAGTTAATTATTTTATTATTATTTACTTTTAATTATTTAAAATCAAATCCGTTTAAATTAGTTTATTTCTTTGTTTTATAATAATTTTTTACTTTTTTAAAAGTATTAATCGCTCGTTTGATAATTTAAAATTAGCGATTTTTAATATTTCGAGATTTTCGATTAATAATCGCTAAATTATTTTATTGCTTATAATACCGTTTTATTTTTTAACGCTTAAAATCTTTTAGTAATTTCGATAATAACGTTTTTTAATTAGATAACTTATTAAAAAGAATTTTTTTTATTTAATCGAATTATTAAATATAAATATTTTTAGAATTTTATTTTTAATTCGAATTTTAAAAACGATATTAATTTTAATATTCTTTACGTTATACTTTTTTAATAAGCGAAAAATTAGCTTTTAATTTCTTTTTTTTTTTCGATTAATTATTAAATTCTTCGAATTTAATTAAAGAAAAATATTATTTAGTTTTTAATATAATTAATAAATTCGAAAGAAAATAATAATATTTGTAATATTTTTATTTGCGATAATAAATTTTTTTTATAGAAAATAATTTAAGTTTTAATATCGATTATTTATATTTTCAATAAATTTTCGATTCTTTTAATTTTTTAGCTTTTATTTATATTAAATTTACTATTAACGTTTATAATCTCTTTTTTTTCTCGTTTTATTTTATATTTTACGATAAATATTCTCTATTTTTTTTCTCTCGATTATATGGATTTAAATAAACTTTTCGAATTTTAAATACTCGAATAAATTATAAATTATTTATAATAAAAATAATAAAAAACTATAATAAGAAATAAATATATTTTTTTAATAAAGAATAATATATAAACGAAAATAAAATATTCGAGCGATTATAAATTATTTATTAGGAAATAAATATTTAAAATTAAACGTAATATTATAAAAGAAATTCTATAATATAAAACTTAATAAATTATTTGCGATTTTTATTAGAAAGTATAATAGAATATTCATTGTATGTATTTTCTAAGGAAGGGAGTGGAGCTCCTTTATATGCACTTGCATAATACAGGAGGCTAAAAGGCACGTGGCTTAAGGCCACGTGATTCCAACTTTAGGAAATAAAGTTAAACTTTATTTTAATACTTTTATTTTAACGAAAGCTCCAATAGATTAAATACAGAAGAAAATATACTAATTCCTATATACTTAGAATTAAAGTATACTTTCGATAAATTATAATTAAAACTCGGTGGGGAAAAAAGTTTGTAAAAGAATAACGGTCGAAGAAAAATAAGTTCGACTCGAGGCTTTTTATCGAAATGGAAATAAGAAGGGAAAATATAATAACGGTTCAAATGATTTCTATAATAAAAGAAAAAGAACTATAAGTAATTAAATATAATATTTATTAATCGGTAAAAAATCAATTAAAAGGATAAAAATAAAGTAAAAATAATAATCGAAATTTAATTTCCTTTTGGATAAAGATATTTTATTATTTTATTTTTATAGCCTTTTTAAATACTTGGAATTATCTCGGTATAATACTTTAATTAGTTTATTCGTAATTTATTCTATAATCGGGATATATTTTAATTATATATAGTTCTCGGCAATTTTTTCCCTTATAAAGTAGTATTAGATATTAATATACTTCGAATGGCCGTAGAATTGCGGGTTTTTAATTAGTGTAATAGCTTTTTGATTATTTCTATAAATAATAATCGCGTTAAGATTAGGGTTTTAATCGGGATGAATTTGCTTAAGGAATTATTATAGTTATATAGTCTCTTTAATAGCGTTGGTTTAATCGATATATTTAGTTTTGTACGAAGAAAGGGAAATCGTAAGTTAGCGTTTAAACGATCAAGAAATAACCGCGGAATCGATATTAAAAACGTAATTAAAAGTCGATTAACGAGTATTTAAATCTTTTACTTAATTTGAGTCCATGTAATTAATTAACGGTTAAATCGAGCCTCAAAAAATAAGGTTTATCTCGGGAGTAAACTTAAAATACCGGAAAATCCGTTTTACGGCGGATATATAAATTAAAAGAAAATCAAAGGCGAATTGATTAATTATCGAAACTATATATATTAAATTAAATCGAGTGCTAAGTATAGTATATATTAGAGAGTTTACTGCGGATTAGTATTCTCGTTGTAAGTTAATAGTTATTTAGTAATGGGCGTTAATAGGGATAAAGCGATTAGAAGTTTTTATTGGGGTTTAAATCGGAGTATAATTAGATATCGAGTAATCTTTAAGAATTTTTCGAAAGTAAACATCTTAAGAGATATAAAAAGTGCGATTTTAGTGGTCTCGAGTAATTTTTATATTAAAGTAAAAGTAATATATATTAAAATTAAATATTTAAAAGTAGTAGTTAAAATGGGGTTTAAAGTTATTAATATTAAATATAAATTCTTTGGCGATAAAAAGGTCGTCGATATAAATAGTAATAATTATTTTTTTTCGAACGAAAATTAATGAGTTTATATTTAATAGTTGGAAGTTAAGTTTGATTAAATAGAAGGCCAAAGTATTATATTAAATTCGAGGAGATTATTTGAGACTATAAAATGCTTTATTAGATCGAGTAGAATTAGAAACATTATAATCGATAAGAAAGTTAATATAAATCTTTTCTTTGATTTTATTATAAAAGAACGTAGTTTTGATATTTATTTGCTCGATGTTTTAATTATAAGTAATAACGAGAATAAAAATGGTTTTGTAATTTATTAGTTTGATTATAAAAGTAAAAATCTTATTGAAATTAAAACCGTACTTTTATTTAAAACTACGAATTACTTATCGTACTTTATATTATAAGATTTTTTTTATTAGCCCCCCTTTTAATTTTAAAGATTTATTTCTTAGTAAAAAACTTTCGATTGATAAAAATATTTATAATAATTTAAGTTTTATTCTTAATTAAAGATTTATACTCTTTTTGAATAATTGCCTTTTAATACTTTATTAAAGTGATTTTATAGCTTTTTAAAAGTTTCGAGGCTTAAAAAGTTTAATCGAGTTAATAACGCCCAAAAAAGTAAAAAAGGAGATTTTATCGTAAAAAGAGAAGTAATTAAAGAAGAAATAAAGATTAAGAGAGTCCGAAGAATTATTATCTTATTAGAAATAAAGCAGAATATAATTATTAGGGATCGAGGAGAACTCGAGTTAGTTTTCGATTTCGATTTCAATAAAAGGAGTATTTTCTTAGAGTTCCGAGTAATAAATATAATAATTAGTAATCTCGGGGTTTTTTTTAGAATCGGATATTTTTAGGGTAAAATCGTTAATTAGTTCATCCGGGGAAATATTCTCGAATAGCGTATTTATAAAAGAAGAATAAAACCTATTTAATAATTATCGGCGAATTAAAGTAATATTATAAATATCTTTATCGTTTTTTTCTTTTTTCCTTCGAAATTTAAATTATACTTTAATTTTTAGAATATTTTATTTCTAATCGCTTAATTAAAAAAGGTATTTCGATATAAAAGTTCGTTCGATTAAAAAGTATTTTTATCGAGTTCGATAAAAGAATTTAATTAACGATAAGATAATCGCGTAATTAGAAAGTAGGGAAAATCAATAATAATAAACCAAAAGTAAAGTTAAAAAAAGAGTAAAGTTTTGATTTAAATGGGATTAAGCGATAAATCGTAGTTTGCGAGTAAATTTAATATATATAATTATCGAAAAAAAGAAAATTAATTCGTTATTATCGGGTTTATAATTAAATGATTAAAAGAGTTAAAAATTTAAAGTGATAATAAAGTTAGAGATAAAATCACTGGAAGTAAAATCGAGTTTTCAATTATAAATTAATTTTTAATCGTAAAGCGTTTTTGTTTGAAGTCGGGTATAAGATTAGGTAAGGATAAGGATCGAGATAAGGTTAATCGTTTTAAAGGCTACGAAGGGAGAAATGCGCTAATAAATAATTAGCTTTTTAAGATCGGAAAAAAAATCTATAATAATAATCTCGTTTTTATCGTTTTTTCCCGCAAATTACTTTTATTATTACCGTTTTACGATTTTAATTATAATATTACGTATAATTTGATCGTTTGGTTTAAAGATATAATAAATCTAATTATTATTATAATTTATAAGTATACTTCGAGCTATTTTATCCCGTAATTTCATTGGTTTTCTCGGGTTATTATAATAGATAATCGAGCTAAAAATATACATATAATTACATCGAAGAAATCGATTATAAATTAGTTCGAAAGGGATTATATCGGTAAATAAAGCAAAGTATAATTTACGGACGTAAGTGTAAATAGTATATTAAACGGTTTTTAATTAAAACTTAAAGTCGAGATTAGTTTCTTTAAGAATCAAAATTATAATATATTAAATAATTTATTTAAACTATTTAATAAAATCGTTTATTTTAAGAGTATATAATTCGATAACCTTCTATAAAATACTATTCTTTATAAAGACTTTTTAGAGTTTATTAAAGATATATTCCCTTTTATTATCGTTTTAAAAGTAATAAATCGTATATTTTAATTTTAAACGCTCGAAGTATTTCTTAAAATAAATAAAATAATTAGTAATTTGGCCTTTAATTTTAATATAATAAATTGCCGCAAACTTAATTTTATCGCATATAAAAGTGATAATAAATTAAGAGCTTTCGAACTTGATTATAAGAATTAGATCGATAATATTAGAATAAATAAATTCTATAAAAAATTCTTCTTATTAAATTTAGTAATTATAAGACTTTTATTTACTTTTTTAAATCAAATAAGTTTTATAAACGATTAAATCGTAATTATTAAAGCCGTTAATTTCTTCGAAATTAATATTACTAATTATTTTAATTAGTTTATTAAAGTTTTATTCGCCGATATACTCGAGTTATTTATATTATAAAAGTTTATTTATTTTGATTTAATATACTCTCGATATTTGTAATTATTTAAATCGTTTAATTAATTGATAAAAGCGATTAATAATTAAAAAAGTAATTATATTAATAAAAAGAAAGCGATTAATATTTATAAAAAAAGAAAAGAATAAAATATTATCGAGATATTACTTATAAAAAAGGAGAAAAAAATTAAAATAAAAGAATTTATTTAAAAAGAAACCGAAGAAACTAATAATTTTAATAAAGGTTAATTATCGGTAGAGTAATGATTAAAGAATACTAAAAAAAGCAATTTAAAAAAAGTAATAATAAAAGTTTGAACCGTAATAAAAAGAAGTAAAAAGATCGTTACGGCGGCGCTAGTAATTTCAATGGCTTATAATAGTTATTTATCCGCTCGATCGAGAAATTAAAAACTATTTTTAGCGGTAATATTAATTTTAATTTTATATTAATTAACGATTTATAAGATCGAGTCTCGATTTATAAAGACTTTAAAACTTTTATTAAAAAGTTATAAAATAGAAATAAAATTAAAAAGCTTTATAAACAAATAATATTTAACGTTAATAAAAATTAAAATAATCGATATATTATTTAAACTCGAAATAAAGATAATTATCTTTTTACTTTTAAAGTTAATAAAACTATTAATTTTATTATAACGATTAAAATCGCTTTTTTATAACTCCGTAAAATAATTTATAATCCCGGTAATATAATTTATATACTTAATATTAATAATTTAATTATTTTAGAGTATTCGAAAAAAAAGTAATAAAAGAGTTATTAGTCTTATTAAATCTTCGATCGAAGATAAGCTAATTAATAGTTACAATAGAAATAAAGTCCGGTTTCTTGGTAATCGAGATATAATTAGTATTAAAATCGAGAATTTATTTTTAATCCGCGAGATTCGAATTAATAATCGATATAAATAAAAATATAATTTAAAGTAATTAAAGGTAAATTAAAGAAAAAATAACCGGTTTATTAAATTAAGAAAAAAAGTTTATAATTTAAATTAGAGGGTTTATAAGATTAAAAATAATCTTTTAATTTTTAAACTCGTTAGTAAATAGTTTTTTGATTTAATATTAATAGCTAAATAAATAATATTAAAGCCGATTATAATAGCGCTAATATTTATATTTTTAAAGAAAAAATTTTCTTTTATTTATATAATCTCGGAATTAAATTCGAAGTTTTTATTTTATTTATGGAAATTATTATTATTATTTATATATTTCTACTTATTATTATTTTTTATCGAACTTTTTTTAAATTAAAAGAATTTTATTTAGTATTTAGTTTTCGTATAGCGAAACTTTTTATAATAATTGCAAAAATTAATAAAACCATGAAAATAAGAATTATTATTAATTATAAAAGTCGTAAAAAAGTTATTAGTAGATAAATTTAAAAAAAAATTTAAGTAAAAACTTTAAAAAATAATTTAATTAAAAATAATTACTAATTTCTTAAATTCGAATATAAAAATATTATTTTAAAGAAAAAAAATTATAAAAAGAATCGAATATCGAATTAAAGTTTTTTAAAAAACGGATAATAAAATATACTTTATAAAAAGCTATAATCGAATTTAAATCGATTAATTTATTATTAATTCGAGAGAAAAAACTTATATATTAAAAGATATTTTTATAATTCGAGAAATAAATCGAGTAATATTTATCAAGTAATTCGATTAATTTGTTATTTCCTCGAGATTAATTCGTTTGTAAAATAATTATTATAATATAAACTTGTTTATAATTTATAATTTTATTAAGATTTAAATAATTATATTTATTTTAGATTATTATATAAACTCGAGTTTATTTCTCGAGTTAAACAAAGAAAAATTTATCGTAAATTACTTTTAAAATATTATAATTTTTTACTTTTTTAGCGTAAATATTTCGCTTGATTATAATAGTATCTTTTTTTAGATTTAAAATAAAAAAGAGGTAATTAAATTCGAGAGATTATTATAAAATTGAAATTAAATTACTTATTATTAAAGTTTTATTTATATAGTAATTAAAATCGAATTAATTAAACTTATTATCTTCGAATTAAAAAATTATATTTAAAGTTAAATTAAATGATTTTTCTTTAGTTATTATAAAGATTATAAATCCGAGAATATAAAAATAACTTCGAATGATTAAAATTATAAATTGGGTTTTAAATAGTAATTTCGATAGGGTTAAAAGCGAGTAAATAATCTTAGAGTATTATCGATAGGTTTCGAGGGGGCGCTAAGGAATTTAAGGCTAATAGAGGAGTTAGTTTTGCGAGGAGGAGAATGGGGAGGTTTTGAGGATAAGGAGGAGAAGGGAGGTTTTAATAAGGAAAAAATAAAGAGTTCGATTATTAAGGATTCGATTAAAAGCTCGATTATTAGAAGTTTAATCGGAGTATATTTTACTTAGATAACTCGAAGGTTCTCTTGAGATTAAATAAAAAGGAATTAGAAAAATAAGTTGGTAAATAAAGCCCGAGAGGCTTAAAGAAGTTAATAAAGCGGTTATAATAGAATTAGAGCCGTAAATTGAGTAATAAATTCGAGTTGAAATTGCAATTAAGATTATAATTAGGTTTGCGATTGGTTTGCGGTTTGAAAAAGTAAAAAAAAAAGTTTATTTAATAAAATACTCGAGGAGAATTATAAGAATGAATTTAGGACGATCCGATGAATTATAAAAGCCTCGATTAGTATTTAGACTTAAGTTAAAATTAAATAAATAATATAATAATTAAATTAATTTATAAAATTTACAAAAGAATAATAAATTTTTTAGAAGTTTATTTGAGAGAAAAAAATAGTATTATTAGGCTGATCGAAAACGGACGAGTAATAATCTCAATTAGGGATATCGAGATATATATTAAACGAGTTTTGGAAAATACTTTAAAAGTAATAAAATTAACGGTTAAAGTTACGCTATAAGAATTAATAATTGGAGTAAATTTGCTCGAGTGTGAGAAGAGTTTTTTTAGTAAGAAAAAGATAAGTAAAGTTATTTATATAATACTTTTTAAGTATTATTCATGTCGGTGATTCCCTATCAGGAAATGGGGGGGTCCTGATCAGGGAATTTCTCGCTTGACGGCCCTGCCGCTTGGAGACGTCAGCTGCGCGACCGCTAGCGGGTAACCCCTTTAAGCTCCGTGTATAAATCCTGCGCTGCTTCCCACTTCCATTGCTGCTCTTTCCTCACTTACGACTTTTCCAACCTTTTTTAGCTCCTAGCTTTGACCACTTTCATTACCCCGCTCGTCTCGGCCTCACTTCAATCCGGCGCTAACACTTGTACTGCTCTTTTAAATCTCCAAATCGCAGGGCTTGACTTGCCCTCCGATTTACTCGCAGCGTTGTGAGTTCCCTTCTCTTCTCTACTTGCAGGTATCAAACTCTGCTTTATTGCTGACAATCTTTGCCCAATTGAACTCGGCCTCACCGACGCTCTTACAGCTGGGCAGCTCGAAGGCGCAGCCCAATTCTCCTCGTCGCCCGAGATCGTGATGCATTGCACTCGTCTATAAGGTTTCCTTCCTTAGCCACTACTGCACCGACAGTCAGAATCCTTCACTTGCCGCCCAGACTTTTAGCAGGCTTCTTGCAAGGCTCTCTGCTTGCGTTGGCAAGCGTACTCTGGTTTGGATTGGACGGAGTCGAGCGTTTGAATACGGGGGGTTTAGTCGAGATGGTCTATTGAATTCCAAGCACTTCTGCGACGGCGGCCGTGCCGGATCCGTGATGACGTGGCAATGCAATAAGAAGGGGGGAGTGCCTTGGGCGACGACAGCGGGCTCGGTGTGTATGAGTGGGGCAGCTGGCCAGATCTGCAGGTCGATAGTACTGTTGGCCCGCCTTATCTGACTAATAAGTCGCGGATTTCTAACGCTAGTGCAATTTCAGAGTTACAAGCGATTGGCGTCTCTACCTGACGTGGAGGATGCGGTGGAGATGGGCTGGCGCGGCCGAGCAGAATTTGGTTCAGTTGGCATAGGATTCCGTGCTTTAGAGTACGAGTTTCTTGATCAGTTGGCTTGCTGCGCGCAAATCTCTCGGTTTTACTATTATTTTAAGCGACTTTTAGAGGAGTTATCGACCGGCATACATGAAGCCGCAATACTGGACTGGGGAGGGGGGTTTTTGTAGGATCCGCCGAAACCCAGCGTCAAGAGTAAAGCTGGCCCTGTGGACTTGATTCGCCTTTTTACGAGGGCTTAGCACTAAAGCCTGCTAGATACGAGGAGAGGCAGAGCAGGCATTCCCATTATTCTGCACGCTTGGCTAGACTTTGGTTCACGGATAGACTAAGATCCGGTGATATCTCCCTTGAGATTGCGTATTCTTTGCCCGTTTGCGCCTCCTCCATTTTCCCGTCGATCGAGATATGAAGCTGCGATCGGTGCAATTATATGCGGGATTTCTTGAAGTTGGATCATGCAATGCAATTATTTCCGCGGATCACACTACCAATGAGGAATTTCTAAGGAGATATCGGCAGATTGGAGGGGCAGAGCAGGATTTGAGGGGCTGAAGTAGAGCAGGATTTGCAGGAACCGACCCGGTGTTAGAGAACTAGTAGGGGAGCTGCTTTGAAGGACATATATAAGAGAGCTACTTGCCAATAGGTTGAACGGGAGAATTTGTAGAGCTTCCATTCAAAATCTCCTTTTTGCTTCTATCCTCACCTCTAATAGCTTCTTTAAAGGTCATCCCTTACGAATACGTCCCAACGAAACGGTAGTACAACAGTAAGCACGAACGCTCCAGCGTCGACAAGCAGCTTAGTGCTCATCGCAGCAAGCAATAAAGTGAGCTGGGCGTTTTGTCTGAGAAAGTGCTATAATCATCGATTGCGGAAACTCCTGGTAATACTTATAGAGCTAATGAGAAAAGTAGATATAACAACGTCTATAAGACTATTGCAAGTGAACCGGCGAGGCGAGGGATCTAAGATCTTATATCTATCTTAAGCGCTGAAGTCTCTCTTAGCGGCGGTGCTGCAAATTAAGATACTCTTGGCGGAGAGACTAGCTATAGCCAAGTTGAATTCACGGGTAGGTTGAATTATATAGTAGGCAAAAATCAAGGCGTAAAGCTAATTGATATTATAGAGAATAGTACTATCGATAATAATCCTTTGAGCGACTTCGATTTTATTTTTGGCGATATTAATACTTTTTTCGAAGAATAAGAAGTTAACTCTATAATTAAATACAATAATAACCATATTATTAACCCGTATACGGACGCCACTATTAGTTAAACCAATAGCTTGGTGTTAAAGAAAGAGTTTGCAAAAAGTAATACGTTAAACTCTAATTCTCTTTAATTTATAAGGCGGCGAATTAATATAAAACGGAGAAGGGGCGAGGGTTAATATAATTTCCTTAATATTAAGTATATATTTGACGAGTTGCGCAAGTAGTTCGTTGGTACTTATTAATGGTAATAATAGCGGCGAAGGCGGAACTTCGGACGAGAGTAATAACGAGAGTATATTTGAGGGCAAACGATTAAAACGATTTAAATCAAAGTCTCGAAATAGTAATTTAAGTACGATTATATTAATAGTGAATAGGAATAAATAAAACTAATATATATGTAAATTCGTTTATATATTATAGCGATATTAATCAAAGCGTTACAAAACTTATTATACGTCTTAATAATTATTATTCGCTTTTAGTTATGGATTTTATCGAACGGTAAAAAATAGTACTTCGATCGAGTCTAATAGTACTTCCAGTCTAATTTAGGATATCGACCCTTAGATTAACGATAGCAATTCGGCCAACGATAATAATAACGATAAATTTTACTAATTTCCATTATAATATTACTTCGGAGTAAGCGCTATTATAACCGAGAGTACTAAGAATCTTTGAGATTACGTAAGGCTATATTACGTCGCGCAAATTGAAAACGCTTATTATAAACGGGAATTTCATAATATTATTAGTAAAGAGTATATTAATAACGAAATATATTATCTAATAGATTAAGTTCCGATTTTAATACGCGGTTATATATTGCGAAAAGTATAAATATAGCCTTTAATTAGCCGCTTTGAAATATAATATTAAGCGCAAAAAGAGAAATGGAAAAAAGAAAGTTCCGATCGATGGAAGGGATTTAAAGCCACAAATAAGATATAATAGAAAAGGTAGCGAAGAAAGCCACGGAAGTTAATATAATATTATCGAAAGCCCAATGACTTTCGAAGGGATTTTTAACTCTAAAAGTCGTTTGAATAATATGGCCGCTTTAAAGAGAAAATAAAACTCGATTTATTAAAAGTTTTCTAATTCCATAGGATTTTAACCATATTACCAATATTATAATTATAATTATTATCGAGATTATTAATAAGTATATACGAACGTTTAATTTTCTTATTTATTAAAAAATTAATATAATTCCTTATTAATACCGCCTAATTTATTATAATAAATACTATAATTAATTAAATTAAAAAGCGCGAGAAAATTTATTAATAGTTTTATTTTCGTATTTTTAAACCATTATATAATTAGATTAACTTATATAAAAATAATAATAGAATTACGCGAAATATATTAGGGCTAGGGCTTATTCTCTATTTGAATTATTGGATAAGGATAATAAAGGAGAAAATAAGAAGGAAAATATCTTTGAACTTGAAAGGGATATATTATTAGCTTTCGAAGAATAGGAGAAATCGTTATCGATTATTCTTAATTCTTCCGAGGTTTCTTTGCCGCTTTATTAAGTTATTATACCCTCGGATTAATTAGGTATATAATCAAAATAGAATAAGTTATAATAGATTAAAGGAATTAGGATATAGTTTTCCATTAGATAATTAAAATTAGGAGGGGGGGCCATAAGAGCAATAATAGTAATAAGAGGTAAAAATAAAGGCGATAAAAGAGGAAAACCATAATATCGAGGATTTACGACTTGTAAAGCGGCGGAAACTCCGCTTAGTATTTACCGAGGCTTTATTAACTACGCAACTCGAGATTGATAAGTATTATCTTCGATTTCGTGGAATATGCACCCGATAGTTTATTAGACGTAAAACGCTTATCGTAAACGGGAATTTCATAATATTACTAGTAAGGAGTATATTGATAATAAGGTTTATTATTTGGTGGATTGGGTTCCGAATTTGATGCGAGGCTTTATATTACGGAAGATAAGAGCACGAGGTGAAAATGGAAGTATTAAGGGAAAAGGAATATAATAATAACGATAATTGCCCGATTTATCGAATGCGTCGATTATATTGGACAAATTAACGACTTTCTCATTAAACCGCTAGAGTAATACTTATTCCTCTTAATTAGCTTCGCTAGTATATATTATACCGACTCTCGTCCAAGGGAATAATTGCGTTGGTTATTACAAAGGCAAATCCTATTTATAGGGCTATGCGTATCCAATTTTAATATGGTATAACCGTTAATATTAAGGCCATTATCTCGCAAAGGAGTAAGCCGTTTAATTTCGATGATAACGGTAATTTAAGCGATAGCGATCTTGATTTTAATAGCGACGATACGGATGTTCGAGCGAGGACGAGAGACGTTCGTACACGAGCAAGTATAGTCGATAGTTAGATTTAGTCGAGTAGCGCTTATTAGTATACAAGAAAGAAGGCAAGTCTTGGGAGTGGATCTTTGGCAAGTTCCTAGGTAGGACTCGACCCGCAATATGTACGCGCTGGAACATGGTCCGGCCTAGAGGCGATTAGGCTTCCTCCCGCAAGTGGATAAGCGGCTCTTAGTGCGCACTTGTTCGTTGATATCTATTAAAATAAACCGAGCGATATATCGTGCGTAGGCTCGGGAAGATCTTCTCGCCCGTCGTTATAAATATTATATCGAATACGGAAGATAAAATTATTGCCTTCGAACTATTATTTATTAAGCGCCAAAGGGAATTATTGGAGGATTATATTAAGAAGTTATAAGATAGGCATAATATTTTCAATGGTATTATAAGAAGTAATAAAAAGTAATATTTGTTTATTAATAGAAATTATTCGATTATAATATATAATAATAATTTGCGTTTTTTAACTAATATATATTATAATATTAATATGGTAAATTTTGCAGATTTAAGAAAATCAAAGTCGAGTTCCGGAGCAATTTACTTTTGGGCGAATAATATCTTTGCTTACAAAGTAATATCATTTGAAATCAAGATATAAAATTAAAAGCAATAAAATAAAGTCCTCGTAAGTATTTTATATATTGTATATTCTTTATTAATATTATCTTCCTAGTAAATAAAGCAAATAATAATAAAGAAACGAAAATATAAATAAATTCTTATTTCTTTATTTAAAATCTCGATTTATTTTAATTTAATTTAATTCGCTCGAAACGTTAAATCAGAGAAATTAAACGAGGTTATCGTAAAGAAATAATACTAATATAATAATTTCGTCGCGTTTATTTCCCTCCTTAAATTCTTTTATATTTAAACTATTATTCTTATCCTTGTCCATTATACGGAAAATCTTTTTTAATATACTTCTCGGGAGTATTTTCGTTGGTAAAAAGTTTAACCATAGATCCGACCTAAAGTATTCATATTAGTTATATACAAATTACGAGAACAAAACGTAAATTAAGGGTATAAATCATATAACCTTGCTTTAATTCGAAACGGAAAATAAAAATATACTATTTTATAAATTATTTCGATAATAATTAATATCTCGTTATAATTAATCTTTTTATTACTATTAATATCATAGAATTGGAAGGTTAAATCGAGTTTATTTTCCATTTTCCCGCTATTTGTAATATTAAATATAACGGTAAACTTTTTGAAATTAATTAAATTGGAATTATTATTATTAAAAATATTAAAAATATAATTAGCAAATAAAAAGGGATCTCCGAAAGGAAAAAATTAGTAGTAAATCTTTTGGAATTCGTTTTTTGCGAGTATACCCGAGGGATAATCCTTTAAAAAGCTTATAAGAACTTAGTATTATAATTTGTTAGAAATATTAATTTAAATCTATTTATATTTTATTATTATAACTCCTTTTTATCAAAGTGGGTAAATTGCTAAAGCTTATTAAATTGCTTTTAAAATAACTTTAATTATTTGAATTATATTCTTAGATTATATTCTAATTAAATCCAAAGGATTATATACTTACGATTTTCCTATTTTAAATTATTCTTTTCCCTTTTTTAATTAATTGAAACCTTATTAATAAGCGCTTGACTTTATAACGTTATATAAATTATATTATCGCTATATAAAAATACTAATTCAATTTTATAAACTAAGCGTTAATAATTATAATTTCTTGGGATATTTTATAAAATCGATATATAAATAATACTAAAGAAATAATAATACTAAAGAGATAATAATATTAAAGAGATAATAATGCTAAAGAAAAGGCCAAGCTAATTAATTAATAATACTTAGAGAAATAATAATATTAAAGAGATAATTTAGACGAATAACGCTTATTAATATATAAGAAAGAAAACAAATCTTGGAATAAATACTTAAAAAGGACCTTATTTTTCTATTGATTAGTTCCAACGCGGGAGTAAGTATAATAAGGAGGCGGGGTTTAAAGCAAGGAGAATAAAGGATTAAATACGCGGGAGAAATATTATAAAAGATAATAAAGAGGTTAATATCGGAAGGAAATATAAAACGCAATATATTTATTGGAAACAATTAATATATTATATAATAAATTACTCGTTTATTGATATCCCTAGTATTATTATATCGTATAATTTTCCCCAGACCCTAAAAGAAGAAAAAAACTCCCCTTTTAATAAAACGCTTATAATTTTAACTTTTAATCCTTGCCTCGCTTATATATTTACTTCCTTTCTTAAACGGTCGATTACTTTGAGAGCATTCTAATCTTCAAACAAAGTCTTGTAACTAGTATAATTCTACGGGTCGAGCTCTTTTCTTTAGCTTTTTAAATACTTTCTTATTAATCCTTTAAAATAAGGAAATATTAAAAGTAATATCTCGCGAATTAATACGATTTAATTAATTATTTATATCCTCTAATAAAAATATAATATTATGGCTTAATTAATTAGAGAAATAATAACTTTTTAACCCTTATAAAAGTCCGGATTTATTTAGCTCAAATTACTACGAAACCTCAAAATTTAAATTGGATAATAATTTATCGAAAATCGAATAGATTCTTTTTAAGTGAATCGGCATTTATATATTATAAACGTTTTTAGTAAATTTATACGAGGTTTACTTGTTTTTATTTTCTTCGCTTATAAAATTAAACTCTTTAATCAAATAGCAATAAAAAGTAGTTTTTTCCTCGTCGATTATAAAATAATAATTATAAATTCTCATTATCCGGTGATTATACGAGATTAAAAAGGCGAGTATCTCTTGGTGAAACTCCTTTTCGCGTTTCATAAGTCTAAAGAGTTCGATCGTACTTCTTACTACAAGTATTATATTATGAGCATTCTATTGGTCGGCGATATCGAGAGTCGCGGCGCCGCATTTTACTTCGCACGTCAAGAACGGGAAGTACATTTGCTAAGTAGCTATAAAATGGGACGTAAAAGTATTTGTAATCTCGCCAACGAAAGGTATAAGCTTTTTGAGTTAATTGTCCGTGAATACAAATCGTTTAAACTTTACAAAATAATTAAATTATAAACGAGAATTATAATAAAATATAATACTATTCCACTTTTTATTAATACTTTCATTTAAAGGCTTAAGATGTTTAGTATTATATATCCTTAAGATTTAAGCGAACGGATATATTAATAAGGAAATATCTCGAATAATTATAACTTTATTTCTTACTCGTATACTCTCGTAAATTTCCTCGAATAAATTATTACGAAATAGAGTATTTTGAGGGACTAATTATTCGGCCTTAAATAAAGTTCGATAAAGTTTTTTACTTTTATTTATAACGCCCAATTCGAATTTGCCTATAAAATTACCCTTTATTATAAGGATAATTTTATAGTTTGGACGCGTATAAAAGGAACTTTTGGCTTCCTTCGGCTTTTAATTATTAGGGGTAATAAAGCTAAGTATAAAAGAGCCAACTTCCGATTATTTCCTATGAAATAACTTTTTCTTTATAAGTAAATGATTTATATTATTCTTTAATTCGAAATATTCTTTAGTTTAACGGAATTCCTTTATTTAGTATTTAAGTAAATTAATCTCCTTCTTATTAATACTAATTATTGCGTTCTCGCCGATTATATCCTCGAGAGTAAATTATAAAAGGGACGCCCGCGGCCGCTTTTGAGAAGGAGTAATAATAAAGAAAAAGGGGATTTTGTTTTCTTATAATCGTTTTCGTTTTCGGATTTCAACTTGTAGAAATTTAACTCAAGTTAACTTTATAATATAATAAGAAGAGAATAATATACCTCTTTCCTAGGAGCGTTACTAATTGGAGAGAGAAGTATATATTTAAGTTTGGTATTCGTAGCCTTAAATATAATTCGTTCTTAGTAATATTATAAGCGTGCGCTTTTACGAGAAAGAAATTATAATTATTCTTTTTTGATCTTTTGTAATCATACTTTTATTAACGATTAATTAGAATACACGATAATGTAAATAATTTACGTTCGCCTTTTAATATCAAGTATTATCGCCCAATTTTTTGGATATTTCGTTTTATTTAACATGGGATTATATCGATTAGAAAGAAGAGAAATACAAAGTGGATTTTATATTGCCGTTGAAATTAACGAGAGGGTGCACCGAAGTATTAGAGGTTAGCGTAAAACGAAGAATTAATGGGTAATAAATGCGCTTTTCAATTCTATTAATATTTGAGATTAATTTATCGAGAAAACGTGATACCGAATTAGATTGGTTTAATATCGGAGTTTGAGATACTTTGTAATTTGGTATTACGTTGAATTAATACTAGTTAACTAATATTACTACTTAAGGCAATTTGAGTTATAATTTAATTTGCAAGGTTTACTTTATAATAATCCCTTTATTCGATTTATTTCTATTAACGATTACTTATAAATCCCTTGAAAAGTTTATAATCGAAGAATTAGAGTTTCCAACCGCTTTGTAAAGTTTCGGCGACGATTAAAATTCGCAAGATATAAATGTTTGTAACTCGCGAAGCGTATAAAAGTAAATTTGGTATCGAGATAAAGATAAACTCTTTAGTAAGCTATTTACTATAAGCAAAACTTATAAAGGAAATAAATTCACTTATAAATTTATCTCCTTTATAAACGTCCTTTATTACGACTAATTCCCTTTATTAGTTTTCTTTGGTACTCTTTATTACTTTTGAGATTTATCGATTAATATAGCGAGTAATCTCGCGATTTAAAATCCGTGATATAAATTCTTATTACGTATAATTATATTATTAATATAGTTATAGCGATTATAGCTTTATTACGATTTGGGTATTAGTAAATAGGATAAAATTTGAAGTTACTCTTTTTGATCTTTTTATATCGATATTAAATCGAAAGAATTTTAAGATATTTTGAGAGAAAATTTAAAGGATATTCATAGTATAAATTTGATAGAAGAAAAGCTAATAATAAATCTTTTCTTGTAAGAATTAATTTCCTATTAAACCAAGTATAAATCGAGCGATATTTCTTGTATTATTATTTCCCGGAGTTTGAATCGCATCAAAGTATTATTTAAACTAATATAATATTTATAAAATACTTTGATTTATTAATCAAATGCGTTAAAAATATTTATATTCTTACGATCGAGCGTTTTCTCCCGCTCTTCGAGTATAATAAGATTACGTATAATTTGCTTTAAATATTTTTCAAATTAAATACTCCGATTTATATTACTTGTTTTAAGACGAAAAAACCGCGATACGTTACTTATAATTTTGCCGAAAAAAAGATAAATAAATAGAAAATAAAATATTTTAATATAAATTACTATTATTTCGATTTTAATGATATAGTATTCGATAAAACTTTTATTAAACTTATTATTTCAAAATTCCGCGGGATATAATATATTAATATTCTTCTAATTTTCCCTTTTAAATACTATTCAAACGAAGGATAAATTAAGTTCGACCTTATTAAATACAATCGGAAGTTTATCTCTTTAATAAGTACTTATTATATTTATTATTAGAGTAAAGTATTTATTATATACGAAAGAAACTCGGTGATAATATTTATCGATAATCGAATTATAATTGATATTAACTTCTTTTGGAAAATGAATCCTAATTACTTTAGACCACGTATTAATTTAATCGGGAATCGAATTCGGAATACATTTGGTTAGTAAGGCGGCCCGCCTTTATTATTATTTAAGCCCGTTCAAAGCGAAAATATTAAGCCTATTAAATTAAAAGAGGAAGATTTATTTATTTGTTACTCGATTATATTTGATTTCAGTTTTAATGAGAAGTTATAAAGTAAATTGTATCTCATTTATTCTAATATATATATTTTATTCACTTTTTAATATAATCGAGTTTATTATTACTAATATTAAAAAGATTAAATAGTTATTATTATTATTCGATTATTTATCGATTCCCGAGGAGTAAAGAAATATTATTATAACTTTTATAAAAGCTCGTTTTAATCCGAGCGTTAGATTTGATAATTATATCGTGGGTAAAAGAAAAGGAATTAATATGCTTTTGTAATATAGTTTTATATCGTTTATTTATCTCAATTTACTAATATAGAAAAGTGGTCCCCTTAAAGTCGGAAAAACTTTGATAATAGAAATAGTATTTGAATACTTAAAAAAGCTTTTTTACTTAATACGTTTTCATTTTATCTCCTTTTAAAACTAATTTAACTATTCAAATCTCGACTAGAGAATCGCTTATTAATATAATAAAACTAGAAAGGCAATTCTCTCGAATTTTTAAGATTATTAACCATTGGAATATAATTTTTCTTTTAAACGAAGTAAATATTTTCCTCGAATAATATTCACCCGATAATTTCACTCGTAATAGCCTTATTTTTATATTCCTTCGTAAACTTGAATATTACTAAGGAATAATTTTCTTAATTACAAATCGAGTATTTAAGTTTAATAAAGCGATTTTTTCTCGGATTTACTTTATATTTAAATATAATAATTTAATTAAAAACGCGAAGAAATAAATTTAAAAGAATTTCTTTTCCTAGATAATTATTACTTCCGAAAATATAAATATTACAAGTAAAAAACTAAATAAATTAGCTATTTACAAATTAAACGACTGGTAAATAAATTACTTTCGAATCCTTAGTTTTTATCTTATTAATATCCTTTTCAAATAAAGAATATTATATTTATAATTTAAGTTTTCGTTATTACAAAAAAAGCAAATTAAAATTTCCATACGCAAAAAAAACTATAAAAGCAAATAACAAATTTTTCCGAGAGTTTTATAAGAAAAATTTCGTTGATATTAATTACGGTTAATTATATTTTAATAGGAAAAATATTATAGAAATTAAAAATAAGCTCGAAAAATTTATTAAATTACAAATATAAATTATTTCATTCTATTGGATTTCGATTACTTTCAAGTAATAATTTATATTAAAGAATTAGAATACGTATAAAATTTAATAACGTATTTCTTATTTTTATACTTTATATTATAGTTTTAGTTTTAGTTATTTTCTAGGGATTTCGCGATTTAATTTATACTTAAAAGCAAATTATCTTTAGGAAAAATTCGAGGGCTAAAGAAACTAATTATTTCAAGGTATTATACAAAAAATTAATTGGTATATTTAGAGGAGAAAATGAATATACAAATGCGAATTATATATAATTATTATTATAAAAAACGTGAATTGAAAAAAGGGGTTTAAATGATAAAGAATTAAAAATTAAGAAATTAATACGTAAAACGAATAAAAAGGAGATTTATAAAGTATTAATAGGGAATAAAATATTTGATTTTATAAAGTATATAATATCGAGTTATTACAAAGTTTGGACTAAGTAATTTAGAATAAAAGCAAGGGTTAAAATCAGAAATAATTAGAGTTTTATTAGTATTAAATTTAAAATACTCTAATATAATCCCGTATAAACCCAATTAGATTACAAAATGATAAACTCGAACAAATACAAAAAAAAGTAAATTCAATAAAAAGAGGATAATAAGTAAATCCTAAGGGTTTATATATCGAGTAAAAAAAACTCCCAAATTTGAAAAGTAAAATTAATTAAAAGAAAAAATAACGATTATAAATTAAACGCATTTTAAATAGTTTTAAACGTAATTATTAACTTTATTAACTTTATAGGATTTGTATTTAACTTTAAATTATACTTCTTTTTATATTAAATAATAAAAGAAAAAAAGCTAATTAAATCAAATCCGCTTTACGCTTTTATTATAATTATAAACTACTTTTCGACTTTAATTACCGATTATACTTTAGCCTTAATTACTCGCGAGATTAACGCTCTAATAAATGGGAAAATCTTATCTTCAATTGAAAGTATATTAACCTTTTCCCTATAAACGCGAGCGTGTTTATCCTTTACTCGATCTCGATTTTTTAATTTTTCCCTAATATTATAAATTATATAAAATTAAGCCCTTTTATTCTTTTCTCGTTTTATATATTTCCGAAGTAAATTATTTATAATCCTTTTACTTTTTACTTAATTTTGAAGGTTTATATACTATATCCAAATAGGATTTCCTTTTTTCCGCTCGTATAACGCGTAAATTACAAGCTTTTTCAAGGGCTCCAATTCGCAAGATTCGGTTGCAATATAAAGGATCTTAATAAACTTATTTTTCTTAATCTTTTTATTAACCTTTATCGTATAAGCGCAATTTAATACGCGTTAATTATATTTTTAGTAAAGTTTTTACGAGAAAAAACTTTAATATAAAAGTAAACTTATAGTTTAATCGCGACGAAAAATTGCCCGCTAAATAATTAGCCTTTTTTATTGCCTTTTTGAAATACTTGAATTTATATCTTATAATTATTTCTCCATTTTTAATAAAGCTTGGTTTTCCCGTATTCAATTTATTTAATTTATAAGCGTTTACTTTAATATTAATTCTATTTATATTATTATTTATAATATTACCAATTATAATACTAGCGGGAATAATACTCGTAAGAATAATACTCGTAAAAATAATATTTATAAGAGTAATATTTATAAAAGCAATACTTATAAGAGTAATACTAATAAGAATAATACTCGTAAAACTAATATTATTACTTTTAAATGGCAATGGCTTTAATATTTCAAAAAGTGATTTTAATATCTAAGTACTAAAATAAAAACTCGCCTTAATTAGCTCGGCAAGTTCTTGCACTTTACTAAGAAACTATTCTTTTGCTCTTGCGTTAATAGGATCTTTTTTAAACTTTATAGCTTAGAAATAAGTTTTAATAATAATATCCTTAATCCTTTTTATATCGATTAAATCGATTATATTCTTTTTATCGGGATAATTTTATTACCAGCTTATTATAATATTATTTACCTTTAGAATTTCTATATGGAGCTTATTATCGTTATTACTACTCAAGATCTTTTTTATAATAAGTATAATACGCGTATATACTTTTTAAATAAATATTATAACCTTTTTATTTTCTTTTATATTTTCGTTTTCTTTATTATTTGGAATTAATTTTAACTTATAATTTGTTACTTTTATTTAGCCTTTAATAATTCTAAATACTTTAATCGTAGCCTATAATTCTAATACTTTCAATTAATAAACAATTAATTACAAAGATCTCGATTTACTTTGCTAAGTGTTTTTATCCTAAGCAATTTATAAAGTCTTTATTATATAGATCTATTTAATCTCCTCGAGTTAATTAACGCTAAGAATATATTTTATACTAAAGATTTGCTCGATCTCCCTTATAAGTATTACCTTTTTATATTCTACTCCTTCAAATAGCGTTAAATTATAATTGGGATTTATTTAATCGGAAATCAATTTGAATTATCGGTTCGTTTTATTTATCCACTCTTTATTAATCCCCATTATTACGTATATCGTTACTAATACTAATACGTAGGTTAAACAAAGTAATTTACGTTATTTAAAAAGGTTTATTCATTTGATTAATCACTTTTATTCTTAATAATTATTGGGGCCTTTATTAAGTAAATCTTTTTAATCTTTTCTATTTAATTAAAACGATAATTAATCCTAATACCAAGGATTTTTTCAAGCTTTAAAACTTCTATATTTTAACGCAATTAATTGGTAGCAATCCGCTTTATTTCCGGGCCAAAGGTAAACTATAAAATCGCGAGGCTATTAGATTAAAAAAATTTTCTACCCTTGTTTATCTAAATGACCACGATAATATTAATTTTATTAGGCGCGATATCCATTATAATTACGTTTTAAGATTAGTTTCTTAGTAATAAAATTGAAATAATAATATTTAGAAAATATTTTTATTTTACTAATTTTTTTATTTAAGAAGATTTATAAAAAAGTTAAAAGTCTTATATTTTTATTTTTATTTTCCGACTTTATATTTAAAGACTCTTTAATTATTATTTTAGATTTATAAATACAAATTCGTATATATTACAAGTATAATTATTTCTAAAAAATCTTAAAAATTATAATTATAAAACTTAATAATCGTTAACTTAGGTTATAAAGAACTAATTAGCTATAATTCAAAGATAATTATTATAATATTATTCGGAATAATCAAAGGCTAATATATATTAATTACTTGAAAACTATTAATTTAATCTTAATAATTCCAATTAAAAATATTTAATATTTAATCCTAATTCTAATTATACTTGGTTATTAAGCGATAAATAATAAAGCGAAAATATAACGCTTTTATTTAATCGTAATAATATCAAAAGACTTTGTAATACTTCTTATAATATTAAAAGGGAATATTATTATTTTGTATTAATTACAAGTTTTCGAAATATTAATAAGGAAATATTATAATTAATAAAATTCATAGTTCTCTTAATATTCTTTTTATTAGAATTAAATATAATAACAAGTTATTAAAGGGTTACACGATATTAATAGGGCTATTAATTATATATATCGAAGCAAAAAAAAGTTTTTAACGTTAATTACTTCTATTAAATAAATAATATATAATATCTAAATAATAAAATTCCAGTTTTAATAATATTCTCGTATTCGTTTTTATTGTTCCTATTACTTTTCTTTATTAGGTTCCATGGCTTTAAGTAAACTTCCGATCCCAATATACAAATTTTCTAGCTTTATAAATCTTGAGTAATCGCCAAGAGTATATATAAATTATAATATCGATTAGATTATTTTATATATTCTTCATATAATTATTAATTTCCAAAGTAACAAGTAAATAATTATAGTAATTATTATATATAATTTCGTTTTATTTATTTTTAGTAAAAGTTATTAATTTCGATATTTTCCTTAGATTATAATAATTGCATATAAAAGTAACGGGTTTAATAAGTCGATAAAAGTATAAATAATTACGTTAAGAGAAAACTTTTATTTACTTGAAATTATAGCGATATTACCTTTTGAGTATTACGATTTATAATTTAAACTATCAATCGTATTTTGAAGTTGCGAGAGCGAGAATTGAAGTATTATTCGAGGGCTATCAATTATAGAACGATCGATCGCACTTGTCGTACTCGAAGATATAAACTAATAAATTGAAATACTATTTAAAGGCTTATTACCAAATGATTAATCGTATTCGTTTATTAGAGCGTAAGTTGCGGAATTGAAATATCACTAAAATAAATATTTAATCTCCCGAAGGTTTAATTATAAGGTTAATAAATTTGGTTTAATATTATTCTATTCGCAAGTTTTATAATACTAAATAGAATCTAAGGGAAACAAATTAATTATAATCGAGATACCGCTTTTATTTAACGATTAACCTAATTATTAAAATTCGTTAAACTTAATCTTAATAATATTACTTTAAAGAGATTCTTTCCTTTTATTCATTTTATACTTATAAACAATTTATTAAGCGTTAATTAAAAGGATATTATTCTTAATTTCAAAGGTATCGAAATTATATAAAAACACTTTATAATATACCTTTCTTTATATTATTTATACGCGTTACCTATAATATAATCTTACGTATTTTAATTAATTATTAGTTCGGTTTATTAAACTTCGCTTTTAAATCGTTTTATTTTTAGTAACGTTTTATTAATACTAATATTATTTGATATTTAGCTTTTTAAAAGCTTCGCGTAAATTCTATTCATTAATTAAATCAATTTGAATATTTATTATTACTTGGAAAGTAATTAAGAAGAATTAATACTACTTAGAACTTTTATCGCATAATATAAATTATCGAATATTTTTATTTTTATTTATAAGAAATAGGATAACTATATAAGATTACCCACTTTTTAATTTATTTCTATTACTAATTGGATTATAATACGTATAATAAATAATTATAAATATAGAGATTATTAATTTACCGATATTTTTTATTTATTTTCGAAGTTATTAAACGAGTTACGCCTTATAATATGGAAACGCATATAGTTAGAACCTCGGATAATTAAAAGCGTAATTTATAAGAATAAAGAAGCCGAAGAATATATAGAGGCCACGAATTTCCGCATTATAAGTTCTTTATTTGCTTTATTAGAATAAGACTTCGATACGAGAATTTTAGAAGGAAAGCGTTCTAAGGAGTATCTTCCTTTTATAACCCTTCAAATTTATCACGAATCTCGAAAATATACTTTGAGCCAATATTATATTATAGAGTTAATAATTGGCTTATTTTACGTTAATTTTTACCGCGATATTCTCTGGCTTAATATAAATCTTATTAACGAGCTTAAGTACTTATAAAACTTAATACGTTATTATAAGAGAAAGTTTAATATTTTTATAATAGTTTTTATAGAAAAGTATAAGTAAACTAAGAATATACTAGTTTAATATACATTAAAATACTTTATTCTCTTTAATAGCCTCTAAATAATTCTAATAATATAAAGCGATTTCAACGAGTATAAAAATAAATTAATGGAAATCAATATTAAAAATCTTTATATATACGCTAATAAAAAAAAATATAATTAAATAATTATTTAATTTCAATATAATTTAAAGTAAAATTAGACTCATTAGTTTCTTATTTATCTTTCTATATATTACTAGCTTTTTCTATAGTTAATTGCATTTATTATATATTAGAAATCGTTATAAACTTAGTATTTGGATTAGTTTTAATTTTTATTCGTTTCCTTGGTTTAGTTTTCTTTAATTATATTTCTAAAAATTATATTCTATAATTATAATTAATTAGAATAAACTCCTACTTTTCAAATCCCTTTATTATCTTCCGGAATAAAAGTTTTTACGTAAAAAATTTATTATCGCTAAGTATTTGGAATTTAATTATTTGTACTTTGATTTCAATTGATTTTCTAAGCGTAAAGAATACTATTTGCGGCGAATTAATTCTTAGGCCATTATTTAAACTTTATATAACTTTTAAAGTATTTTGGGGTATATTATTATTCTCTAAAAGTAATAGGCTTATTAAAGGTTTAACTATCGATTTTAATTATAAACTAATTATTTTCTATTTAATTTTAATTATCTTTACGAATAATACTTCCTTTTTAGCCTTATAATAGTATTTAAGAAAGTTTTACTTGCTAATTAAATTAGAATTAATCAAAAGATTCAAATTTCTAATTTCTATTCGATAATAACTTTTTATAAACGAAAAAACCAATAAATCCAAAGGTTATAAAACGTATAATATATATAGAAATAGAAATAATAAATGTATATTATTCTAATAATACAAATATATAAAATCAATAGTTTTATAATTCTTATAACCATTTAAAATAAGAAGTCAAAGCTCTAAAATATAAATTATTAGTAAAAATACTCTTTTCAATTATTTTACGATTATAAAATCAAAAGTCCAAGTATTTTCAATGGTTATAAACTCTTATCCTTTGTACTTTTAAACTGCCTATAGAAACCATTATTATTATATTAATTTTCCCTTAAAAATTACAAGTAGATTAAATATTATACCGGTAATTGAAATATACTCGATAAATAAAATCCAAGAACAAGAATTAAATTATTTCTTTTGAATAAAATATCGCTTAATATTTTTTACTATTAGCCTATTTACTTTAAAGCTTTCTATAATACTAAATTCGTTTATATTATATCGATTTTCAAGTTTAATAATTATAATTACCGATATAATTAATCGTTAGAATTATAATCGAATTATAAAAATTATAATATTATTTACTCGCGTAAAATTAATATTTCGAGCTCTTTTAATCCGTAGAATAGGATTACGACCTAAAAAGCTTATTATTTATCGTTTTCCTAATTATTAATAATCCCCTTTGATATTAAGAATTCGATTCGCAAATTACTTGATTTGATTATAAGTTAAAAGAATACTTAATATTTCTTAGGTTAAAATCCAAGTAAATAAGTATTTTTCTTGTATTATTAATAGTTTTTATTAACTTTCAAATGCTATTATATAGTTTATACGTTTATTATTGCGATTATATAAAGTATTTAAGGGTATATTTTACTTTTTGTTAATTAATCGTAAAGATTTCCCATTTTTGATATTATTAAATATTACAAGCAAATTTTATTCGATATATTAATATATAATTACTTTAAGATAATGGAAATAAAATATTAAGTAATTAGAATTAGGGTTAATTAAAATATATAATAAATTATAAAAATGGCAATCAAATAATTCGATTATTTTAAGTGTTTTATATGGGGGGGGGGGGGGTATTCCATATAAAGATATACGGACTTATATAATTCTCAAGCGTTAGAAAAGAATTATATACTTTCTTATTTGCTCGGAAATTACTTAATGAGTTCCAATGATATTATTATATTGGAAAATCCTTTTTTTGAACTAATATTCTATTATAATACTTTTATAAGCGATATTAAAGGATCGTTATATAAAGTTACTTTTCTATTATTATATAAAAATATTAATATCAAAGTTTTGTATTCGCTTGCGAATATTAGGAGTATTAAAGTAAATTTCATTAGTGCGTTAATTTATTCTTCGTTAACTTATTCTTTTCTAAAGGAAATATATAATAACCTCTTTAATATCCTTATTAAACCCCTTTAAATTAATTCCTATTATTTAAATACAAAACGAATATTAAATTTCATGGCTATAAATTAAAATAACGGATTTATACTATTATATCTTCATATAATAATCCGTATATTACGAGATATACGAATCGAGTAATAAAGTAATCTTATTAGAACCGGTAGTATTTTCAATTATCGACGCTTTAAAAAAAAGTTTTAAGTGCGTAATTATCGATTATATAATTAGGGCCATTGAATTAGCGGTTAGATATATTAGAGAGTTTTATATCGAAGTTAAAAACGGTCGATTAAACGAAGAAAAATAAGAGTAAGAAAAAGAGTAAAAAAGAGGGTAATAAATAGGATTATAAAGTAGAAATAACTTTTATTTTCTTTGCGTGATTATTAATTGTTAATTGGTTTTTTTTTTGGTTAATAGCGATATAAACTAATCAATTTACTATTATCGATCTCTCGTATTTATATATAATATTCGAAGGAATATATATTTTATTTAATATTTGTTTGAATATTTTCCTTGATTATTAAAATGAGAATATTAGACGAGTTATTACTTTAAATAAAGCTTACAAAGTAAGCCAAAATAAATCCAATAAATCCTTTAAATTTAGTTCGAAATAAATTATCCTAAAATTTATATATAGTATATAAACGCTTCCTTCGAAGTTTTAACCCTAATTTATACCCTCCTTAATATTATCCGTTTATAACGCTACCTCGGAACTCGCGTACTAATATCAATCCAAGAACTTATCGTTGCGCCGTAATTCTTAGATTTCTCGTTTGTAACTATTGTATATCGCTTTTTTTCCTTGGAATAATTAAAGACTTTGAACCGTTATCTCGCTAGTACTAAGAATAAATCTTTTATATTCAATAATAAAGGATATAAAGATAATAATATTATAGATAATAAAGGGGAAGAATTATTTGAAAAGATAATGAAATTAAAAGTTGGAAAAGCGTTTTTGTTTACTTTGAGTATTATATTAAGTGTTATAGGAAGTGGTAATAAGGCTATGGTAAAAAGGTTGGGGAATAGATTTGTGAAGATTTAAGTGAGGGAAAAATTAACGAAAGATAAAGGGATTAATATTATGGCTGGATAATTATTATTATATATGAAATGGGGAGATGGGTAGAGCAATGGATATGTATACTATCCTATTCTTTATACTTCCCGTTACCCTCAATCCTTTGAATCTCCCTAATTTATAACGAAGGAGCAAAATATATATCCCTTAGTCCCAAGCTTTTGTCCAAGAACTTATGGATCTCGTAATCAAGAAATTTTATAAGATATCAACGTTTAAAAAGAAGGACATTAATAAAGAAATAAAAAAAATTTCCGTTAAGATAATACTCGCTAAAGAAAAGAGGCTTTTTAATACGCTTCAAATCAAAATTCTGTAAATATTAGCGCGATCTCTCGTTTAATTTAGCGCATCGTATTACAACGGAAAGAGACTTGAACTTAATATACAACCGCGTAACTTAGCTTGGTAGTATTACTTCACTTGAAATCAAGTTTCCCAGTTTAGATTTGATACGTAGAATTTGACTTTAGAACTCTCAATCAAATGCACTAATATCGCCGCTTTATTTATATACTTCGCAAGGCATTTCTTAAATAGTATTACTAACGCTAAGTCGAGATAAGAAATTGATTGTGATTGAGTTCGACCTTAAGCCAAACTACGTGATTAAGTTTAAATATCTTCGAGGAAAGAACGAGCCTATAGTATTCGTTTAAATTGAGATATGCCGTTAAAAAGTTTAATATGAATTATATAATTTGAGTTAAACTGTTTTTAAAGGACCCTTTACTATAATAATAGAAATAGTCGAAAGGGTTGTGAATTCGTTCAGATATCTAAGGAAGTCAGGGGTCTCGCTTAACTTGTCGACTCTACCGGCGGCTGCGCACCCCAAACCGCTACAAAGGGCTAGAGTTCACTATATACTAGAAGTTCTCAACACATTTGGAGCTTTTCGAAATAGTACTCTCAATTTCGAATGAATAAATCGAACACCTTTAAAGAATAGGAGGATATCGCACGAATTAATTTTTTACATAGGCAAAATCACAGAACGTCAACTTAAGTAGTCGATGGATTAAGACACACAATACGCATTAGGGACAAGTAATTAATTTGAACTGTAAATTAAAGTGTTTGGGAGCTTCGTATATACCTAGGAACTTCAGGTACCAAGCAGAGCAAGCAGACAGAGACTTGGAAGACGATTCAGATAATTAGATTGTAGTAATTAGTCAACAGCGCTGATTTGGAGAAGGAGAGTTCTCACGATTAATGGTGCCGAAACACCTCTCGCCTAGCCTCACTCTCTCTCAATCCGTTTACACCTTTCTTACCCCATGCTAAGTTATTCTCCACAACTGACAAAAGTGTCGCCAAGATCAAAGTCTAGATTTGTTTAATGAAGTTCCCTCGCGAACTTGACGACGTCAAGAACGTCTTTGTAAAGCTTCGCAGTTACTTCGGCGGCTGTGGTGGTTAAGGTGCCATATGCGGTAACAAAGGCCTTCAATGCTTGCTTCTCAGCGTCACTGAGGGGAGTGCCTGCCGCTGCTGCGGCAGCCCAAGAGCTTTGAAAGTTGGCCACTTAGTAGGTAGTATCGATTACCTGAACTCCTGGAGGAACGTTCCTGATAAGCACAGAGGGGGTACCATCTGTGTGTACGTATGGCACGGTATCGACTACTCCACTAGCAGCCATTGCAGTCGAGGCCCAGGAGGGATCGGCTAGTTAGTCAAGTATTAGATATCGAGAAAAATCTCCAGTTCGAAATTGGTGTATAGTGCCCAGGTTATCTATTGCCTTGCTGAGCGACTAAAGTGAGTTAGCATGCATGATCTTCAACAATAAGCAGAGAAATCAGTAACAGTGAGCTCGAGAATTAAGGGCTATCTTGGTCGTGGAAGTGGCCAAATATACAAACGAGTGTTTGTTGTTGACTTCAGGTACAGCTCTCAGCTCTCGCCTGCCAATGAAAAATATGGTAAGGTGACACCCCTACCTTCCGGACACCCCCCCTGTCGGACACCTCGCTTAGCTCACCGCTCATACCTATCTTCGCACTTTAAACACTTTTTTTTTAATAATCTTCTTATGAATCAAATTCAAATTTTGCAGACGCCTTAAATCGATTATAAAGCCCTCCTATACTGAAGAAGACGTCCAAAGAGCACTAAAAGATATAGCAGAGGGGAAGTCTTTACGCAAAGCTCACTTGGATTGGGGCGTTCCTAGGAGCACACTTCACGATCGAATCAATGGCCACGTTTCCTAAAAAGAAGCTCAAGAACCTCGTCAAAGGCTTTCCTCGATTCAAGAACAACATCTTACAGACTAAGTTCTAATTTAGGAAGCCTTAGGCCAAAGTCCTACACATGCACAAGTTAAAGCTTTTGTAGGGCGCGTTTTAGCCACTAGGAAAGATGCAATACCACTTGGAAAACGATGGATGGCTAGATTTATTCGACGGAATCCTATTCTTAAGACTAAAAAGCAATTCCGAATCGATTCTGCACGTGTTAATAGTGCTACATCTGATATAATTAAGGCATAGTTTCAAAAACTGGAACTTCCGGCCATTAAAACTATCAAAGCTGAAAACCGCTGGAATATGGACGAAGCTGGGATCATGGAAGGCCAAGGGGAGAATGGATTAATAGTTGGGAGTGTCTATAGACGTTTTGTTCAGAAAAAGCAGCCTGGTTCTAAGGCTTGGACGTCCTTCATTGAGTGTATCTCTGCTTTAGGGGTCGCACTATTTCCACTGGTGATGTTTAAGGGGAAATCATGTCAGTTGAGGACTCGTAATCTGTGACGATGGTCTCAATGCGATGGGGAAATTGTAGCATAATTGGCATGAAGCCGCATTATTAGTTATGCATCATTTCACTAGGCGGTTTGGCCTAAAGCTAATGTTCCAGCGAGAGCACTATATCAAGTAGACATTTCCACTTAACTAAATAGACAGATTTGACATTAATACTATACATTTTGCCTCTAACCGCTTCCGCAACTAATAATTATTAGCATTATTACTCATTTTGAGTTTCCACCTATTAATCACTCGATTTGAGATCCACTGCGCTATTTTTTATTCGGTATTTCCGCTTAAACTCTCCCTCGAAAACGTATAATAGCATTACTAGTTGCTAAGACGCTTTAACCGCTATTACCAACTTTATTAGCGTAACTTTATTATACTTCGTTATAAGAAAACACTTTTTTCACTATAGTTAATATCCAAAGAAACGTAATCATTTTAGTCGATGAGACAAACTGGGACGATTTCTTGGAATCCACTAAGGCTATTATTATAAAAGAAGACATCTGGAAATATATAGACTTTAGAGTATTTATAAAGGAAGTTCCGGTTTTAAATTATAACGAACTAATTAAATTAAAACCCTCGGAATTCTATGTTTTAATCTTAGTCCCAGTAATTAGTAATATAATAATAATTATACGATTTGCTAAATACTCAAATTTTAACGAAAACGAAAGAGAAGTTATACGTTAAGAGATAAGTGATTATAATTACCGGAAGAAACTTTAAAACAATTAATATTTGATTTTTAGCGGTATACGAAAGCATATTTATAGTACTATCGATAAAAACAATTAGATATACTGCGAAAATTATAAAGACCCATATAAAATAATGCTTAATTTATAATAGGAATTTGCTCCTACGAAATAAGCACGGGAATAACAAATTACTATCTCATAGAATCGGTTAATTATAACCACTAAAAACTCAATAAATATAAATACAACCTTTAAGTAATGGCGTATTATCCACGATAAAAAGAAGAAGATTAAATACTTTAATATAACCGGTAATCGATTTCACTATAAATTCTTAAATTTAATTCGAGATATTATACTCGATTTTATTAGTCTCGAGCTTTTCAAACTATTAGACGAAAATAGATTACCCTTTACTAATTTCAAAACGCTCTTTCGCAAATATTATAATTAAAGGCGCTATAACGTAAAATTAGTACGCGAACGATATAATGTTTTTATTGTAACTCAAAATTAAGACGATTTTTTTTAACTAGTAACGTTTAACGGTCGAGACGCCTTAGAGAAACTTATAAGTCTTTGTATTTGCGGAGACTTCTACCGATACGAAAACTGCCTATATATTATCGACGCGAAGCAATTTAAGGAGTGGAAGCCAAATTCGGAGAAGTAAAAATTAATCGAGGAAGCGTGCGAAAATAATCGAAGGATTACTAGAAAAGTTAAATTTCTTTATAAACGGAATAATAAAACGGCAAATAATAATAGTAACGCTAATAATAACTTTAGAACAAATAGGAGTAAATTACTACTTTTAGTCGACGCGAATCCGGGGAGAAATTATATTATTTATAGTATTAATACTTCGAGTATAAATATTAACGATTTTCTCGGGATAGAGAAATTTACTACTAAACTAATAAATACACGGTTTTCTATTAAATTCGATACTAATAAACTAAGCGAGCTAATTATTACGTCGCTTTTTACTACTTTTGATACACTCGAAAACATTATAATTCCAATTGATATAATATTCTAATTCTCTTTCCATGTGGCATTTCCAATTATATAACGCGATTATAAGCTTAAAAACAGTTTTATTTTAGACTTTAAATCGATAATTCATATTTATAATAACTATAAACGATTTAGCGCTTTTCGGCCCGTAAGGATTAACGAAGTAATTTATATCGGTAATAAAAAATAACCATTTTAAGATACGGTATTATTACTATTATTATAGAGTGTTTTAATTTCCCTCGTAGTAAGTTTATTACGTTTAAAAACGTGGTTTATTGTCTTAGTTTCTAAACTAATATTATCTCTTTATAATATTTAATGCGCTAAAGAACTTATTAAAACACGAAGTATTTAATTCTTAAGGAGAATAAATATATAATTTATTATACTTCCTTTCGCTATAAGTAATATACACTCGAGTATAATCCTTTAAATCACGAATAAATTATTAACGCCACTTAAAATTCTTATAAACCCCTTAATTAAACTATAAGTATTACTAAGGACTAATATAAACATCTCGGATATCTTTATTACGAAGCAATTAATTACCTCGAAATAAATACTCATAGAGCCAAAGTTATTACGAAACACGATTGAAGTTATATTTGCGAGACTTATAAACTCGGAAATGCTAAAAAAATTATTTTTAAACGCTTTTATACTCGTAATAATCGATTATTTTATACGCTTTGCGTAAATTAAGTTTATATAACGAAAAGACTTAACGATAAGAGCAAAATAATATATACGTATTATAATTTTTACTATATACACTTTATTTTTGCGCTATTAGACTTTAAATAATCTATTATCGTTATTACTTTTAAACGATTAATTAAATATATCAAAAGAAAATAAGGATTTACGATTATAATCATAAAAATAGACGGATAAATCGAACTTAAAGAATAATAAATTATATTAATTCAAAATGAAAAAGGGATTAAAATACAAAAAATAGCACTTAATACTCATAATTAGAACGGTCTTACGGAACGTACTAAGGGGGTAGTTATTAGTCGGTCGAAAGTTATAAAGATTAGCGCCAAATTACCTACTTATTTATACCCGTATATTACGATATTAACTAACTACTTTTTAAACAAATTACTTACGCGATAATTAGACTGGAAAATACTATTCGATTTCCTCTAATAATACCTAAAAATCAAAGACTTAAAGCCAATTATTGCTTATCTACGTACTTACGATTGCAAAGCGTTTCCGCTAAAGAAAAACATCCCAAAACTCGAGAAATTAAAAGCACGTGCTTAAATTAGCTAATTAATTAATTATAAAGGAACGAATATCTTCTTTATATAAATTTTACTCTTACGACGAGTAATTGCTACGCGCGATATTACGTTCGATGAATCTTCTTTTTACGATTCAAAGGACGAGACTATTCTTACGGAAATCGAGACTCTATAATTAATCGAGATTATAAAGCTAATAAATATTCCCGAGGTCGATTACGATAATTTCATTTTAAAGCCTCTTAAAGTAGGAGCAAAATACGAACGCTCGATCGACGCTCTTAATGATATTATCGTTATCAAAGATACCTCTGAAATACAATAATAACTCAAAACCCTAAAGCCTACGCCAAAATCTATACCAGAGCCTACGCAATTTCCGGTTACAACTAATATTCCCGACGTCTCAATATTATAACCATCACTTGTCTTTAAATTAGACTAACTATCACAAAACAATCTTATTAAACGCATACACACTCCAAATAATCTTATTATCGACTTTAATAACAATCCATCGAATAATTCAATCTCTATAGAAATATCGGAATCTCGTGATATAATTCAATTTGTAGCATTATTTGCCGCATTTACTTACTCGAAGAAACCGATTTATCTAATCTCAATAAATCTTTTATAAAAGTATATATAAACAAAGAAACGCGTCCGCAAGCAAATAGAACGTCTCTATTTCATCTAACGATTCTAATACGCGTTAATTTTCTATACTACTATTATATTAGCAACTAATTAAACATATCGGCGTTTACATAAAATCGAATTCCTTTTAGCGCTAAAAAACGTTTACGATCTCAAACGATACTCTTATTAATAGTAATCGCTACTTACTTCGACTTAAAAATAGAATAATTCGACGCTATTAACGCCTTCGATTAAATACAAATTAACGAGTTGATTTACACTAATTTCCCCGATAAATATAAAGTCTCTAATAAGAAACTCAAGCTTAATATAGCCTTTTACGGCTTAGTGCGGTCACTAATTCTTTAGTTCAACGATATTTCCATTAAGTGCAAAACCTTTAATTTAAAACTTGTGCTCGAATACGCTTATCTCTTCAATAGTAATCGCTACTTACTTCGACTTAAAAATAGAATAATTCGACGCTATTAACGCCTTCGATTAAATACAAATTAACGAGTTGATTTACACTAATTTCCCCGATAAATATAAAGTCTCTAATAAGAAACTCAAGCTTAATATAGCCTTTTACGGCTTAGTGCGGTCACTAATTCTTTAGTTCAACGATATTTCCATTAAGTGCAAAACCTTTAATTTAAAACTTGTGCTCGAATACGCTTATCTCTTCGTTAGCGATAAGCTTATAATCTTTTTCTACGTCGACGATATTTGTATTTTATATTATTAGCGAGATCGATTAGCCTACGAAGAATTTCGATTAAAACTAATAGCGGCATATAAAATAAGAGAGCTAAAAGAGTTAAAGTAGTTCTTAGGTATACGAGTCGTAAAAAACAAAACAACGCGCAAAATTTGGCTTTATTAAGACGCGTATATCGATAAGATAATCAAACGGTTTAAGAAACTATTTACGAAGAAAGCACTCAAAGTTCTTATCGACCCTACGAGAATTTTCGTTCGAAATTAAAAGTAAACTACTCCTACGGAAATCGAGGCCTACTAACAAATTTGCGGCTCTGAGACTTATTTAACTACGATCTCCCGACTAAATACAATATACGCTACTTTACTACTAATAACGTTTTATACGAACCTAGTATTTAAATACTAATAAACTATTAACAACTTATTAGATTACTTCGAAAATACGAAATACTTAGCTTTTAAGCTCGGGGGTATACGCGCGTCTACTTTAACTCTAACGATAAGCTCGGTCGTAAATCTCTAAAGAGCTATAAGCGATACTTCTCTAACTAACGACCTTAATACTCGAAAAAGCACTAAAAGATATATCTTCTAATTATTCGGTAATACGATCAATTGGAAAAGCAGTCGATAAAATACGGTCTCTACGTTTATAACGGAAGCAAAGCTTAAAACTCTCGCTTTAACCTGCACGTAACTACTATAATAGCACAAATTCTTTAGCGCTATTAGCTTAAATCTTCTTAACGACGACGTAATCTATTGCGATAACTTATAGACCGTTCGTTTTATAATAAAGGACTCTCCGAAGCTTATTACAAAACTACGATACGTCGATATCCATTAGTACTAATTACGCGAGCAAACAAGAAACGGAGCTATTAACGTCAAATAGATCGGCACTAATAAGATAATCGCAAACAATCTCACTAAGGCCTTACTACGCTAAAAGCACGAATCTTTCTTTAAACACTTTAATCTTATCGATATTAAGCACTTAATTAACCCTTAAAAGCTTATTATCGACCTCGTTCAAATAGTTATTGCAATTGCCACTATTTCACTACAATAAAATATATTTCCGAGCAATCCAATATTATTTATTTCGATTATAATATCCAGTGCATTTTCGATGCGCTTAATGCGTATTTCCATTATATTCCGATTTTCATTTACTCTCGCGTTTTAATATTAAATTACTACTATTTTCAAGATTATGCGATTTCCTTAATATTCTCTTTAAATATAAACTATATTCGTAATATTATAGTTTTCATTCTTTTGATCACTTTATTACTTTCTTATTTGGGCTTTATTTCTATAGCTCTTAAACACTCTTTTAAGTTTAGAAAAACTAACAAGCTAGCCTTCTTAGGGGGTATATCAATTAAGGACTCGTAATTTATAACGATAATCTCAATACGATGGGGAAATTATAATATAATTGGCATAAAGCCGCATCATCAGTTATACATCATCTCACTAGGCGGTTTGGCCTAAAGCCAATGTTCCAACGAGAGCACTATATCAAGCAAACATTTCCACTTAACTAGACAAATAGATTTGATATCAATACCATACATTTTGCCTCCAACCGCTTCCGCAACTGATAAATCAATCCAACAACAATGGTTTCCTACTGGATTAAAAGAGTTTAAGAGCTAAGAGTTTACTGCAACTGAAAACGGTTGGACTTCTGATGCTATTGCCTTAGAATGGCTATACACGGTGTTTATTCCTCAGACGGCTCCACGTGACCCATTAGAGGCTCGACTTCTTATTTTGGACGGCCATGGAAGCCATGAGACAACGGAGTTTATGTGGGAGTACTATTCGAATAATATCTACCTCTTATTTCTACTTGCATACACCTCATATGTGCTTTAACTACTGGATTTATTAGTGTTCTCTCCTTTGAAGCGAGCCTATCGAAAACAGCTTGGTTTTTTGTCTCTTTTGAACGATTTTACACCTCTTAGCAAACGAAACTTCTTGCGTTGCTATTGGAAAGCTCGAATAAGAAGTTTAACGGCAAATAATATTAAAGCGGGATGGTAAGCCTTAGGATTATGGCCAATTAATATGTCTAAACCTCTAATGAACCGATTATTGCTTGAAAATAGCAATAAATTAACCGAGGAAACTTCAGAAACTTCAAATAAGGAACTAGTACCAAATTAGAACTTTGATGGATCAATAATTGCTTGGGAGACTCCTTAAAAGAGTGAGGATATAAGACAGTAGGCCCGCGAGATCACGAGATTTAAAGATATCGATTCCTTAACTTGCAGAGTACTATTTAGGAAAGTTGCAAAGAGTTTAGATGATAAGGACTTTATTATTGCTAAGCATGAGCTTCGAATTAGGCAGCTAGAAGCTAGAGTAGAGGAACTGAAGCCTAGGAAACGGAGGAAAGTGAGAACTAGTCCAAATTCCAAGTTTGCAGGGATTGAAGCTATTAGGAGAGCTCAAATTGAAGCTGGAAATAGCGAGATTGAGGCAGAAGACTCTAATGTATCTATAGATAGTGTCTCTACATTATCTTGTATAGAGCTAGAAGAATAAAAAAGTTATGGTGGTTCAAAGTAAAGTGGTAGGAAATAAGCGAGGTGTCCGACGGGGGGGGTGTCCGGAAGGTAGGGGTGTCACCTTATTGTTAAAGCAATGGGTCAGACATACTATTTCAAATGCATCGGCTATAGCCGCCAACACAATATTGCTCGGCTATATACAAATTAGTATGTGCTTTGTAAAATATTGTAGGAGCCAGGAAATATCTAAAAGAGATTTCTATTGAAGAGAAGAGATGCATCCAAAAAATGCTCCCGATATTTTCCGCTTTTTAGATCAATAGGAAACAGGGGCAGGGATTGTCATACATCGGCGAGGACCCGGTTGGCCATCGTTGCACGAGCAGTCTCGATAACTTCAGATGCCTTTTGAAGCTGCTGCGGCCAATTAGCATGTATTCTGAAGAACAAATAAAGAGACGAGGAGCCGAGGAGCCGGAGATCTTAAACTCGTCTTTTTTTTAGCTACTCCCAAAAATGCTCCCGAGAATCTCGACTCTTTATTCAAACACAAAGCAAAGGCAGCTTTGGTACATACCTGGGCCCATGGAATTTCAGCTGCAGGTATGCCACCTCCCATGTCGGCGATTGCAGCAGCTGACCACATCTTGCCTGGTAGACTGAGTAGCTTTTTAGGTCCTATCTTGGCTGGGTTGTTCATTACATCCGCTATTCGATCAGCATCGGGGTCGATCGTGCGTGTAAGAGGGGGCTGGGTAGGATTTGGCTTTGCTATCTCCTGGCCAGTCCACATTTGGAGCCATGTATGTGTTCCGGCGTATTTCCAAAAGTCGAAGAATGTGCAGATTCCTAACACCCCTTGCGTTGCCATAGCCGCAAGGTTAGCATTTTCTATTAAAGCCAAAGGCGCTATCGGAATCCCGGTGTAAGCCTTATGAGTGCAACCTGGAGCTATTTTCCTATCCGCCGCTGCAACCCCCGAAGCCCATTCCATCTTATATGCATAGTACATGTAAACCATTTCGTAAGGGCTGGCAGCGTTCAGAGCATTCGCGCCTTGAAGAGCCACGGCGAGCCAGAAGACGATATGGCGTGGAGAAAACATAGCTGACGAGGCTTGTAGGAATGGTGCAAGCTATAGCAGGTAGACGGCGATGTCGAAGTTTGTGTTAACGGCGGCTTTGAGGGGGTATGTAATCCGGATTTTAACGAGTGTAGTGGTGTATTAAGACCAAGATCTAGGACAGAAACATGAAGAAACCAAGGCGAGAGACAAGACCCTGGAGTTTCTGTAGGATAGAGACACTTTGAAAAGGCGTGAGGTAAAGAATCAAAAACCGAAGAGAGATTAGGCGGACTTCCCATCCCATTTGGAGGGAATGCTTTGCGACTAAGATTGATTTACTCTACGATATTGGGTGCATCCTAGGAATGAGGCGCATGACAAGACGAGTGAAGCATCATCTCCGGATCGAGTCTCTGCAAAAGGCCCCTATCCGCGAAATTACGAGTGAGATTCCTAGTCAGAACTACTGCACCTGAATTAATACTTTGGGGTCCCAAATCAACGTTTACGATCGATCATGCAGATTAGCCGCTGCAGGGGAACTTAAGCTTCTGCTTTCAGGTTATGCCCGGCACTACAAAATGACCTTACTACGACGGAACCAATCGTATTTCTTCCCGATAATAACCTCATCTCTTGCTCGATAGGAAGAAAATGGAGAAATATTCACCCGCTCGCCATCCGCATTGTGCGGCCGGCCATCTAGCTTGGATGTGATTATTATTCGGCTCCGCCGAAGCAAGGTGTGATCGTATTCAGGGGAGGCACGTACCACCAGGAGCCAGGGCTCTGGGAATCAAACCAATTACTGCACCTCCGTCGTGTAAATTGGTTTACGCATTGTGCGGCCTTATTTCAATAGACTTGGAGGATTATAATTATTATGGGAGTAATCATACGATCTCAACTTAGTTATAAGACCGACGCTTATTCTGAACATAACTTTTGCTATTTTCAGGTCGAGCTTTAGCCTAAATCCGTGTTAGATGACTGTGATTCTGACTTGGAAAGAGAGGCAAGATAAAAAGGGGAAGGAGGTGAGGAAAGTGCTCATACCCTTGTAAATTTCCTGCACGTCCGAATTAAATATTTGTGGAACAATACTGTGGAGAGGCACATTCGGGCGGAGCACAGACATAATTTGTTCGCGTTTTACCCCGCTACTGTATCATACCCTATTTCTTTTCTGGACATGGAGGAGATACTGTCTTGAGATGGAAGCAAACACGCAGAGATATTTAAGATATTTACATTTAGAAAAGCTGTAAATCAGGATAATCTCCACATATCTCGAATTAACGGAATCGTCGTACATAATTTACCAGATTACTAATAGAAGGTTGCCAACAATATTCTGAAAACAGAGATTCAAAGATGCAGGAATGATCAAATTGATTTATAACTATGTACATAAACTGCTTGATAAATCAAAAGAAGATTAAAATCTTGAAAGCATTAAGCAGCGGTAGATGTAGCGATATGGGTCGCAGACGCAGTTGAGCAGTAAGCACTTCCAAAAGCAATCACAGTACTGGCAACAGCAGTACCACAAGCTCCATTCGAGCAATCCCGAAGTCCGTACCCAAAGTTGACATTGCTACACAAGCAATAAGAATCTAATTGGTTACATCCAAGGCTCGAATACTGGGCAAGCATATTGTCGAAGCAAGTTATACCACAAGCAGGTAAGTTGGATTCGCCTGCGACTGCAGTAGCAATGGTTGTAGTTGCTGCCACGTGAGTAGCGGTTGCGGACGAACAGTATGCGCTCCCGAAAGCGATTACCGTGCTGGCGACAGCTGTCCCGCAGGCTCCGTTTGAGCAATCGCGAATTCCATAGCCAAAGTTGACGTTGCTGCATAAGCAATAAGAGTCCAACGCGTTACAGCCAAGGGTCGAGTATTGAGCAAGTATATTGAAACAAGTTACACCGCAAGCAGGGAGATTAGACTCGCTTGGAACTGCTGTGCTAGTAGTGGTCGTCACTGAAGAAGTCTTCGAGACCACAATTATGGTTGTGGTGGATGTTAACGTTGGTGACGAGGATTTTGAAGTGGAAGAAGACGAGGTTTTCGACACCGAGGAGGTCGGTTCAGTCGAAAAGATATTGATCGGGGTAGTCGACGTCGACTTGATTAAAGAAGTCTTGCTGGTTGTCGACGACGACGAAGTTGAGGTGTGAGAAGAGGTGGTGGTTGAAATCGACGACGAAATAGAAGAAGTGCTGACTACACTAGCTGCAGTAGTCGTAAAACCATCGAAAGCATTTGCCCAGACAATAGTACCATTGCCATCAGCTGTCTAAAGCACGATCGTTTCTCCGCCCGTGGTATCGAAAGAGGTGATATCCATCAACGCACCCCCTCCAATGTACGAAGTGCAAACAGCGCCGGCACCAGGACGAGTAGAGTTATCATAATTAAGTGCAATTAAACCATATCCACTATCCAAAACATTAGTAAGAAGTCTCTCAAGGGGAAGGAATGAAGTACCTGGGACAGCAGATAATATATATTGAATTAATCTCATAGTTTTCCCACGTAGCTGGGCAAATCAGAGCTGTGAAGGCGGGTAAAGTGGTCGAGGCAATCGAGGCGAGAACACTATTGTAGAATTGCGGTGGGAAACAACTTGTGTATGTCAAGTTGTATCCAACTGAAGAAAAGATGAGATTATCATAGATGTCGGTTCCCCAGTCCTCAATTGCACTATATTTTCATGTCAGTAGAAATTATGGAGATACACAAAGGAGATCAGAACGTACGTATATCCACTAGTACATGCGGGTAGTTGTGTGAAGGTGGTGGTCAACGCGTATAGGTTGTAAGTGACTAACGTCGTAGTCGATTTAATAGAAGAGACCGTTGAAGGCGAGAAACTGGGAGAAGGTGAAGAAGACTTGGCGGATAATATTATTTGGACAGACGACGATGATATTTTAGTACTAGAACTCGAAGCAACGGAACTTGAAGTGATTTTAGAGCTGGTGATAGTAGTGCTGAAAGTCTTTGAAGACGTTGTAACAAATGCGCCGAGAACATTGGAGCAAAAAAGGACCACTAGGAGAGAAAAGTTCCAGAGAAACAACATCTTGAAAGAGTGTACTTACTGCGGTTGAATCGTTGCAACGATAGAAAAATCTCTTGACAAAAGACTGAATAAGAATGCAAGTTTTGAGGGGCGTCCTATTTGTCTTTTATTGGTAGTAACTTGGTGATCACGGTACTTCTTGATAGAGGTAATCGTGGTTATATTATTGCTTGTTCTAAGGAAGGAAGCTATTCTATGGAGGGGGAAAGAAGTTGTTTACAGTTTCAGTGCACGTGACCGTACTAGCCCGAAGTAGCTAGAAAGCGGATCCAAACATCTTTGAACATCAGATGGAAACCCACTTGTTGCTTGTATATAGCAGGGGACTTGAGCTCATACGCATCCGGTCTAGTTCCATTGTTGAAGTCCTTCCTGTCATTAGAGGAGGAGAAATGAGGGGTGGCATTGCAATGCTGGAAGTAAACTGAAATAAACTTGGTCTAACCCAAAAAGCGAGAAATGCCGATATCACAGTTTGCCTCTATAAATCTCACGATTCGAATATATTGCATGGGATGTGAGAATGGAAATTATATAGACCCTTGAAGCTTTAACAGTACGAAGTCTGCTTTGGGAAGGTTGAGAACTCAATTCATGTGGCCCGTGATTAGGGGCGGCGCGGGATGACAGTGGCAATTGCGCTAGGGCAGGTATTGTACCGCGCCGTTTTTGGTCGCACATGATGTTTTTTTCTTTAACGCGAGAGCAGCTGGACTCCGATCAAAAGGCACAGCACGAAATAATCTTTCTGTTCCTGCAGGAGCCCCCACAGGGCGGCACAATCATAACCTCATCTCCGAAGCATTTGGTCTTTCCAGCGCCCAGACTGCGGCGCGGTTATTCATGCAGAGTTGCAGAGGGGATGGGTAGTCTACTGTCATCGAGACATGGCCCCTGGCCCGATTCGCGGAGAAGACGAAGCTGCCCGCATGAACATCTACCTCAATATCATCTTGGCAGGCCTCTTCAATGAGAGAAGATTATCCTCCTATGTGCAATTGTCGCTTTCCTACGCTTCTTAATTGATTTCTTGTTTATCAATACCATCCTTCAATACCTTCTCTTGTCCTTCAAAAGTACTTGGAAGACTGTCTTTACTCTTAATCTAAAATTCTCCACGAGCAGCCATGGCGGCTTTCTCATCACAACGCGCCTTCTTTTATGCGTTTATTGTTTCCTTCTTGGTTTTGATTGTACAATGCGCCCCAGCGCAGAGCGAGTATGTTCATCTTAAGCATCAAGTCCGCGCCCTCAACTCACCCTATATTTACAAGCGTCAAAACGTTTCGAGCTTTGAGATTACCGAAGCTCAGAAAGTCTTGAACGAAGCTGTCGCCCAGCAGAACAAATACAATACTTATCGAGTCGAGAACCCGAGACGCAATACTTATGTCTCCCGGCATAGCAGTGGAGCTAAAGCTTCCAAGAGACAGACGTCCAACGAACCTGCCCCACCAACGCTTAACGCAACAGTGTTGGCCGCGGCCAAACTCGTCGCTGAAGCCAACGCTGCTGCACAACAGAAAAACGGAACGCTGCATAGGAAATATCCTTAACCTCAGTATGTTAAGAAATTCAATGCCGCGACCAATATTACCAAGAGAGCATTTGGAGATGCGGAGTATGGAGATGCGACAGGAGATCCTTATTGGGTTCCGAACGTCGCTCAAACTGGCCATGCCCCAATGGGAAATGATGACTCTTATATGGTGAGCTTTCCAAACTGCAATATAATATGACAGCTTGAGCTTTTCAACTGACATTGGAATAGGTATTTCGTGATGTCACGAACAAGTTGTTCGGTGCTGTTGGTGATGGACTTACTGAGTAATAACAGACCGTTGGACTTAAAATACGTACGCTAATGTTTATTCAGTGACACTGCCGCTATCAACGCAGCCATTGCCTACCAAGGTAACTGTGGTTCTGGATGCAATTCGTCCTCAGTCAAAGGCACATTGATATACTTCCCTCCTGGCACTTATTTGATCTCCACTCTAATCAATGCATATTACTATACTCAGCTCGTAGGAGATGTATGTCAATTGATTCTGTTGGCCCCTAAACTCCATTGACTTATTACAAGATAAATGACTTGCCAATCATTAAAACTTCTCAAACATTCATCGGTCTTAGTGAGCTTTCCAAATCCACGCACCTAAGAATCATTTAACTCTTATAAGTGCTATTCAAAGCGATGTGTACATTCCAAGCGGGAGCAGTGCTGAGTGGTATATCGAGGTACGTTGCTTACCCACTTACAATTGATACCATCACACTGACAATCATATAAATAGCAATCGAATTTCTTCCGTCAAGTCAGAAATTTTATGATTGATATATCACAGACCACAACAGCCAAGGCAGCTGGTTTTCACTGGCAGGTTGCACAGGCGACTTCCATGACAAACGTTTATGTCACTATGACCAATAACGCCGACAGTACGCAGATGGGATTGTTTACTGAGAATGGCAGCGGTGGATTTATGTCGGATTGCTTTCTTAGTGGTGGAGCATATGGAATCTGTAAGTGAAAGAGCCGATGCGCCTAATTCCTCAGTCCTACGATGGACCTGTTCAAAAGTTCCGGGATTACAGGGACGATTACTCTGCAATCCGGGCTTCGCGCTCTCGGGCCGGTACCAATGTCCCTGTAATCCTTGACCTTTCGGATTTGTCCATCGTATAAATGTTTACCTCTGTAAGAGCTGCTGTGCTAACCAACTACCTGCAGATGAAGGAAACCAGCAATACACAGTTCGAAATTTCGAGTTCTCTGGTCAACAAATTGCTGGTGTTTGCTTGCTATGGGATTGGGGATGGACTTGGTCTGGTCTCACGTTCGCTGGCGGTACCCCAACTGGCTTCCTTTTGATCCCTCCTGCGAGCGAAAATTCCGATAGTACACCCAGTTCTATATACGTCATAGACACTCTTTTCGACGGTGTAACAACAGCAATCGATGCCAGAGCTATGAATGGTACGATCCTGGATGCCAGCATTATTACTCTCGACAACATCGGTGTGCAGAACGTAGGGACAATGATCGCATTCGCGAACGGCTATGATGTCTCAATCCCAGCAGTGGATACTGATTTCGTGATCATCGGGAACGTTGGTACATCTGGTACTACGGGTATGTACTCGGCGGCTGTTCAAGTACCTCCTCCGGTTTTGTTGGACCTTAGTTCATCACCTTGGTTCCGAAACAACTATTTTGGGAAGAGTAGGCCGCAATACGAAACTCTTGCCGCCTCATCTTTCATCAGTGTCAAGGACCATAGTGCGGTCGGGGATGGTGTAAGTTACCAAATTTTCCTTTGTCTCATTTCCAAAATAGGATTTGAGCTGCTCGGGAGCAGCTTTACGAAGTAGACGAGTTCAATCTTCGGATGAGCTCCTCGAATCCTTAGGCTTCAACATACATACTAATCTTTTCCCATAGGTAACTGATGATACTGCTGCTATAGGAGCCGCGCTCGCCCTAGCCGTAAGTTTGATGTCTCTCGTTTGATTGGCAATACTGACCTGGTCTAGACAACGAGCAACGTCATCTACTTCCCAGCTGGCTCTTATATCATTACTGAAACAATTCTTGTCCCCCCCAACACCCGCATGACAGGACAAGTTTGGTCCCAGCTCGTGGCTAGTGGCTCTTACTTTGCGGACGCTCAGACTCCGCAGGTTATGCTCCGGATAGGTGAACCTAATGATGTTGGAACAGTAGAGATCTCCGACATCCTTTTCACCTCTGTTGGAGCTCTTCCTGGTCTGGTAATGGTGGAATGGAATGTGCAAGCAGAGACCCAAGGATCGGTTGGAATGTGGGATACCCATTTTCGTGCCGGAGGCGCCATTGGGACGGAATTGCAGGTAGCACAATGTCCCCCTCAAACGAACATCCCAACTGGGTGCATAGCCGCCGATATGATGCTGCACCTTACGCCGAACTCAAATGGGTATTTCGAGAACATGTGGGCATGGGTCGCTGACCATGATATTGACGATCCTGCCAATACGATGGTTACTGTTGCTGTTGGAAGGGGAATTCTTTTTGAGTCTGAAGGACCAACTTGGCTTTATGGGACTGCATCAGAACACTCGATGTTATACCAGGTCAGTTTGTTTTAATATCCCTTGAGTCTTGAATGCCCCCAGTTTCAAGGGAGAATCAGAGAGTCTCCAGGTTTTATTATCTTTTAGAAGAGATTCCTCGGCGTTGTGTTGTGAGAGCAAGTGTTTCGTTGCTTTCTGAGTCACCGGGAAAAGAAAATCGAAAGGCAATGCTGATATCTCAATTAGTATAACTTCGCCGAGTCCACAAACACATTTGCGGGCATGATTCAAACAGAATCTCCATACTTCCAATATGCGGTTGCAACCGAATCTCCAGGTCCCTTCAACATTACGGGTGAGCTCTACTACAACTACTTCAACAACGAGCCCGTCTTTCCCGATGATACAGGCACATGCATCGGCAACAATCTCTCGTGCAACTTCGCCTGGGCGATCATGGTTCAAGGAGTCACCAACCTCACCGTCGCCGGTGCAGGACTGTATTCTTGGTTCGACGCTTATAACCAAGCAACTTGTGTCGATGCTCAAAATTGTCAACAGCGACTCATTAACGATCAAGGCGATAACAGTGGCTTTTACCTCTGGAATTTGGTTACCATCGGTTCCGTTGAGATGATCAGCGATACTGCCAATGACAACGCCAACACTGTTTTCGCAGCAAACAATACCCAACTCGACAGCCATCCTTTCTGGAGCGCTCTTGCGGCATACGCTGACGACTTTGCACCCGAGGATGTGGGATGTACAGATGATGAAGATACTAGTGCTGTCTGCCAGATAAGCACATACTGCGACTGGACTCTCACTTTTGACACCTTAGATGCGATCTCAGCAGCGGCCACAGCCGGAACCATCAACGAGGTCTGCGTTTCATGGTATACGCTTCAAACCCTCAGTTACACGATCGATGGATCGATCACGAACTATACTACTGTCAACACTGGTTACGATCAGGTCTTCAAGTACTATGTCGAGTACGTCAAGAATATGGTCCCATATGGTCTGGGGGCTTTCATGGCAGATGCAAGTCCAAGCTCGCCTAATGGAGGCGCCGGCCAGAAGTATTTTGAGTGCACGTATACTGGTAAAATTACATATACGCAACCTTGTCCGATCTCCGTAAGTAATGTAGCACACTTGGTCCTTACTTAGCCTGGAATTTATCGCTTTTTTCGTTCATATGCTAACACTTTTGAATCTGTAGTACGAAGTATATTATCATCCTGGGACCTTCAGCATAACATATGTTCTCACAAACTCCACTGGTTTCTACGCAGAATTGGCTTCCACTTATAGTATCGACTCGTCGTAGGTTTCATTTGCGACGACTAACACCGTTACGAGGTGTGGTCGTGGTTCTGGTCCTTGCGCAGAAACGGATATAACACGTATTGGAATTCCACAAGCCGCAAAGGGGTTCACACCCGACAACCCCAAGACCATCATCACTAACGCCTTGCCCCAGATAGGTAGCATGCAGGACAACATCCTGGCTCGAGAGATCGACATAGCGAGCAACACCTGGAACAACAACACAGATGACGTGGTACAGACAATCGCCATGCCAGTCTTTATGATCCAGTAAGCAGTAGACGCCATGAACTCCGTGAAAGGTATTGCAGAGCAGCAGAAGAAAGAGGATCAGTTGAAACTCATCATCTTGATCCTGGGTATCATCTTCTCATTCATCCCTTTCCTTGAGGAGGTTGGACCTTCTCTCGGAATCGCTGATGGCGTTTTCGAGATCGCTGCGGCAGCGGGAAATATAGGACTGGCTATTCAGGGAATAGTTTCTGATCCTGCATCCGCACCCATGGATATCCTGAGTGCGCTGACACTGGGGAAGGCTAAAACGACAGAGGACTTTGCTGGCTTGGCAGCGGCAGAGAGGGCGCTTACTGATGATGATTTGACGGCTATTGGGACAGACTTTAAGGCCGATGAGGACAAGCTGGGAGAAACGCTTATACGTGGTTGTTTCAAAAAGGCATGAGTTGAGGGCTTGAGGTTCGGGGTCTGGAGGTATTGTGTCTGTAGTTGCGGAGGTTACACTTTCATGAATGTATATAATTGTAGAGTCTTCTAATGTTGCCGTTGCTGATGGCCTCAACATTTCAAACGCTATAGGTTTCAATGTAGAATTATTAAGACCATCATTCACACTTGATCAGTGACTCAATCATTTGTTTGCTCGTAGGGATGACCATTTTCGGGAGGTGACTTGAAGCCGTACTGCCAAGGCCTTTCATGTTGTCTCTACCAGAACCTTGGAATGAGATCCAAGTATATTTCCCTTCATTGATTTTCTTGATCCCACGAATTAATACCAGCTTTATACTTCTGCACAGGAGCCCAGTTGGGACTGATGAAAATTTCCCCTCTGCCTACTTCCTTCCACCACAAACTCTGCGTATACATGGGCCCTCGAGGCATCCAAAACGTCTTCGACCTGAATCCCAAATGAAGATAATGTCTAAGTGCAAAATGCCACAATTCAAGCATTGCAGGCGGTCCTGGGTTCTCCCTGTCCCACATACGGCCGTTTCTCTTCTCGTAGTCGAGGCGTCCCACAACAAGCATCCAAATATCAAACTACCACGGGATGTCCTCTCCCAGTGATCCCTTTAATGCTAGATGAAAATCTATGAAGAGATGTCCCTTCCTTAGATCCTCAAATAATGCAGGCATAGTGACTTCCTCAATCTGGAAAATGCCGAGTCGCACAATAGAGACAGTCCTATTTCCTAATAAGTTTTCAGTCTTCTGACTCCACGCAACTCCAGGCCTTGTTGTCCAAGTATAATTTTCAAATTTGGAATTGAAGTGATCATACGCCACCATGAGAAGCATCAGTTCTCTAACTGCGCCGACATCTGCCGGGTTCTCCACCCAATCTGGCTCAGTATCCTTAGGATCTTGAGGCATGTTCTGTTGTCTCTTTCTTCCATCTTCGACGATCCAGGAAGCGAAAGGCCCGAAACAGGTCTCGTACTCTCGGTTTCTCCACTCTCCGATTTCGCCCCAGTCTGGGACGTCGTAGTTATAAACGGGGAATTGACGAATGTAGGCAACGTCCTCTTCCCTAGGAGGTCCACCATACTCGGAAGAATCAATATACTGTGGATCAGTCTCCTCCCAGTGTATGTTCAAGTAGTCGTCAATACCAAAACGCGCAAAGAATCCCCTGTTATCTTCCTCCCTAGCCCGGAAGAGGGGCGCCATGTAAGCTCTAGCAAGTACGGCACCAGCAAGCAACACTCGGTACATGGCCCTATAGAACACGTCTCTGAAAGAATCGATAGTTGCATGCTCGGCCCCCGGGATGCCTTCACTCAAACATTCTGGGAATCGTCGTTGCGCTGAGGGGTAATGACCATACTTCATGTGATGGAATAGATTGTCCGGGCAATCTTCCCCCAAGTGGGATTCCTCGTTATTGAAATACATCCATTCGATGCATCGGACCAGGTACTGCATGTTGAAGACCTCTTTGAGTTCGGCAAGATCTGGGAGCTTGGATTTTCCCATCAGTGAATTCATTGTTACCAGTGGCGGGAGGGTCCCCGCTTGGTAGGCTTTGAGAACGATAGCCGTTGCTCGCACCTTTATTGCATTTCTTAGCTTGGAAATTTGCATCTAGGAGTAGATATTTACCGCCATCAAGGCATCTTCAAATGAGCGAATCTGGGTTTGACCCACGCTCCAGATGATTGTACCTGGATTCGTCACCCAAGCCGCATGGGTATGTTTGCACACTGAAGCAAGTGCAACGACTTGACGAAAGTCATCGCAGGCCTCAAAGATACGAGTTAGGAGCTCGGCTGGTATCGTGAGCATAAAGGCCATCTTTTGGTGACATATATATTTACGAAGATGTCCTAAAAGATTGGAGGAGGTTGGAAGATGAGGTGGTGTCCGCGCCGCATTACGTAAGCGAGAAGGAGTCACCTCCAGATTGCCTCAAGACTCGCTATTCAACAGCATGAAATCATAACTTAGTATACAGTACATTAATATCTTTGCCATGATTCTACGCTTTTTGATCCATTCTAAAATCAGTCTCTTTGGTCCCTTTTGCAATGTTTTGCCTTGAAGAATCACGCCCAGGACTTCTTCTATGCAAGCGCTGCCCGGATATTTATCCTTGTTTTGGAACCCTGCTTTTTCTACTCAAACACGTGTCATTGCTACTTGACGGTTCTTTCTGTTTCGATAGCTGAGCTCCAGCGCCATGGAGAATGAGGATGAAATGAGGTATGTATCCAGTATATGGATCGTAGGGGCAAGTTCTACTGATTTCAGCTTCTTCCGTTCAGCTTCTCCATTCTTTGCCCGCCAGCACGTACTCTGAGACAAGGAAAGAGAAAGTGCGATTGTGAATTCAATGTCAATGTATTCTTGTTCCTGATTAGCGTGGCACTGATCCCTGAGACCTGAGACACATCCACAATAAGCATCTCGGGCACCATTGCCCCCGCCCTTCAAGCGTCGTGGATATAAGTCTGACCCCCTTCTGCCTTCCCCATCAGTTTTTATGCACAATTAATACACAGCCTTGCACCCTCACAGCACGACCGATACGCTATCATCTCCCAGGCATGGTGATCTCCCTGAAGCCGTCTCCCAGAACCGAGCGACTTCGGAGACTGGCTTTGGAAGAGGGAGATGTAGGATTTGCGCGATGTGGCAAGTGGCGGGAAGCTCTCATCGTGAAGCCAGATGGCAAACCTAACCGAGTTTGGTTAGTGCGGAGTGAAGAGAACAACAGCCAAGCCCAAAATCCGACATTGGATCAAGTCAATCGTCAGATCAGCGTCACAACGGTCTTCATAAGCGATCATCCGTGGGCCAAGGCCGAGTTCACATCAGTATCGCATACTAGCTAACTCTTATACCTCGCAGAGTTCTTCTGCCATGCTAGTACTCGGACGGCCGTAACCGTAACAGATCCCTCGAGACGAAGAACCGAATATCAATATCGCTACGACCTATCTCTCTTGCTGCCTCGAAACACATATAAAAGGCGATGAAAAGGAGGAAATGGGGATCAGCCGCGGGGTTTTTTGGACTTAGCGCGAAGTCTTGCTAATTCCTGGGCTCTAAGTCTTAGAGCACTCTTCAAATCTTCTCTCGCATTATCCAGACCGCGATATCTCTTCCGAGGTGGATTATAGCCACAATAAAAGAATTCCCCGTGGTTAGCGAGATGCTTTTGATTTGCTAAGAAGTCTTTGTATTTCCCCAGCTCTACTACCGTTATAATGCCGTTTACGAAACAATAAACGACCTGATTACGCAATTCCTCAAACTTCTTCTCTAAGTCTTCTACAAGGATATAGTCAACGCTTGTTTAGCGGCCGGTTTCAGAACTTTCGAAGCGTACTCTATATTTCGCATATCTCATAACATTTAATCCCGTTACAACTATTTTCTCTTTGACTTATAAGAGACTAGTATCAATATGCGCTTTTTACTGCATAAATTCCCCAAAATCTTAATTGCTTGAGGCTTTTGCCTCGGCCACCGCAGCTTAAATCTCCTACTTCTCGGCCTCGAGTTTTTTCTTCTCTTTCTCTAGTTGTATTAAACGATTCGTCTTAAACAATTATACTTTCAATAACTTTACGCGCTCGTTATTATTATCGATATTAAGCTTTAAACCTATTAACTTTATTTCTCTTTTTTTGATAGATTGCCGCGCTACTTCCAAGTCTTCTTCTAAGTTTGTTACTCGACTCTTAGAGGCTTTTAGCCTCCTTTTAGCGTCGGCTTTTACTGATTTCAGCTCTTTAATGTACGAGCCTAATAATTGCCTTAAGTCTTCTAAGTCCTATCTCGTCTTCTCCAGTTCCTCTTGCGCCTTGCTTATAGTTTGCAATACTATTCTTGAATCATCTAGTTTTGCCTCTAGGCCATAAACTCGTTCTACTTCTTTTCGTAAGATTTCAGCGTTTGCTTTAATCGTCGTTAACTTTACTGTAAACTTTATAATAATTGCCTTCCTTTATTAGAGTAATGCTTCATTCTTTGCTTTAGCTATATCTAGCTCTCCCTAAAGACGCTTATAAGCTTTATCTCTCTCTATATAGCGTCGCGCGCTATTTTTAGGCTTTCTCCAAAGTCCTTAGTAGCTATTTATTCTTATTATAATTACTTCTCCGCCTTTGCAAGCTCCTCCTCGAGCCTTTCAACACGTTTCGCCTTTTGCTATTAGCTCTTGGCGGCTGCCTTCGCCATATCCAGTTTTATTTGGAGGCCGTGGACAGCCCGACTTTCTTGCTCTAAGACTTTTGCCCGTTTACTTACGATTGCGAGTATCTAGTTGAGATCCGGGGCCTTTGTATCGCCTCTAGCGCCGCTCCCGTTTGCGATAGCGAGTCGAGCGTTTAGCATTAGCTTCTACAACTCGAGCATCTTTACGCGGGGGTTCTCGTTTTGCGCCAGATTCTTTAGATTATAAATAGTAATAAACTTAGCAATCGACTTTTTTAGGTCTTCGATTTGCGCTTTTACTCTAAGAAGATCTTCGAATGGAAGTTCATTCGGATAGATCGTTACACGATTACTGCTTTTATAATTTGGCTCAAATTAGAGTCGTTCTGTGAAAGCGGTACTTAGTATCTCGACCCCTTCTCGGGTTTGCTTAATCCTTGCAAGTATCACGTTTAAAATCTTACTTTTCTCATCGGCCGCTTCATTGGATTTAATTAGGTCTGCGGCCTGCTTTTGGTTGAAGAGTACTAATTTAGTAGCTCTTTGCTAGTAGCCTTAGGACATTTTATCGGCGTTTTAATCTTTTGGCCTTCGTATATCACCCTTTTCCCATTTTACGATTCTCGATCGTAGTACTTCTAATTCTATTATTACTCGTTGTGAATATGCGATAAGCTACTATCGCAATAACTCTGCCGTTAATACTTGCCTATTACTCTTAGATTTATACTCCGAGATTTTACGCTCGAATTCTGCGATCATTAAACGACATTTCTCCAATTCGTTTACTATCCCTCGTTAATCTTAGTACTACTTTGCGAGTACGACTTGCATTTCGCGAGCAGATTTATAATCTGCAATTATCCTTTTAAGAGTTTTTATTTTCTATTGATTTTAATTTAGCTTCTCAATTAAATCTAATTATTATCGCGACTCTTCCCGCGTGCGATTTCTCTCTATAATCTCAAGTTTATCAATTCTCTTTTAGTAATATTCAATTTGCGCGAATTGCCCCGCTAAACTCTCTCGAGCTTCGGACAACTTTATTATATTATGCACGTTCTCTTCTTATTGTGCAGCCAATCGCTTCTCGGTATCCTCCAGCCGCAGCCTAATCGCAGCTTGCGCAGCCTCATGTACTGCATTTTGGGCTGCGTTTTGGGCTGCGTTTTGGGCTGCAGTTTGGGCTGCGCTGTTTTGGAGTGCGCGTATGCGTTCGCGAGTTTGGTCAAGGCCATTGTTCTCCTCCGGCGCACGCTGGATGTGCTTGTCAGTGATAAAAAATTAAAAAAATTTTAAATATAAATTATATATATTATAAATAATAATTTTTTTTAGAAATATAAATTTTATATTGAATTTAATAAATACGAATTTAATAAAAATAAAATAAAATCATTTAAAAATTAATATATCGAAATTTATTATAATAAAAAATTAAAAGTAATTCGAAATATTATTAATATTTTA
>FJOG01000071.1:166636-181413 GCA_900073065.1 Phialocephala subalpina | reverse complement strand
AAATTATTTTATTAATAATAAATTAAAATCGGAAAAATATTAATTTTACGAATAAAAATAAAAAATTTAAAAATATTATAAAATATATATTTTATTAATATAAAATATCGAAATAATAAATAAATATAATATAAATATAAATATATTCGCTCGAAAAAATAATAATAAAAAATATATATATAAATTAAATTAAAACCAAAAAAAATTATAATTCTTTATTATAAAAAAATTATAAAGAAATTATAAATTATTTTAAAAATTTATAATAATAATGAAAATAATAAAATATAATAATAATTAATAATAAAAATATTAATTAATTTATTCGATTAAATAAAAAAAATATAATAAAATTATAAAAATAATTATAATTCAAAAGAATATTCAATTGATAAATATATAATAAAATGAAATTTTAAATATTTATTTTTATATATTGAATATTATTTTAAAAAATATAAATTTGTAATTTATTAGCCTTAAAAATAAAATAAAATATTTTATATTAATTTTTATATTAATTTCAAAAATTAATAAAATTTATTTTCGAATAAATAATTAATAAAATAATAAAAGTTTACTAATAAATTATATAAGAATTCAATCGAAAAAATAATAAATATTAAAAAAGAATATAAAATTAATTGGTTTTAATAATATAAACAAAGGAAATAATAAATAATTAATAATTTAATTCAAAAGAATAAAATAAATAATTAGATTTTATAATTCGATTAATTAAGAATTTATAATAAATAATAAAAAAAGATATTTTATAATTTATTTTATTATATTTATATAATAATTAATATATTAATATTAAAATCAAATAATTAGAATAATATTTATAATATAATAAAATAGAAATCAAATAATTAATAATAATTTAATAATTCGGAAATTCAAATTTTTATTATTATTATAAAAATATATTTAAATATTTTATAATAATAATAATAATAAATAAAAATTCCTATTATATATTTTCTTTTAGTATAAAATAAAATAATTAAAATAATAAGGTTTTAAACCTTTAAAATATATATAAAAAAATTACGATTTTAATTATAAGAAAATAAATATATATATTTGAATAAAAATTTTGAAATTATTTATATATTATAAATTATTTAATTTAATTATAATAAATTAAATTAATTTTCTTTATTTGTTTTAATATATAATATAATAATTTAATATTTTCGCGATTATTAAATTAATTTAAAATATAAAATTAATATATACTAAAAAAATAATTTAAATTAAATCAAAAAAATTAATTTATAATATTTCTAATATTAATTTTTATTAATATTATTTCTTAAATATTAATATTTGATTTTTTTATATTTCTTTATAAGAAATATATAAAAATAATCTTTTTAATTATATTAATTATTATTATGAATATATTTTTCTTAATACCCCTATTCATTGGGTTTATTTAATACTCTTTTTACCAATATAATAATAGGTAGAAATTTTTTTTTTTTATTGCCAAATATATATTTCTTAATTATTTTATTGAAATTCTATATAATATTAAATATAACCCTTTAAATTAAAGCCAAGAGTATTAAACTTTCATTTAAAAAGTTAGAATTATAATTTCTTTATTGCAACTTATAGAACTTGCGAGAGTTATTACAAGGTTATCTAATAAGGAAGGCGGCATGGGAGACAAACGGAGAGATGAAGAATTGAAAGGTGGGGCCGGGCGGGAGAATGAGACGGTGTAGCACGAGGACTTGATGAACAACAAAAGAAAGTGGGGGGACGAGGTTGCATCCTTGAGGATATGAGAGGAAGGAAAAAGGTACCAGACCGCGTACCGGGGATTGGAGTCTAGTGTCTTTTGGGGGTTATCAGAATCACAGATTTGAAAGCGTAGAGTGTGGTAGAAGTACATGGGTAGCAGTATAAGCAGCAGGGTATCTTGAATATAGCAACACAAAGCATGAAGCAGCCTCAAATGTCTCCATCTCCCTTGGCAAATCTTCCTTGCATCAGACCAGCATCTCGGAAAAGCACATTGAAAGCAGAAGCGAAAGAACTTCCGCAACCATCAAATATCAAACTAATAGAAAGCCCATCTGCAAATGTCAGGGTGCATTTCCAACAATATACTCATACCACAGGATCTCTCAGCAATCGCCCTCTATCACCAGCGCGTGATACCTTTATATGATGCTCAATACCCACTTCGTCTCGTGTGGCTTCGATTCGATATGCTTGAGAAGCTCAAGCTGGTCTCGGAAAGGCCCAATCTGACATTCATCGCAATGTAAAGCCGGTGGGCCATGGAACGGCGAGTTCTCCAAGTGCTGGTCCAGCTCTTCTTCGTTATCAAACATTGCCACGCATGCATCGCATCGGTGCTCGGTAGTCTGTGTAGCCAGCTCATTAATTTCGGTCTGTGGCAGTGCGTATGTTTGCGGCAGTGGGGCATCATGGAACGAGTCCTCAGACGAAGTGTCCGTCGACGTATTGTAGGATTCCAAGCCCAACTCTGCCGTGCGGACAGGATCTGGAACGGGATCGGTCTGTGTACTTGAGGAGAGTACAGGGACTGGCATATGCATCTTTGCAGTATGCTCCGATAATTCCTGGAGACTGGCGAAACGCAAACCGGTGCATTGCTTGCAGCGCAGGAAATGTGCGTGCAGAATGTGAGTTGCCAAATCCATCTGGGAACCAAAGTCCTTCTCGCAGTTGATACATTTGTACTTGGACGGCACATCTTGACCAGATGTAGCTAGACGGTGTAACTTGATGTGCTCCGCAAGGTCCTCGCTGGTTCTGAATAATGCTGCGCACTCCTCGCACTTGATGATAACTAGATGGCTGTCCAATAGTGCAGCCTTTGGATGAGCCTGAGCTACATGGTCTGTTAAGCCATTGTTGTTCTCAGCCTCAATGTTGCACATGGGGCATTTGAGGATCGTGGTGTGATGTGCCAACTCGCGACTGCTCAAAGTCTCTTCATCGCTGAATGTACCATTGCACTTCTCACATTGAATACGGTGAGCTGACTTTGAATGTTCCAGCAAGAGGACAGGACTTTCGAAAGTCTCGGCGCAGCCTGAGCACTTCAACTTGCTCTTGACATTGGTATGCCATTCTTCCTTGTGCTTCTCGAGCTTGGCCTGGCTGTCAAATCCCGAGTCGCAATCTACACAGCGATGTACATGGGTTCTGAGATGTTCAAGCAAAGCTAGAGGGGTCTCAAGCTTCTCGCTGCAGTTTGGACACTCGATCTCATGGTGAAAGCGGTGATGCCTCTCGCGGCCTTCGACCGTGCTAAACTTCTCATGACATGCTGTACATTTGAAGATATGGGTCTCTGCAAAGTGCTCAGAAAGTTCGGCACTGCTGTCGCACTTCAACCCACACTTCTCGCACGGGAAGACATGGGCTCGAGCGAAATGCACTCTGAGAAGTTCCTGGCTGGTGAATTCTGCATGGCATCTGCTGCAAGTCGTGACATGGGTGGACTGGTAGTGTCGGTTTTTCTCCACTAAGGTCTCGAAGGACATCTGGCAGTTCTCGCACTTGAAGCAGTGCGTGCTGTAGAAGTGTGATGACTTGGCGATTAATGAGTCAAAGGTTATATCGCATCTTGAGCATTTGTAGGTGTGCTCATCCTCGATGTGCTTTGAGAGATTTTCCTGCAACCTAAAGACTCTGGGACATTTCTGGCACTTGAGGGAGTGCATGGTGTTTGTATGAGCTTGCAGAGTCTCGGTGCTGGGGAACGTCTTAACGCAATACTCGCAAGGAACTCGGTGAGCGGAGATCCTGTGGAGGTCGACATCTTTCTTGGTATTGAAGGATAAGCTGCATTGATCGCAAGCGTGATCGGCGATGAAGTGAGAATTGCGACCAGCTTCGGTGGCGAACCTCTTCTCGCATTTTGTACACTTCAGGTTGTGTGCTGGGGAACCTTGGTGTTGGTCTCGGGCCCCCTCGCTCCTGAACACTCGGTCGCAGAATTTGCATTCGAAATGGTGCTTTGCAGCATCGTGCTGCGCTTGATCTTTCTCCGTCGCGAAGTTTCTGTCGCACTCCTCGCAGTGAAAGGCATGGTACATTGCTTCATGATGCTCCTTTTGTGACTCAAACGGAAAGGTTGTGTAGCAGTAGTCGCATTCCCAATTGTGCTTCGCCTCGTTATGGGAATTGAAACCCTGCCAATTGTTGAACGCCCGCTCACAATGAGTGCAGTAAAATGGCATGGTGCCGGACGGTGCGTTCCCTCGGAACGACACGTTATTAAGGCTCTCTTCGCAACGGTGAGCTCGATTCGTCGGTATGGAATACCTAAACTTACCTTCTGGTCGTGGAAGTTGTCTCGAGGCAACAGAGGGGAGATGGTAGAACTCGAACTGCTCAAGTGTCAGCGAGCGCGACCAGTGTCGAGTTTGTATTTGACCGACAGGTTACCTATTTCGTGACCAGAGAGAGTCAAACAATCGCGTGTCCAAACAGAAACCCGCCTGCGTATCAGTCAGCAAGTTGCAGCGAGATCGAAGACAGTCGGGGGTAAACAAACCAAGTTCAACCTCTGCTCCTGAAGTTGAGGTCAAGAGACGCGTCGCAGCGACTTTGAAGGTGAGGCTCGACAGAATAGGGACTGGAGGTATTGAGAGGAAGGAAAAGAGAGGACCGCGTCGCAGAAAGAGATGTAGTGAGGTGAGGTTCGAAGGTGAAGCTCAAAGAACCAGAACCGGACTCGAAAGACGCGTCGCTGGTCTCCTGAACAGTCAATCGAATCTCAATACTGATGCGCAGTATCGAGGAAAGGCGAGAGAAGACCGTTGCGGTGGGAACAAGAGTGAGATTGCGTGTTGAAGAAGTGAAGTCGGAGCTGTGATCGAGAGAAGGCAAATAAACTCGCTAGCGCGAAAGTTGAACTTCACTCTCGTCACGACCGAGCCTTTTGCGCGCTATCAAATAAGCGAGCAGGAAATTGAGATGCGAAGCTGCAGTAAAGTGAGCGCAGGAAGATGCAGGCAAAGGCAAGCAAGATAATTCAAGGGAAAAGAGAAGTGGGTCACGTGCGCGTGGTGTTAGGCTTCTTCGACCGCGAGTCGAAGTCTCCAACACAGAAAGTCATCGAGTGCTCCTTCCTACATCAAGTCTCGCACTCTTCATCTCTTGTTGTACTGCACTCACCTCTTGACCTTCGTCTGTCATGGCATAGGAGTCAAAGTTAGCGCAGACTTCGACAAGTGTCGATGCATCTCCATCTCCTCATCAAGTCCACAGCGCATTCCATCCACTGCTTCTCTTCATCTGCAAACACCATATTGCTCGCACACCATTACCCCATGTCCCACTTCGCCCCTCATATGCCATCTTTTGTCGAGTTGGAGGCAGCAAAAATTCCAAGCAGCCTCGTCGCACAACTCGAGCTCTGACGGGCCTGGCCTCCTCGCAGCAGACGTGCAGAGTTGACCACTCGCCTTCCTTCCAGATTGCTTCCCCTCCGTTGCCCAGTTTCTGGTTCGGTCTCTGTCCTTCAAGTTATCCCATTCAGACCTTTCGAAGTATTTGACGTTGTTCGTGCGAGTTGTTCGTGTATCCCAGTTCCAGCAGCTATCAGGACCAGCGCCTCTTCTCCCATCTTCATCGTATACCCTCAGTTACCTACCGTCCCTCCACCTTGTTCGTTGCCATTCCCCATCAGCCTAAACCTTCGTCGTCCATCCCCGGCCCCTCCTGCAGAACCTCAACCCCCACACCACACCCTCATTCGTTACATAATAACACATGATACCCAGCCCACACCATACCATAAACAGCTCAAATTCACCACTCTGTTGCACATCGCATCTTCAAGGTGCAAATTGCCATCGACGAAGTCCTCACTCCAAAAATCTTGAAGAAATTTGGTGTCGCGATTTTTTGAGAATTTCTTTTTCCAGGATTCCTTCTAGCGGGTGGGGACTTTCAGGCCTGGAGCGCTGGAGGCTCGGTGGGTTCAGGCTTTGAGGTGCTGGGAGGTTAGGGGATGTGGGTGTGCTGAAGTTTCGGGCTCTCGTCTCCCGGACTCGCGTGGCTTCGGATGGGAAGGATTTGATTGAGGATATATTCTAAGTGTGAGGAGAAGACATACATTGAGATGCGTGCCGTTTCCCCTTTGGTGCCTTTCACAATTTATCAATGTCCTTCCTCTAAGCAAATTGTTTTTGAATCCCAATTCTCTCCATAAGCCATTCACTTCCCAGGAAGCGATGTCGATGTCTCTCTCACAACAACAAAAGGCCGGACACGATCGAGTAGAAAGATCAGAACTGGCTGGAACATTTCAAAAAGCTAGTCGCAATCTTTCAATGTCATGAATGTCACAAATTTCACAAACAAGTATGGGGCAGCTATGTCGGAGCAAGAAATGCTTTTGATTATTCCCTAAAATGCTATTTGAATCCTACACCTTTAAGAAACCTTTCCCATTTTCTCCGTCTCGCCAATAATTTCTTCAAACGTACCCACGACCAGTACCGCTCGTAATCATAAGGAGCCTCCAACCTGCTCGCTTTAGACAACGAAGGTTCGAGTTTTTTTGCTCGCCGCCAATATAAAGCTCCTCAATCGAAAGAATTGCCCTTGACATTGCTTACTCCAACAACAGTCTCGCCGCCAGGGAAGCTAGCCTCATACTCAAGTACCAACTTGACACCTTGACCAGGATTCAACTTGACGCTCCAAGCAACCTCTCCTCCCTTCTTCGCGGTAGCCACTGCAGCACCCCACTTGGTGTCCTTCAGAGTCTCGATACTAGAAGCAGAAGCGCGAACTTCTCTGGCGGTACCCTTGCTGAGAGTAACAGGTGGCAAGCCAGCAGTAGCACTCTGTCCCGCGCGAACAGCATCTCCGCCAGCCTTCAATCCTTTCGGGTTCGTGATCTCGATCTTCAGTCGTTCATCCTCGGAAACAGGGACTTGGTCGAGAACAGTGAGCTCGACGGCGGCGTTGTGCTTGGTGTTCATGATCGTCATTGTGCGGGTGAAGACGTTGGTATCCTCCTTGGTAAAGATGCCAGTCTGGCTGCGTCGAACTGTCGGCTTGGGGTAGTTGATGGTGATGGCGGGGTCGACTCCAAGTGGAAGCGAGAAGCTCTCACCAGACGAGCATCTCGGGAAACTTGCCTGGCCAAGGAATGACCCATCGAGTGTCAATCCCAGAGGACCCTTCAACAGCGTAATCTTCGAGGTATTGCGAAGACGGACCTTGAGGAAAGCGACTTGACGAAGCTTGCCGATGACGATGTGTGAGAAGATAGCGTTCTTGAAGTCGATTTTGGCAATCTTGTGCTTGATGGTCGAATTGCTTGGTGCAAGTGTCTTGGTGCCAGGGACTTCGTAGGTGGTAGTGAGGCCAGATTCCTCCCAAGCACCCTCTTCGAATGTGAGTGATTTCGGAGCTGGCTCGTCTTCATCGAAAATCCCGAATCCCTGCTCGTCACTCTCTTCTTGTTCTTCCCTGGTTTCTTCGCCTCCATGAGTGCCGTAGTAGGCGGCAGGTCCTGCGCTTCTGTACCTCGGTGCTGATCCTCCTGCGCGATCGGATTGTGCCTGTGCGCTGCCAAAAAAACCACCGTTGGACGATTGGTTCTGTTGACCCATACCAAACAGACCAGCAGGAGCGATTCGGGAGTGAGCGGTGACATATTGGGCTGCTTCTTTGGATCGCTCTTCCTTCTTCTTCTGCACACGACGTTGTTCTTGTTCAACGTATGCATTTCGTGAACTGTTGTCTCGTCCGAAGATCTCCCAGCGTGGCTTCTGGGACTGTTCACCAGTGCTCTGGTTCCATTCCTTCTTCTTGGCATCAAGTTCGTAGGAACTGAACAAGGCGGAATCACCATTGCGGCCGCCCTTCTGAAGACGAACATGCCATGGCAGAAGTTGAGGTATGGTCTCACTGAGGCCCGCGAATGAGGTCTGAGAGGTCGACAGAATGACTCGAGCATCGCGCCAGGTCTCAGAAGTCGTGTTTTTGAGCTCTGCGCCGTATTCGAGGAGACCAGTATTCTTGACAGTGTTCAGACTGAGCTCGTAACGAGGAGCCCAAGATGCCGAGTAGGTGATGTACGAAATCGACAAACTGATCTCATCAGCCTTGAGTGGTTGCTTCGATGGTTCGTGGAATTCTGAAGTCGCGAGATTAGAGTGCGGAGTATGGACATTGACAATCGTATCGCCATCGATGGAGTTGCGGCGAGATGATCCAGGTGTGAAGGATGAAGGCTCGATGTTGATCGTGACACAATAAACCTTCTTGGGCCAGAACGACTCTCTCTCAGCCTTGATTCTCTGCTTCTCCTTGAAGATCTCTGCCTTCTTGCGCAACTTCTTCTCCTTCAACTTTGCCTTCTCCTTGTTGACCTTCTCATTCGCCACCGCCTTGGCGACCTTCAGCTTTTGCTTCTCCGTCTTGGACATATCCTCTCTGATCCTGTCAACCTCCTGAGTAGCCTTCTCGTGGTCGGCGTAGACTCGCTTGCGTTCATCGTTGTAGGCCTTGACGAGAGTCTCGAGCTCATTTGGTGGGGGTCGAGTTTTCTCGACGCTGTTGCCGAAAGCGTCACAAATCTTCAGACGATGAGCAGCGGAGTTGATCTTCTCTTGTTCCTCTTGAAGTTGGATGCTGAGCTGTTTCAACTTGTCGTTTATGGCTTTCATTTCTTCGACCTCATCATCTGACTCATCCTCCTCGTCATCGCTTTCATCTTCGGTATCGGAGGGGTAGATGTCTTCATAGACTTCTCGATTGGGAAGAAGATCGACTTGTACATCTGTGATGGTTGCTGACCCGGTTCCTTCAACTTTGATGGAGTGCTCATCAACTGTGGGTGCGAGGCCATCGATCACGATCTGGTTGGCGCCTGGTTGGAGGGTAATCTCTTTGATGTCTCGAATGACCTGGGCACGGGTGGGGAAGAGGAGAACGCTTCGAGTGGTGAGGTCTCGAATGCGGAATTCTTGCTTATGGGTTGTTTCGTTTGCCATTGCTGCGGTTTGATGGATTATATGAGGGTGTGTATGATGTTTGTGGGTTGTGATGTTCGCGAGCTTGATTCTTGATCGTGATGTTCTTGCAGTGGTTGTTGGATGAAGAGAAAAGCGATGGAGTGATACTTATACCTTCATTGTGAATAGGCAACTGTCACTCCCAACCTCACCCCGCAGCTTCCCGTTACGCTTGCAGCAGGAAGCCCAATGAGAACGGCATCGTACCTGACTAGAAACAAGCGATCAGCCCGCTGAGGTCAAAGAAGCAAGAACGTGGAAATCAGGCAGCCTCAATTGAGTCACGAATCCTTTATCCATTGGTGCGCAGTGCATTTGGTGGAGGCAGGTACTCATTGAGGCGTTTGTGTGGTTGAGGAAAAGGAGGTTTGAAGGAAGATAGCGCGAGGCGGAGCATCAGGCTTTGCCACAGGCGGCCAGGCACGGATCTTGGCTGAGTCATCCGGTCTAAACTCTCCACCAAAATTTCGAGTCACTACTCGGTCTGATCTTCTTCACAATTTTATGATTTCATGAACAGTTAAACATTCACTCCTTCTGCTCCGCTCCGCCCTCACCGCTCATTCAATGGGGTGAATCGTCTCCGAGGGCACGCGCTGATATCTGAGGCAGCAACGTACGAAGCCGCCGCGATGAATGTCGCACGATCCAACGAACACCCTCCTCTTGGCGCCCACGATCACGGCCATGGGAACGCCTTCTTTTATATCTGAAGCTTCACTGGCATAACCTTCCAACATACAACTCTAACGCCGCTGGGCCGCGTCTCATTGGCCCTCCGGGGGATTCAAGCGCGGTGTTTGAGTTGGACTTGCTCGCCGACTGCTGAAGGCCACTCATTCGGAGACTTTCCAACAAATGTACCGAGTTATCGTGGAGTTGTCTCTGTTGCTCTGCGCATTCTATCTTTAGTCTTTATTGCGACTTGCAACATAAGTCCTGCTATGCATATTTTTGGGGGACAGAGCAGCCCACTCCTTTGATGAGAGTGAGGGGTTGCAGCACGAGTGATCGGTCACCAATCGCGAACAAAGCCATTCTTGCTTTTTATTTTTAGCTGTCCTTGCGATGTGCAACAAATTTCTTGTTCTGGAACTTCTTGTGCGATGGAATTGTTGGGAGTCGCCTTTGGGATTCACTTGGACTTCATCCTTTGCTTAGTCGTGACCCAGGAGTAGTCTGACCGGAAGCTTGTAACCTCACGGTCATCAATTGTGGATGGGAGAACAGTGCGCTTTCTATCTTTAGGCTTCATTGCGATGTGCAACAAAGTTCTCATCTTAAAAACCTCCTGCGATGGAGTCGTTGGGAGTCTTCCTTTATCTAATGTCTGTTGGATCCGGGGACTTCGAGATTGATGCGTACCTCTGCACCGCTTGTTCGTCCATCAAGATGGCCACGAATCACGTTTCAAAGAGCTTCTATCTCTTCTATCTTTAGCTCTCCTTACGATGTGCAACAAGTCTTTGTTCTGGAAAGCTACTACGATTGGAGTCGCTGGAATCCTTCCTTCAAGTGACGTGTGGGGCAATGCCTTCTGAATCTTGGACTTCCTTTCTATTCTTAGGACACCTTGCGAAATCCAACAGAGCTAGATTCACGCTCATCTGCCCGTAGGGCAATGCTCATGGCTGAGTTAGATGTGATCATCGTCCTCCATCAACGGGGTGAATGGTTCATCAATGCTTTCGGTGGGTCTAGACATTGACTGAAATCGCAAGCGCAGCGGTGAGCGGAGCGGAAGTTCAGGCGGAATGTGCGATGGAGATTAGTGATTGTGATTCACTACAATGCTCCTTCCTCAGTTTCGGTTCTGGTAATAGGTTCAGGCACTAAAATGCCCTGAAAGTTTAGCGGTCGAAGCACCGAAGGAGAGGAGGTCAACGACCCGGAGCTTCAGTAATTCCCGACTCAAGCAGCGAACCAGGCCCTGAGTTCTAGCGACCGAACCCTGCATTGATAGCGCTTGTTCCAGTGGCTTTCCCCTGTATACTCAGTAATGTATTCCCGCAAAGACCAAATAGCTATAGCAATGACAGTTGTGTTGGCCGCTAAACCTTTCCCAAATCTTCACAAAGTACACGGAGAAGGGGATATTATCGTGTGGATTCTTTGCGACGGCTTCCTGAAGCCAAAGTGTAGCGTTTTAAAACCTCCAGTCCGAACTGATGGTCTTTCCCTTGCTTTATTTCTATAAAGTTTGATCTCCCTGTACTGTACATGACATACCGGAAGGCTGGGGATGGAAATCCTAAGCTCAATCAAATTTCAAGCGGCGCTGGGACATCTAAAAATGCTTCCACAAGGTCGAAACGGGTTCTTTAGAAGTTTGGTGCATGTCTCTCGAGTTAACACAATTCATATATCTCTAGAATCTCTACACCTCTTTTCTGCGATCCCGATAGCCAATCTCGATTTCTGCATCCCCTTGCCGAGTTTGCCATCTTGATGGATATTTCCTTCTTCGAATCCACGATCTCGTTGCCCCCTTCACTTGACAACACCACCTCGAAAGCATTCCAAAGCTCTGCAAATTGCTTTCACACTTGCCTTCGAAAATCTTTAGTCACGAGGGTATTTGATAATCAAGTAGAGTTTGAGATTGGGAGTCCTTGGGTTGGGTGAAATTGGGGTTGAGAAGGTTGATGGTTGAGATGCGCCAGAATTCGAGGATATCTGGGCCTTGAGGATTCCGGGTGTCGAGGTTTCTAGAACTTGGGGATGCTGAGGTGGGAAGAGTATCGTGGCGGAGGAGCAGGAGAGAGATTATTTAATAATATTTTTAAAAATTATACTTTTTATAAAAGAAAACCCTTTTAATGATTACTTTGAATTTCAATCTAAAAAGATAAATCTTGGAAGTAACCACTATGATATTAAGTAAAGAGAATCAATTTTAAGAATTTTCAACAGGGCAATATATATTAGCAGCCGCTAGCATAGTATTCATTCGTTCCGCTAATGTCAGATCAGATCACGATATGCCAGGTCAGCGTCAATCGTCGCGTGGCCATAATTACAACAACATTCAAGTTATGAAAAAGCTCACCTCTGAGACAAATACAACATCAGTCAGTTGGTCATAGCTGCTAAATAGGAACATCACAAAAGGCTAACTAACATAGCACAGGTCGAGAAAACCCGCTTAGCCTCCTACCGTTCGCAGCAAATGCGCCGTTCAATTCATTTTGACTGCCAACGCGAACCCACCTACCTTCCTGAAATCCGAGTCGACCTACTGCAAGACAAATATAGCTGGGCTGATGGAAAAGACGAGCGGTCCATCTTCTGGCCGAATGGCCGGGACCGGAAAATCAACGATTGCCAGTACTGTCGCCAGTAGACACTTTGACCAACTCCTCAACCCATCAGTCTTTCTGGATAATTCGAATTTGTTACTATATTTTCCTCCCAGAATCCTCCATCCTCATCCAATTAGTTCCTCTGCAGAATTTTGCGAACTGGGGTACCCTACGGCAAGCGCCACCGTGAACACTACCGCGAGCTCCTTTACGATTGCTACTCCACAGAGAAAGACGTTCCCTTCCGGCCCTATGCTGCTCCATAATTCAGAACACAGCGTTGTCGAGTACGTTAGCTCCCTTGAATCGCAGTCGTGGGCTTGTTGGCTCAGACTAATCAATGCTGAGGATCTTTAAGACTCTTTGACACTCATTAACTTTCTACTTTCCGATGCAGTATCGTCCTAGTCCACGGACTTACTGGAGACCGCGAGAAGACATGGACAGCAAAGAATACCGCTTCTCCATAGCCTCAATCCTTACTTCCATCAAAAGTCCCTAAAGCTCGCGTTCTCACATTCGGATACGACGCATACATTGCAGACTGGCGGGGCATGGTATTGTAGAATAGGATTGGGAATCACTCAATGAAACCTGCTGACTAGCGTCGCAACTTTCAGGGAAGACGATAACACTGTAGCCAATCGACAAGCCCTTGTTGCTTTAGTAATGGAACTAACTACGATACCGTACTGCAACGATCACCGACCTAGTAGAGACCCAAAATCGCAGACTAATAGCTGAGTTATTGGAGCTCCTAGATTTCGAAATATGCAAACGACATAACGAGAGCTTTCAAGACGCCGAGGACCAAGTCCGAAGACTAGCTACTGATTTGATTGATGGTATTTGGGCCCTAATACGCTGCCTGCTTGAGGAGGCTTCTAAAGCTACCGAAAATCAAGTACGAATACTGGTTGATGAGTTGGCTGATGGTATGTCGGCCCAACAACGTCGTGTAGAGGCTACAAGTAAATCATTCAGCAGAAAGGCGCAGGGAAGGGAGACTGCGCATCTTAAGAAGACCCCCCACCCCCCAATGGCTTGAGTTTCATGAAGAATAACCCTGGGATCATGGATGAAAGAGATGCTATGTTTTGGAATCTATTTTCAGCCGGCTTCTTCGTCGGAGACAGGATAACCTCTTATATCTCAACCTAGCATGCAACATACGAGCCCATTCCTCGCGGTGAGTGGCTCGAGTGCCGAAGAATACGACTTGCGCAGTGATATCATCCCAACAACTTCTGGTGATATACTATACCGAGGACAGTATTTTCTACGAGCTATCGATACTCAGCTAGCTTCAACCCTCGTCTCAAAAGTCTGCAAAAATGCAAGTAGTCATTCCCAACCTCCAACTCATCTGTAATAAGCCCCCACTCAAGAGTCCGAACTTCGTCATAAATCTCCTCCGTAGACTTAGCGTAATCGACAGCAATTCCCCCGTCTTGATCTACCATGCCCAGCAGCCCGAAGACCATGTCTCTGGCATCGGTGCACCGCCAGTCTTGGAAAACTTCTAGCAGCTTTCTCAGGCGTGGTGTTGGAGTATCTGGATGTCTCCAATGAGCTCTTTGCCAAACGGTAACACTCGCGAAACTGGAGAGAACCTCTCCGGAATACTCGTGGTGGGTAATCCACCTTGTCAGCTCAAGTGTCCTTAACTTTGCGTAAAGGTTCTCTAATGTGTTCCACGCGAAGCTCATCTTTCCACACCACACGGTGATTTGTCTTGCGTGGATGATCTCTTGGATGATCCAGATACGCCTCCAGTACGGCCTTTGACATAGCGCGACAAGAGCTTTGCCTTCGTCTCGGGTCCACATCCTTCTAAATCCATCTCCTTTCGGTTTCAATGGCGCAGATCCCTTCTTGGCGACGAAGCTCATTGCAAGATCGGAATGATCTGCTTCTCGGCCTAGCCAGACAACAACATTCGCTGCTTTGGTGTAAATTTGCTTCATCAAGCCAACTTGATGATTGCGTTCCAGCACATTGGCCTGATCGATGCAAATCGCATCGATCCAGAAGAGGGGGGGTTCCTCGAGCTCGCTCGTTTTGTAAAGGTAGAGAAACCACCACAGATTCTCTGGTATGACCAACCGTTTGCCACCGACTTGAATGGTCCTACTCTTCCCTGGATCGCCCCAAGTGTATGAGAGTGCTGTATAAGTTGGGCATACAGACAAAGGCACACAGTGAAATTTGCCCTCAATGTTCAACCCAGCAATGGTTGACGTGAGTTCAAGGAGACGAATCTGTTGACAGGCTAGGTCAATTGCGGGGTGAGATTGGTTTTGGTTTGCCTTAAAGCGCTCTGGGATACTGAGTTTCGAATCTCGGGCGTCTAACTTGGGAATCAGACACATCAGGCGCACGGGAGTTGTCGTAGACAAAATTGGCATGGGTCTAACAGGATACGTAAGCGTTTGTTCCG
>FJOG01000071.1:142946-165083 GCA_900073065.1 Phialocephala subalpina | reverse complement strand
TAAAATTATTATTTTTTTATTTTTATTTTAAAAATTTATTTTTTTAATTTATTATTTAATATAAATTATTAAATTATTTTTTATATAAACTTTTTTTAATAAAAATCCAAAAAATTTAAAAATTTAAAAAAAACTTTTTTAAATCAAAATAATAATATTTTAATCTCCGAATTTAAAATAAATTAAATAATTATTTTAAAGAATTTAAAATCCAAAATTAAATAATTATTATTATATATATAATATTTATTACTTTCCGTTAGAAAACTAATTCCTGAAATATAAACTTGCGATTTCGATTTTTTATTTCCTATTAAATAATCAAATATAAAAAGTTTCCTTTTATTATTATTATTATTATTATTATTTAAATAATTCTTTTAATTTCTTTTTTTCTCCCTCCAAATATATACTTTTCTTTAATTATATTCCCTAAAAATTCCTATAATAAATTATAAGTACTTATATATTTTATAAAAATAATAAAGGAATATTTATTAATATTTATAATCTTTAATAGAAAATAAATAAAAAAAGAAATATTTGATCAAAGTTAAATGGATTTTAATAATTATTGCATAACTTATAAAGCTAAAGGATATTAAAAAGAAATTAATATCTGGTAATAAGGCCGAGTTCTTTGATGTTTGTTTGCAGTGAATTATAAGATGGTGGGACTTTCACGCAAAACCCCCTCCCCTATAAACTGCAACAGCCGTCAAACACGTATATTCAGCCTCCAGATTTCTTGGATCTCGAACGGTGTGTCCATTCTCGCCGAGGTCTCAAAGCCCTTCGATCTCTGCGGGTTCGACTGCTATTGACTTTCTCTCGCTACGAAGGGCTTGCAAGGTTCCGAAGACTGTTTGCCCCGGCGTTCTCCGTTATCGTCTTCCGCAAAGGCCCTCAAACCCTCTATTACACTCTCTGAATTCGACGTCATAGGACAACGAGAATGGGTTGCAACGCTTGAGAGACAGTGATCCAGATCCCAAGGAAAGACTACCAGGAAATTGATTAAGTTCTTTGTCGGTAAATACGACAATGAGATAGGAAGAAAGGGTCTAGTGTTCGTTACCGAGAAGACGGAGGGGGCGAGTGAGACTTTGAAGGGTGGGTTTGAAGTGATTGGGTCTGGGCTGGGTGGGAAGATGGTTGCGCAATGGCGATAGTCTTGGTAGGTTACCTCCTGACCTATTTGTAAATGTATATAAACTCTGAAAACATTCTCTGCATTTCAAAGTGTAAAATCCTCCATATAAAGTCTGGAAATATTTGATCGATAAGCTTGTCATGAGTTATAGTCCAAGCCATGCCTTTCACGACCAGCTTGCTCGATTCCAATGGCCGACACTAAGCTTGGTAGGCTGTGTTTCCTTCAGTCCCGAGGAGCAGGAGCAGCCTGCGGATTATTGGCCAACAAAGCCTCGACCTCCGCGCCCCTTCTATGCCTCTCCTCATAGGAGATCTCTTGTTTTGGCGACGTAGACCAACCAAGTCCTAATTCAGAATACTGAAGCGGAATATCGCCTTGGAGAGGCAGACCCTCCAAGTAGATAGGCCATGGGGTGCCTAACCACCCTGCGCGATTGTCATGGTCTTGGCGTTGATTTGCGGTCAGAGGGTGGATGAGGACGCTAAGCATAGGGTCAGACACAGAACCAGACAGTATACATTAGCCACCTCCTTGTTTGTGACTTCTAGAAGAGGACTACTAAAACTTGAGATCTGTGCCTTGAGCCAGCGAGGAGTAGACTTTTATTTGGCATACGCAGTAGAGAAAGATGAGGACTCACCTTAGGTTACCTCGGTTTGACGCCAAGTAGAAGAAGACATCAGAGAATGAGGTGTCAGGGACCCAGACTATAACAAAGAAACTTATTAGCCCCGGCCCGTGTCAAGCCAAACTCATTATTGGAACGTCACCAAGAACGCTCCTGTACTGGGCTCACATCACTAACTCTCGTACGACCCAGCTGGATGCGGTCCTATGGGGAATTTATTGACCCTGAACAGGGGGACAGCGACGAATGCGCCTGTGGGAAAGCGTCAGCGAGTGAAATTTTTTTGTCTTGTAACTATGATCTTGCTGTCTGAGCTTACCATCGCGGCGTAGTCGCAGGACAGCATCACGAAGAGCGAGCGCTGCCGCGGTCTCAACTGGTGACTGGAGCAAGAAATAAATATGGAAATGCCACTCCCGGGTCCGACTTTCGACGACCTTTATCAGGTCATCTTGCGGAGTCGGCACTGCAGCGTGGGTGATGACCTTGGTCATGTTGATATAACGCTGCAGGTAGCGCTGAGAGGCTCCTTCAAAAAACAATGTCTCTCCTTATCTTGTTACGACGTCGAGAGACTGGAGAATGAGTTCTTGTAACCAGGTTGCAATTGAGTGTGGTTGATATAAAGCTGTGGAAGTGAAAGCGAGGGGCAGTGGCAAATTGAGCACGTCATCCATGCGGCATCTGTGTGCGGAGATGCATGAGAGATAGTTCGGCAATGAAGACGGGTTTCAAGTCACGAAGGGTTAACAGCCGATAAAACTTGCGATGAAGGTCTTAGTACTAAGCAAGAACAATTAGATGATGGGAGAATTGAGAAAAGAGAAGAATTAGGTTCTACGCATCAAAGAATTATCTTGGTTAAGGTATACTTATACTTGGTCACCTGACTATAATTGAAGTGGCTCAGCCGGCGTATTAATCGGAGGCAATAATATAGAATTGAATAAGAAATACTTCATTTGCAGCGAATTTATTAATTAATATTAATATTAATATTTTAATTTAATTTTAATATTATTTATTTTTAATATAAATATATTATTAAAATTTATAATTTTCATTTAATCGAATAAATATTATTCAAATTTATTTAAAGAAAAATCATAAAATTATTAAATATATAAAATAAATTATAAATTTAATACTTTCTTTTTCTTTTTATATTTTATTTTTGAGCTTTGAAAAGATATTTATCTGTGTATCTTTTGGTAATTACGAATTACGATATTTGAGTCTATTATTTTGCCCTGCTTTAAGACGAGGCTAAGTTTTTTGAGAGGTACGTTTCTTGCTGCTCTAGTCTTCGATTCCTCTGCGAGGAAAACCGTTCGTCGTGCATTAAATCTCCTGCTAACGTCTTCCCAGCGATCATTCTTATTACCACCAAGGCCAATTCGTATTCCTCCACACACATACATGCCACATACAAAATATCATCTCTCGCCCTCTCCCCAGCATCGCTCCTCCTGACACTCCTCACATTCTTCAACCTCTTCTCCGCCGCAAATGCAACACCAACACACTACAACACGCTGCGCAAATGCATACCCGAGAACGATGTGATTGCCATCATCATCGTCATCTTATTCGCGGTGCTTATATTGATATTATTCGGCATCTACCGTATGGTAGCTGCCGCAAAGGGGAGGAAGTTCTTCGTCTGGCAGTGGAAGCGGTAGTGGAAGTTTGGCGGATGATTAGATGGCTGGGGATGTGTTGGAATATCACTGGGAGAATGTTTATTGGAAAGTGACGGAAAGATTGGATGTATGTGGTTATCATGAAGGATGGGCAGATCAATGAGGCATACAATCAGTGGCCACAAGTCTGTCCGACTCGCGAAAATCACACCAAAAACTGCCAAAACGCCCACTTTAATTCCAAGAAAATCTAGCGCCCTTTTAAATCAAAATAATAATCCTTTTAGAATACGATTAATAATTACTTCTTATTATATATACTCAAATATAAGTCTTTTAGAGGCTTATTTCTATATGCGATATAATTTATTAATTTTCACTTTTTGATTTTCTCGATTTACTCGCTTATTTACATAGTAAATTCGCGAAGTTATAAAAGTGCTTAATATTATCTTATTTTATAGCTTGAAAAGGGATAAAACGTAAAATTCTAAGTACGTAGAAGTGTATATTTAGTAAATCTTACTTAAATTGTAAAATCTACGGTAGATCTAAGAACGCTATTCGGTCAAAACAGTCCAGGGCTATCTAGGCGTTTTGGTGTAAAACAGCCCAATCGGACAGACTTGTGGCCACCCACTGTATCGCGGCGTCCCTATTGGGATTGGAAAGGAAGGGGACTTACTGGGAACATACATATATAAGAATCAATATACAGCCATCAGAGCATCACACTTCACACAAGACCTGCCCTTTACGTTCCCTATTCGCCTACGCATCATTGAGCATGCTGTGTACACATACACGCGTGAGATTAATCCGACTAATCCGCTAGATAAGCTTGCCTGCCCCTGAATACAAACAAACATGTGAATTCAGCAAGAATATGTCCAGCCACGACAAAGGAATAAAGTAGTCCGTATTTTATATCTGTCCCTCCTGTTCCTAGCCCCACTGCCCTATGTATCCTGAAGCCTAAGACTGCTGGTGCAATATAAGCTCGGTATTCATCCCTCATCTCTCATTTCCCCGGTGCTCTGCCACTACAACTGTGAGGAAGTGGGAGCCGATGCAGTCGCTCAATGGTAGCCATTCGCGACGGCGCCCTTGTACGTCGGACCCAGACCATGACCAGAGTATGCAGCGCTACCATCTTCAAAGTAGGGATGGATGCAGGCTTGCTTGGCAGAGATGCGGCCGGCAGGATCGTAGACCAGCATCATTTCAAGAAGGTCGAGGCCGTGTTCGTCGAGGTTGGTGCAGAGGGGTTTGAATTGGTCGCGTTGCCATTTGGGGAAGGAGGATTTGAAGTCGGGGAAGCAGGTCTTGTCCATGACGCCGGGCCAGTCGGCTTCGGTGGGGGTGCCTAACAGTCTGGTTACATTAGCATGTATTATGGCAAAGGAAGATAGCTCGGCCTTCATGGTAGTGGCCCCTAGAGGACCAGCGAAGGAGCGACAATTACTCGGGTGTAAACTTACTTGAAGATCTTGAAGATTTCATCGATCTCAGAATCGCCAGGGAACAGGGGTTTTCGAGTGCACATTTCAGCAAAGATACATCCAACAGACCACACATCAACACCAGTCGAGTATTGGCGACCTCCAAGTAGAATCTCTGGTGATCTGTACCAGAGGGTGACAACTTCATGGGTGTAGGTGCGAAGAGGAACACCGAAAGCGCGCGCAAGACCGAAATCCGCAAGCTTAAGGTTTCCTTCGCGATCGATCAATAGATTCTGCGGCTTGAGATCTCGATGTAGGACGCGATGGCTGTGACAGTATCGAACACCCTCGCACAATTGACTCATAAACTTCTTTACCATCGCGTCTCCCAAGCCGAGTCTTCCCAAGTCAGGTCCAGATCCTTCAGGAAGAGATTTGCCTCGTCCACCATCAGACACTGGGAGCGCATCCATGTATCGCTTCAAATCTAGATCCAGAAATTCGACGACGAGGTAAAGTTTGTGGCCATCAGCGTGTACGATGTTGAGGAGACGGACAATGTTTGGGTCGTTCATTTCTTTAAGGAGAGAAATTTCGCGAATTGCGGTACTGGGGACACCTTCATCTTCGGCTTCGAGGCGAATCTTCTTGAGAGCAACGATTCGTCCCGAGTGAAGGAGATCGCGCGCTTTGTAGACTACACCGTATGTACCTTTATGGAGGAGTCAGTAGTTGGCGTTTAAGGGGCCAGACGTGTCTGGAGACTCATCGAAGCGCGACCCGGCCTGTATTGAGGCGTACTAACCTTCTCCGACCTTTTCCAGCTTCTGGTAATTCTCCATGATGATTTTATAATGTTTTATAGGATGTGAAAGGAGTGTAGTGGACTAATGGATGCAGTAGCACTGCTTCTCAACGCTTGGTGGGGCGGTAAAGGAGGGGCAATTGCAGATGATTAGAACGACATTTAGATTGCGAACCAAAGAATTTGTTGTACTGAACTCGAAAAATACGAATATATTTGATATTAGTTTTTGTTCAGTCGTATTGATCGAGAGTTGTCGAACGGGCTGTCGTACGTCAGGTCGTAGTGGTTGTGGAAGAAATCTGGTTGGCAGGTTGTTGCGTGTAAACAAAAATAGCTTGGCGCGGAGTAACAGCGCGACGTAAATAATATCAAATGACAAGCATCCTTGGTGGCACGAACCAGCGAACTCAGCCCTCCCCGCCTAAAACAGCTGCCCCTCACAAGGCGGCTGCAAAGATAAGCATGTGGAAGGCGGGCCACGCTAGCAAGGGGAGTACTCTTAGCGAAGCTTAGGGGTAGAACATCTTAAAGGCCACTTTATCGAAGCTTGAATAGGATCAAGACAGAGTCTAGAATGTTCTATCATAGCGAGTCACACGTCTCGATTACGCGTCACGAAACATACTTTGGAATATTCCGTCACAGCGGGTCAGATAGAGGCCGGGACAACGAAACGTTGGAGAAGTTTCCTTTCAATAGTATGTAGAAAAGCTGGCCTGAAAGCTTGGGTCAAAACTCCTTTGAATCGCTCGTACTCTTACATTTGAACATTTCGGAGTAAAGCGTAATGGCGTAAAACGGTACGGTGGATAATAGTTGGAGGAGGTCCGGCTCTTAAGTACTAAAATCTCCTCGATGCTCTCTCCTCGGAAGCTCCCGCTCCTCGGAAGTAGCTCCTTGACACATAATTCTCCTTGGGTTTATCTCTTGTGAGCTCCGACCTCCTACGTACATGTTCCCCCCGAAGGAATATTCTTTTAGTAGGTCTGTGCTTCTGGGAAAAGTCTTCCTCGCCCGGGCTCCGAGGAGAGAATCTCTTCTCAGAGACTATTTATAGAAGATTCTAACGCCTCGAAGCGGTTTCAGAGGAGAATCAAGCCCCTTCGAGAGCGTGTAGAGGAGCGTATGTCATCTCAGAGAACCCCACCTACAGAAGACGATGTCGGGGAGAGCTATGGTCTTTGAAGGCTTCGTCGCGGAGAGAGCAGAGCCTTCCACCCGAGGCGGGTGGTTTTCATTGAGCAAGTGCCTTACCTGGGCGAATGCTCTCAATCTGAGCGACGTCTCTACCTGGCTGTACAGAATTTTGGGTGATTCAGGATCTGGTCATGTGATTGAGATGCAATACCATCGTTCTCGTCTCTTGTAAAACACGATGGCTCCCCGCAACTGGTTTTACGAGCACGTTTGTTTAAGCAATGTGTCCTGACGGCCTTTTCCCATGCAATTCTCTTTCTATCTACGGTATCTATCTTTCCACGACCCAAGTCAGGGGTCTCGAGACGTTCCTCAGCGCGGTTAATCTAATTCCAGCAAGCTCACCCCATCCTCCGCATAGTCCTGCACAAGCGTGCGCAACTCATCTCGAACTTCTTCGGTGGCAGACACTTCAAAAACTCGTCAGCCCTAATAGAGACGGCGGGCTGAGAATCTTACCTGTGACGAGCATCTTGCCACGTCTTTTGGTTGGCTCTAGTGCTGATTCTAGCTCCTCTTCCACCAAGGTCTTCGCATCCCAATCCACGTACACTTGAGGGATTTTCACGTGCTGCCCGTCTACCTCTTCCTGAAAGATATCATTCAGAGGGGCACGTCCTGGAAACACTCTGGCGCGCTTGCGCTTACCAAAAGTCACACGCACTTACTCCCACATTCCACTTTTCTCGATCGCAGACATCATCTGATGGCCATGAGCTTTGTGAGGGGTAGCTGTTTCAGGCGGGTAGGGCTGAGTTTAGCTGATGTCATGAAGACTTGTCTCCCTTGACTGGTCTCCCCCCAACCTATCGCATACAGATTTGGGCTCGAGATCAATGTTTCAGACCAATTCCCAAAGAAGCAAAAGGCAATTGGAGCATCACAAACTTTAAATAACCACTGTAGCCATTCAAGGTTTGTGGACTCTAGCCCTGTGCTCGAAAGCTTCGTTCAATCATGACTGTTTTGGCCTTCTTTGTTTGTTGCTTGTGAGGTTGGAAACCTTTTCAGGTCAAGGTTTCAAATGCAGCATCAGATCGAATCAAAGGCATTGGAATTTCCGCGAGTATGAGCGATTATTTTCTAGATGTCAATAGGCGCGGTGTCATTAGTCGTCAAGTTTTGGGAGCAGCAGGAAGCTTGGGTTCTCAGTTGAGAACCAAGATCATAACATCGAAACAAGTCAATAGCATCTTATTCGGAGAGCAACAAGCAAGCTCAATCATCCAAAAGTCTCGAAGTCCTATTACCTTGACCATACTGAGTTATCTTGAAGCTGGGGGATTGAGGTCATCATGTGCAAGCACACAGCTCGAGGCCAATCATCCATTGCGTCTATAAGTTGCCTGCTGGTAGAAGAATTCCGTGTGGGCCGAAGTAGAAGTATATGATACACGGGTCGTACCGAATGAGATGCAATATTCCTTACTCAATAAGCCCTGTATTCCATTGAGTGTCATTTCCTCCTCGCCGTTTTGATCTCTCTTCTCGAAGCTTTGTTGAAGCTTTGTTGGAACAATGTTTCAATATAGCGATGGACTTAGCAAGGGTAAGCTCCTCCGGATACATCTTCTTGGTAGTTCATTAGTAGCGATTATGGTGTTCAAGACAATTTCTCTGCTGACTTACTTTTCATTCCGGTCGTCTTGGAACTCGATCAGGAGACTGCGATTGGTTTGGTGTTTACCAGGGAGCAGGCAAGCTTTATTTAGTGGGTGAACCGAAAAGCTTCTACTGTTGTTGGTATCACTGTCTCTGCAGCTACCTTCGGATCGAGTTCAACTACATTGGGTTGCTTTTAGGACCAGGAAATTCCCACGTGATCAAGAACCGACGACGAAACATATTGATTGGGCGTTCTGCGTATTTTGTACACTAATTAAGTATATGGCTCGACCTAATTTAAAAGCAAGGCTACCATGGTGTGTGATCAACCGTCTTTTAATTCTACATGAAGTTGGGTTCTTCTCGATAGAGATCCGGCGCGATTCGAAATCACTGTATCTAGCACGAGTTCCACGATATGCATGCATTTGGTCTATCTCATGTTCTAGACTACCGTCACTAAATCATGTGTTCTATTCCTCGGCCACCATTGTATAGCCCCTGAGCATGTCTTGCGACTAATTCCCTGAACAAATTGTCTACTCGTCGTCCTGCACATCGAGCTCAACTTCCTTCCACTTGCGAGCCGGGACCTTACGCTTGAACAAGATGTCAATCTCACGGTAGGATCGACCCTTCATCTCAGGTAAGAAGAAGTACGCCGTGATCAAGCAAAGGAGACCAGTAGCACCCCAGACATAGCCGCACTTGCCGCCAAGATTTCCACCCTGCAGTATGTCAGCAATTATTAACACAAGACGCGGAGTCAGGAGTCTTACAGTCGGGTTAAGCATATAACTTGCTAAGAAAATGCAAGGAATCTCAATGATGTAGTACGAAGCACGTCCCATTCCAGTTGTAAGGGGCCTGAGGCGGATGGCTGACGTTTCTCCAATAATGACCCATGAGGCGGGTGCGGGTCCTAATGTGAACAAGACGGAGACGATAAGGCCCAGGGATGCTTGTGCCAGACTGGATGGGGTCGACTTGCCGACAGAGGCTGCGATACCAAGGCAGATCAATAGGAAGGTGTTTACAGCCGAGCCCCAGAGGTAGATACTACGTCGGCCAAAGTACGTGGTGAGGATCCAAGAAAGCATAACAAAGATCATTTGTAGAGCCGAAGTGATAAGCCCTAGGGCGAACGAAAGATTCTCCCCAACGCCAGCCTCTGGTTTAGATCAGTATATACATCTACAAAGAGAGGGGTAATAAAACTCACGCTGGAAGAAGTAGACAGCCTGATTGGCGATGAGGTTACCCGTAAGGTTTTGTGCCAAGTACACACCGCACACAATGGCGGTACGGTAGGCGTCAGTGCCTTTGAACAGTTCCAAATGGCTTGGCTGCTTGGTAGACGTCTCAAGCTCAATGACACGGCGCATCATGGCGACAGTCTCAGTAGGATTTATCCTCGACCTGCGTCCAAGGCGCCCGACCGAATGTGCTGCTTCATCGAGACGTCCCTTTCGAACCAGCCACCAAGGCGACTCTGGTGCAAAAAAGATGAGGATAGCGAGTGGGGTAGGGAACATCCATTGGAGTGCAATGGGAATTCTGTTTTTTTTAGTCATCGATGCACTTGCTTGCAATACAGATAAGTACGTACCTATAGGCCGATTCGCCTGTCTCGCCGTTGTAAACGTAGGTGACGGCTCCAACAATAATACTGCCAATCGCCCAGAACATCTGCAGCATCTGGGTAGCAGGGGCTCGCAGCTTTATCGGAACGATCTCGGAGCAATATGCCGGCGCGTTGGCAATAAAAATACCCCATGGCAAACCCTCGAGAAGCTGGGCCACGAACATAAGTGGAAGGGACTTGGCAAAGTAGAAGATGAAGATAAAGCCGTTTAAGGACATGAGGCCGATCAAGGTCGCATACCGGTATCCGATTCGACTAGTAAGAGGACCAGCAAGGAAGACGCCGATGAGGGCACCGAGCTGGCCAGACACTTGAAAAGCAGATTGCCACTTGTAGGCGATGACATGCGCTCCTGTTGCCTGGTCGATTATACCGTATTTCTGTTTGAACGCAGGTAGGGCGAGGAAATTGCCCATGAGGAAGACATCGTAGGATTCCATGATCTTGGGATAGTGTTAGCTGGGATTCCTCGCCAGGGGCAAGGTTAGGTGAAGGAAAGGCAGCTTACAATGGTGAAGGACATGACAAATGCCCAGAAAGAAGCCATCGGGTAGGCTCGAACGGCCTCCAGCACCCCCATATTGTGCTCCGCATTCTCTGCCTCGACTGCACCCGCCTTGTAATCGGCGGCTTTCGCATCTTTGTCAAGATCATAGGCATGATCGACGTGGGCACAGGATTCAACTTCTGGTGAATCGCTATATGTTCCCTTTTCGTCCCCGACGACGGGAGTCGGGATAGCGCCAACGTCCATTTTGGCTGATGTTCGCCTGGATGAATAATGTGTAGTTTAGGAGAGGAGGACAAGGTCATAAGGAACGAGGAACAAACCCGCCAGTGATGGGGAACGCTACTGCCTCTTATACTTTCATGCTGTCCCGCCTCCCCATTTTGGAGAAGATCCGCTGGAGTCAACTGGAGTCAACTGGAGTCAACTGGGGTTAACTGGGGTCAAGCGAGGCGTATGGAGGTGTGGGTTTAGGTGCGGGGTAGAGCTGGCCGAGCGCCTCCTGGTGTATGCAATTATCCGCACACCATATACGCGAAAATCGAAGAACATCAAAATATCGACAGAGTTCGATAGCTTGTAACGATAGTAATAATAGCTCAAGTCTCATGAAAATTATACCAGACGATTAGTATTGCTCTTCTCTTTAATTAGAGTCTAATTTCGAGAAGTTTTATTGTCCTGTTCATTAATACCAAAGTGTTGAAGTTGGTGACTTTTTTTGTGTGCGGATAATTGCGGACACTGGGAAGCGCGTAACCAGCGGGTTAGAAGATACCGAGTCAGCGCATACTTAATTTTCCGGTGAGCCCCACAACTAACCGTGCCAAAGGGACCTCTTGTGTGCCAAGATGTGGATTCGGGTGAGACGGCCATTTAGGAGTAACACCGAGCCGCAAGAGCTAAATCTGGTTGAACATGGGTAAAGAAGCCTATAGCTTGTCTCGAGCTTGCTTTGGCATCAGCTGTTTGAGGGGAAACTTGGTTTGCGCCGCAACTAAACTACTTCTGGACTTGACTTCGAGATTCTCCTGATTAGCCACATGTTCAGTACGAGTATCGCGGTCTCCTTGTCCGAATGTCGATGTGAACTCGGCCCAAGGGCACATAATTTCGGAGGATTTGCTTGATTCGTTCTTTGCGAGAGCCTGGGACGTGTACAAGCTTTAAGTCTCGTTTCCGAAGTTGAAAGGCGCGCGAATGAAAAACCTGTGCGATTTGATGACCAGAAACAATATTCCGAAGAAGCCTGAAGCCTCGCGGTACTTTGTGTTAACGTGCTTGGGATTCTCGAGTCTGAAGCTGTAAAGTTGTACATGGATCCCGAGGGTATATACTGCATTACATTTTGGGTCAAAATGTGATTAGGGCCAAGACGGAAGGCGGTGGCGGTGGCGGTGGCCGGATACTACCGATCTCTTGATACTGCCGATCTCTTGGCTTTTGCCAGGACTTGACGGCACGGACCACCGTGTGAGCTGATAAGGCACGTCGACGCGTCTCCTTTTTATGTGCTGTTGCTTTTGGATCTATCTCTTAACGTAAAGCCTTCGTCTTATCTCTGTTTTATTCCTTCTAAGACCTTTATTTACTTTGAATCTACCCCCATAATGGATCTTCTCTCTTTCAATCCAACTTATAACGTCTTGATTTGTACGAGCTGTAATTATCTCAAACTTTATTCGAACCTCAATACAATGGTGGGGCAGCGGGGTGCGTCGAGTAAATCCAGGGGCAGTTAATCGTGCCACATCTGAACTTCCAACCTCTCTTCCATCTCGAACCTCGACCACACATCCACGACAATGCTTCGAACATCCTCCGCACACGAAAAGCCGCAGAAGGGCAGCAAGGGAGGACTATAGGACATATGCGGTGGCTGGGAACATGGCTGAAGATGGAAGAATCGACCAAACACAATCGAGAGAATCACGAAAAAGAGCAGATGCTCTAGATCTCTTTCCGCAGTCTGCGGCATGGATATAGGTTGCTCATAGGATCTGTGGCTGTCTTGCAACGCACCGAACAATGCTCCCGCACTTCGTTGCCTCGAATACTGCCGACCGCTGCCAGCTCCTCGATCTGCGATTACGAACTTCTCTCGCGATCATGCCTTGCTCCATTGATCCCTTCGCTGCGTTTCCGAGTCTGCCGTTGATTATTGAGCTCTCTGCTCCTCCGGTAAACCCGCTGTGAGCGTACCATTCAATGCCAGCTTCGAAACCAGCCGGTTCTCCTTCTACTGTTGTACGTCGACATGCTCGACAACCATCCCGGCACAGCATACTCCCCTTCCTTCCCCTCCCGCGAATCATGCCAACAACGACGAGCGATCGCTCCTCGATGATCTGCAGCACCAAAAGCCTGCTGCTTCACCTCCTCCATCCTCCTCTGTCTTCCATCATCAACTCTACAGCCATCGAAATGCCCCGAAGCCTTGGCACGCTTGGACGAATAGTCGAACATGCTGGCGCCTCTTTTAGGGGGACCATACAAGACAAAATCATCCTCGATGCCACCTCTTAGGCAGCGCCATCTCTCTTAGAAACACATGGATCTTATAGCAGCTCCCTGCCAAGTGCCAGGTTGCCCAGCGTTGGCAAACATCGAAAACAATATGCGTGAGATTCCAGTCTAAACGACCCGCGGCGATTCCAAGCTCTCGACACCATCTGCTGGCGTTTCGGGGCATGCCTGCGGGTACAATAGGTGAGTCCAAACCTTCAAAGATCTTGATGCTGAATCTGCCAAGGCTTCCCTCGTGCCGACACACTCCACCAACGTCTGCGAAGTCATCTTCATTCTCCTTCGCCTGCGAACCTACTTTCCTCGAAGATATCTCTGCCAACCATCACTTTGGCCCTCTTCCTCGCACATGCCATCTACATCTTCCATTGCGAACCCTTCTTGTCCTTGCCGGCTCTGCTCCGAACACATACCTCCGAAACCCCTCTTGCCAACAACATTTGCAAGCCCTCTCTCTGTGACGCACCTCGCCTGACTTCCTCTCGAACACTCCCCTGCGTCCAACTGTCCGTTCCAAACCCCCTTTCGAGAGGCCCACTGCCACAGAAGAGCTGCCTGCACACCGGACGAGTCCCCCAAACGTCTTTATGAACGATCACATTGGATTGTTGGCGTTGATGACAACGACACATGTCAGCATGGTCGGAGGGAGGCAACAAGTGTTGGGTGCGCTTCGTGATCGTTGGAAGATGCAGGATTGGTATGTTTTAGCAAGAATTTATACTCAATGGCGTGCATTCCATCGTCCCATGGTCCACTCTGCCTCTCCTGTGCTCCAGCGCCCTTCCTCTCGACGGTCAATACCATTTTCGTGCATCTGCGTAGCCTCTCTACAATCTATCGATCCCAACCAACTCATTGAGGATCTGAAGTTCCTCTCTTGATGCCAGATGCTCTCCCCAACCTTGGATCTCCTCTCTGTCCGCGCGTTTGCTCAATTATCCCGGTGACAAGAATACCTAGTGCTCTCCTCTACAGATAGATTGCCGGACGATCGTAAGAAGGTCCAATGCCCCAGGGGTCATCGAAACAAAGAGCAACCTTCCCTGCCACTCGATTCGAATCGCGAGTAACTGTTCGAGGACCGAGATCTCTCTGGAGCAGCGCCTTTCAAATTCCAGCCTTGAAGACCAGTAGCAAGATCCCCGTATTCCTAATTTTCCTTGTCTGATCTTCCGCCGTTCTTAGTGTACTCGGGAAGACAATGATGACATTCCGCTCCATTTCGTCGTCATCCTTCGGATTCCTTCCTCTAACTTTCACCTTTTCCTACCAAAGGGCGCTATATAACATGGAAGACTCCTAGTTCGTGTTCTTGAAGATATCCTCTTTCCAATGATCCGATCTCCGACCGTAAAATTGTAATGTCGAGGTTCCAATCTTCCCATCAAAACACTGCCATTCCCGCGCTCCCCAAGGACTGCAACCACAACGACCAGCGCATTTCCTTGTCGATATCCATCTGGATCTGTTATTTCGACCTCTAGCTATGCACCGATACACAACTCTATGTCATCCGACTAACCCCCCGACTCCTTCTTGCCCTCAGGTACGCTGCGCAGCTATTCCCTACAAGTTCCCGGCCGCTAGTATACAAGAACTAGCCTATTACCTTACTTCAATTTGCTATAGGTGTGTTTATGCTCTGGCGTGCCTAGGAGTCTAAATTTCGTCATTTGGGTGCTTCTCTTACCATTTCAAAAACACATCCCACTTCCGCACTTTTCACCAAGCCATTTTCTCAACAGCAGCACGAACCTTTGGAATCTACTTGAGGCCCGCTCAGCGAGTACATGTTTACCGATACTTTGATGGACTTTCGAATTGTGGAACCTCAATTTGAAATGATTGTGCAGTTTTGAGCGCTCTCCAAAACCACAACTACTTTCCCAGCCACGAACGGCTTTCAACATCCCTGGAATCCCAAAGCTTTGAATGTGCACCTATAACGGTAGTCTATCTATCCTTGCCCAACCCGGTTGCCTTCCAGCGAGCGATGTTGTGAATGTTGTGAAGTGGAGTAGTTCCATCACATCATCGGCAAAATCCTGGCAAACAGACCCACTTGTCCACGAGCTGTAGAAGCCCCAAAATTTGCTCGATGGATATCATTTGGTTGGTGTTCAAATGGTTAATCAGAGCATGCTTTACATAATGGAGCAATTACCTTTTGTCTCGAATAGCAGTTGTTATTTGTTTTCTTGATTCTGAACACTTTCTCCTAAACTCACGCCAAAACTTGGCTACATCCAAATAGCTGCATCTGCAGGGAAATTTGCTCTATGAACCACGCTGTGCTTAAAAAATCACCATTCAGAAGGTTCTCTACGCAATTCATCAACCGGATTTGTCTCAAAAGGGTGGTGTTATAGCTTTCCCACCCTGAACACATTTCTTCAAATCGGCACGCGAAACCGAGCACTTTTGCCAGCACCACAGCATCTCAAACAACTCGATTTATTCCCCTTTACTTGGAATTCAATACATCAAACATCATGCCTCGATTACTGTCACAGGAAGTTCCACAGTCGTGAAACCTCTCGAAGTGAAATAGTTGATCTCGGACCTCGCAGACCGAGGTCGTTCCTCGATTGCGGCAGAACCCTAAAATACATGCCAAAGTATCTCATAAAGGCATTTGTTCAATGACCGAGTTTTTAGCTTTCAGGCCATACACACAGATCTTCTTTGGCAGCTTGAGCTTCTACATACTTCCCTCCCATTTCCCAACAGTCCAGAAGGCAATAAACGTGTTTTAAGTGACACAAATAATCATTTTATACATCTCTTCAGTCCTCGGGCAGTGCCTTGAACTCGTTCTGCGTTCATTCCAGGTCCATGATTAGAAGAAAACTTTGTCCAACGGACCTTCAGCTGCTTCCTCCATCCACGCTTCGTTGATTTGCGCTACTTCTCTTAGGATCAAGCTTCAGATTGCTTGAGATCAATTAAGCGATGTCTATTTACGATTATGTCAAAGATATTATTATTCTTCTCACGTTTCCCCTCCTCGCGTATCGGTCCACTTTCCAGGCCATTCATCAACCTCAACACAGCCCAAATTTGCTTCTTTTAATTCAGTCCATGGTCAATGTGAATGCATTGTATGTCCCCAACGATTGGTTTGCTTCAAATCATCGTGATTGGGGTGTTCACTACCACAGAAGATTTGTGACATTGAACAGCTCTCAATGTCGTCCAGGGCGCCCTTGATGCCAAGAACGCCGCCGCAACACTGGATCTTCTGGTTCCGTTCTTGTATGTGCTCGAGGAGCCATTAGTGCACGTCAAATGTGGGACAATCTTACTCAACGTTGACTGTGAACCACAATCTTTTTACTTTATTGGATTGCTCAGAGACTCTGCTATCCAAATTCCATCTTTGCACGGTGCCTTCCGTCGCTCCGCGCCTTAGTGCCTCGCAAGCCCTGCTTTTAGGGACCTCCTACGACCTCCCCTAGACTTCAGACCACACGTGGTACGCTTCAGCCATGACGATCAATCGTAATTGATATGACCGCGCCAGTTAGCTGGTTACGAGCCGGAATTCACGGGTCTATGCGCCGCAGGGCATTTTTTCGGCTTTAGCGAGTCCTTTTTTTACTTATGAACTTCAAAATCACGACTATCACTTTTAAAAATTTGTAAGCACTACTAATAAATATCACTTAGTATCTCGATTTTACGTTTTATTTTAGATAAATTGTATATGCGTCTATTAATACCTTTATAATTCGAGAATTTATTCGCTATTTTCTTCGAAAACACCCTAAGCGTATAAACCCGTGAAGCCCGGCTCGTTAATTAACCTGCGAGTATAAGGCGTAGTAGCCCCACTCTTCCTTCAATACGGTCAGCGGAGCGCGCGACCTACCCGCACCAGTTAGCAACCCTAAGTCAACTGCAAATATAGGGCGTAGTAACCCCGCTCGTCCTTTGCAGTCAGCGAAGAGCGCGACCTACCCGCACCAATTAGCTGGTTAAGTCACAAGTATAGGGCGTATCAGTAATCCCGATTAGACGTAAATTATACTAGGTACGTAGTACCATAGTCCGGCCCGTCTATCATTACCCATTTCGCAGAAAAATACCTGGTCTCGTGGTTGTTTTGTCTCCTGGGCAATCTGTTTCCTTACTCGATTCCTAAAGTTCGCTCTACGGATAAAAAGAGATGATTCTCGAAGCCAAGTCCTCGGAGAATTCCTTGGGAAGATGTCTTCGACTTGGTCGAAAGATTAAGAAGACATACACATACCCCGTATTCTCATTCTACAAAACATCCTGGCAGAATCTTTTGTATTTTCCCGCGTTTACTCGAGTCAAGAATTCGGAGACGTAACGTTGTACTCTAAAGTGACTTGATTTCGGGGAAATGGACAGCGATGGACGTAGGATTAAAATTCTATTGGTGGTAATTCAGCTTTGCTCGCAAAGCAATTGCAGGTAAAAGCGGGCCTCGCTGATATTAGACCTTAATGGAATTATCCAAATGGAGAGGTCAATTGTGGAGAAGAAGAGAGCGAAAGGGTAAGTTAGTAAAGTATAAAAGGTTGTCAATTTCCTTTGAATCAAGTCAGTCGACACAGGACAAGATTCTTCAGTATCCCAAGCCAGATTCATATCGTCTACAAAGCCGACACGCTACCCGTTCCTAATCAGATTTCGTCATCAAATACCGTACGTCCTGAAACTTTATACCTTTGTCACTACGTTTGAACTAAAGACTTAACTAGTTCCCACACAAAAATCACCTTCCTCATCACTCGTGCACTTTCGGACGAATCGGTACATTATGCAGTTTACGTCATTCGTTCTTGCAGCGCTGGTGGCTGTCGCATTAGCCGCACCTGCACCGACTCTCCTTCTAGAAGACAGGGAACTGGCAGAGCGTCAAGACTATTGTACCGCGTGCACTGATGGTGGCCAAGTTTGTTGCAGCCTGACTGCTTGTTACCCCTACTCATGTTGATCACGAAATCTGTACGGCGGGACAAGAATACTACAGATTAGTTATTGGATGGTTTTCATATGCTATTGCGTCGTACAACTACGTTCGTTACTGGAAAGGCAGACAGGAAGTGATTTACCCTGAACAAAATACAGTCATTTCTCTACAACTACTAGTCTGTTCTCTGCTATAGTGATATCTTATCTATAAGACATACATGATCGCTGTCTTTACCACGATTCATTGACGTCTATTACTGCAGCGGGACAGCATATCGCAAGATCCATCGACCTCAGCTCAATACTCCTGAGGCTTCTGATGTACACATAACTCTGTCTATCAACGATGCATCGTTTGACGTCATTGAAGCTGCATTTCAGCTAACATCCGGATGTCGCGACGCCTGTCGTTGGATGCTCATGTACCCCACAAATCCCCGCAATCTCGGCAATCTCCCCGCATTCTTACACCTGGATCCATTCAACGGGCCTCCTCTCTACTGGACGAATTACTCGTGAACAGGAGGCTTTTCTAAGCCTATTGGTATTGTATTGGAGGTCGGAAATCCTTCTCCGCAGTTACACCATGGCTATCATCTCATGAACTCGTGTTCTCGGGTTCTTTGCCACCTGGTCTTTCGCCCCAGATAATTCGCAGACCGATGCTCCTTGAACCCGTGACAGTCTCGGATCACGGGCCCAATCATACGTAAAGCTGGATTCGTTTTCTGTCAACTGCTTCCAGGGCAAGATAAGCACATGCCTTTTAGATTCTAGCGCTTTCTATCTCACGTAAGAGTCAGCGACTTCAGAGCCTGTGCGACACATTCCCCTGCAGAGAGCTATTGGTAAGCTCATTACAAGAAGGCGTAGCGAATAGGCGAACGAGTTGCGCATCTTCTGCAGAAATGAAATTCCGTTCCTTCTATCACACAATCGTTCTTACTCTCACTAGGCTCCCATGCTTGTCTACTGATGATGCTGCTCCTAGACTATACCTTTCATTCTTGCCAGTCGAAATCATTTTCTAAATCAGGTTGCTGCACAGGCGCGCGAAATATTGATTTTGAGAGCATGCATCATATGCAGCAACGCATCCTACTGGGGTGGTCCAAAGCAGTCTAGAGATCATGAGATTACTCTTCCCATGCTACGCTTTGACATCCAGAAGAGAAAACCTAGGGTAGCATCCTAATCCCCCCAGAATGATCCTGAAGTTAAGGACAATCCAAAGGGCATAAGAAAGCTATCTCTATGTCAAGATAAGGTCTATCAAGCAACGATGAAGTTTCTAATCTCTATCCTTCTTGGTTCACTCGCTCTATCTCTTGCAGCTCTATCTTCTCGATATGCAATCCATCAAAAGAGAGATGGAAGAACTGCGTCACATTGGATCAGCCGTGATTGAACTCAATCTACGTTCTATCATCTCCATCTCGCACTTTCTCAACGTAATCTACACAAGGGCGATGAATTCCTCATGGATGTCTCAGATCCTTTGAGTCCAAACTATGGCAAGCATTGGTCGCCTGAAAAAGTCAGTATCTCAAGCAAAATGTCTACTTCTAACAAGAAACAGCTTGTCGAAACCTTCGCTTCTTCAGAAGCCCAAAGTCTTCTCAAGACTGAGTACCGGGAGTACGAACACCTGGGAACCTCAAAGCGATCGGTGGGCTGTGAAGAGTATAGCGTTCCGGCCGATCTTCGAAGACACATTGATTATGTGACGCCAACTGTTAACACGGCCGTCATCATCAAACGATCGTCTAACCGATGGGGTGGTCGGCCCGAGATGACACCCAACACCAACCTTCCACCTCCAATCATTCCTGGAAAACTAACAAAGAGAGATTCTGGAGGTTATTTCATTGGACTGGGAAATTTCCAATTGCGTTAATAACATGACGCTTGCTTGTTTCGGGGCATTGTACAATATGCCTAACGGCACCTTGCAACAGTAAGTTGCCCAGAACATCCTCGCTTACTTGCTGACATACCAAGATCCACCTACGCAGTGGTCGAGTATAATTCACAGGTAAGTTGCATCAAACATATACGGCCCGTAGCTAATGCGATTAGGGATATTATGCGCCAGATTTGTTTTCCTTCTTGGCCAATCTAGTCACGGTCACGAATTATGCCAATTATGATCCCACCGTGTACGTGATGAGTGATGCGAACATGTACCAAGGGTCCCCAAACTTTGATGACTACGGGGAAGGAAACCTGGATGTTCAGGTTGCTCAAGGATTAGGTGAGCAATCTCAACTGCAGAGTTCATTGCTGACATGAACAAGTATACCCAGCTCACACCATGTATTATCAACTCAATGATGACGATGTCTTCCTGGATGCGGTGGACGCATCATATTGTAGCGTGGGAAAGGCGGGTTCAAATTGCGGGACTATACCGATAGCAGATGTAATCGGTGTCAGCTGGGGCGGAGAGGAAACACCTGGCAACGCTTATCAGACTCGCACATGCAATGAGTATATTGTTCTCGTTACCAGCACTGTACTGACTTCTCTAGATATATGAAGCTAGGTCTTCTGGGAACGACAATGCTCTACGCGTCAGGTGACAACGGTGTAGGCGACGGTTGCACAACCTTTCAAATCGACTTTTCGGCTTCATGCCTATCTGACCTTCCTGTCGTCTCTGCTTCTGCGCCCGTAGCGATCCCATGTTGAACTGGTATCAAGCTGGGGTTCCGTGGTGTTTGGTGTAGGCCTCCAAGTAACACACTGGCAATGGGACCTCTCGTACTGATTCCTTCACAAATAATTACTTGGGTTCTTTAGCGAGCAGTTAAAAGTTTACCTGGATTCTTAGCCCCAATATCATGAGCTGCTGGAGCTGCTGTCGCTCCTGGGCCACATGAGGGGTTTGCACCCTCCCTACCTTCATCTTGACCAGCTCTTTTATCTCCAACATTGCGCAATGCAGTCTATTGGACTGCCGCCTGGCAAGTGCCCCGCTTGCCCCGCTTACGGAGATCAGCTCTCTGCCAGCGTTTGGCCTTTGGCTCCGACGATGGACGGCTTTGTTTTGGAGGTCCTTGGATTGTAAGAATATCTTCTATAACTTAAATAGGTTCTGGAAGGTTTGATTTGTTAATCGAGACTTCTAAAGTATAAAGAATATTCTTTATAATCAACAAGGTATATAATCGCTTTTAACGCTAGTAATTTATATGCTCTCCTTGATTTTATAAACCTTTTTATAATAAAATAATTTATTATTTATTCGAATAATTCGTTTTCCATTGATAAATTTTTTTTAATTATAATATTATAAGTATTATACTTTTAAATCGAGATAAATATTTATATAATTTATATAATATTTTACTTAAGAAAAAATATGAGGTATAAAATAAAAGGAGGTAATAATAAGTTAAATTAATAAAATGTTATCGTTTTATTCCTCGTTCAAATAAGGGCTTAATACGGTTTATATCTCATAAGTACTCCCCTACTTTTCCTTGTTTTTATATTTTGGCATTTTATTTTATAAACCTTATAAAAACGCTATTACAAAGGGCTATTTTTTCTTTATCTAATAATATACTTTTTAAATTATTAGCTTTTAAATTGCGTTTTTTATAAAGGTTTGAAATTATAAGTAAATTAATTAATATTTATATTTAATTAAAGTAATCGAAATAATTTGTTTAAAGAAATATTTTATCGTATTAATAAACTTTATTAAAATACTAATCGTATTAAATATTTGATTTTTATAAACTTATATCGTATTTATTCTCTTATAGAATCTTATGATAAGTTTATATATAAAAAGCTTTTAATTAATAAAATATTTACGTAATTAAACTCGAATAAATTAATTTTTTAATTTTTTAATATTTATATTAGAAATTAGAATTAATATAATCGATCGATTTTCTAAAGTAAATTTTACTAAGTAATAAATTAAAAGAATTATTACCCGATAGAATTTACTTTATAAAAATCGATCGATTATATTAATTTTTATTTTTATTATAAATATTAAAGAAATTAAAAAAA
>FJOG01000071.1:97446-110962 GCA_900073065.1 Phialocephala subalpina | reverse complement strand
ATAAAACTTTATAATATAAATTTCTTTTATAATTTATATATTATATAATATTATATAAATTGGATTTATAATTATTTTTTGGATTATAAAATTATTATAAATATTATAATTTTAATTTAATATTAATAAATATATTTTATTTATTTATTTTTTTCTAGAAATAATATTTAATTATTTATATAATTAAAACTTTTATTTTTTATTTATTTTTAAATTCGCTTTTTTATTTAAAGGATTATTTTTTATTATTAAATTCTTTAAAAATAAAATTAATATATTATTAATAAAATAATTTTATTTATATTAATTTAAAATCCTAATAAATCCTATTTATAATCTTATAAAACTTGAGATTTTCCTTTTGTAAATTTAGGATTTATTTGAATCCTAAATAAAATTTTAATAAGAATAATCTTTAGAATTATATTAAATATCCTTAATATATAGAAATCGAAGATTCTTTATATATATAAATATTATAACTATGAACCCAAGTAAAATCTCTAGTATTATCTTAGGTATTTCGTGTAAAGGAAAGTAAGGATCATAGGAGGGATATTAGGAGCCATATAAACTAATAATTAATTAAATTATAATTATTACTTTTCGATAAAATCAAGGATTTTAAGGTTTTTTGGATCAAGACCTTGTGTATATTCCCACGAATCCATTCCTAATGCGCCCTTTTTATTCTTCTATCAACCAATTCATGTAAATCTTTCTACTCGGATATTAATAGAAAAGGTTGGTCTATAGGAGAGTATTAGTAGATTTTGAGGCAATGAGCTCATAGAGCTTTGCAATTCAATCGGATGTGAAGAATAGCAAATTGGTGTTGGCATTGGGATAAGTGCACTATCTTTCATTCTTGGTTGATACAGTGGTGTGCTTAACAAGTAGAAAGATTATAATAAGGTTGGACAATTATTTGTTCTGAGATGTTGAACTTTCGGCGGACATTGATAGTCCGACCCCGCCAAATGGCAGAGTAGCTCTATTAAGTTCTCGACCGTGCTGAATCCACCGCGTCTGAACACGACCAAGCCAGTAGCCCAGCAGCCCTCTCTTCTGGCAATCGTTGCTCTTCGGTGCGCTGCAGGCAGACCTTTCTTTGTGCCTCTTGATCTCAAAGCCTGCCTCGACGTAGAGTGTGGACACGACTTCATTCTGCCTTCGATCTAGGTGAGCTTTATCTGCATGATCTCGGCGGAGAAGACAACGAAGTGAATGCTGGCTGTATAAACAGAACTGTGGCTCAAGAGGTGGAGCAAGGAATATTTGCCAGGTATTCGCTCTTTGGTACGCTGTTTCTTACAATGCTGACTCGTCCTGCAGACCAAGTATCTTGCTAAACACAATTCCTCTACGCACGATCACGATAGCGGCCTCGAACATGTCCATCTGGACGTCAACTGGATACAGCCCCGCAGGATGGAGATGAACCTACCAAGGTCAACAATAGGTGTTGGGTATTGGCCGGCAATCAGGCAGAGAACGAAGTGCTGAGGTTGGTGACTTGGACGCAGACCAACATCTGCCAATGCATTTCTTCCATTTCAATTGCTTTTCGACCTACGTCCTCTTCGATATCAATTTCTGGAAGGTCCCAGCATCTGCAGGATATTCTCCATATCCGAAGCTTTTCGATATGGCGGATTGGAACGTCCTCATGGCCAAAGGAGAATAAGGATCGGAGTCGATCACATCAAGGCGGATATATCATGCAGAACTGGCACAAAGGCATCAGCCGAATTCCTGTTGGAGAAGCACAACATGCTGATCTACTTCCTGCCGGAGAAATTGTTTGATGTGCTGCCGATTTCGATCTGAAGATTGCAGCGAAGTTTCGCTTTGGGAAATCGTATGCGCTCTAGCAAGCACCGTTTGGAGATTACTATAAGTATCGTTTCCTCTGCTACTCGAAGTATTTTCCGGCGCGCTGTCACAGTCCTCCATGCTTTTCCAAGTACATCATACAATGAAGGGTTTTCAATACACAGGTCTGTGGGGAGTTGTACTGACGACTACGCTATTCTCGATAATAGTGAGGCAAAAACCCCAGTCTCATGAGAGGAAAGCAGTACAACATGTTTGCACATGATCTTGTCCAGTGACAATCTATTGCACAGCCTCATATAGGATTCCAAATCTTCGGCAACTTCCCCGTTTTTTACACAGCTTACATTACTGTACTGTAATTTCACGCGCCCCTGTTCCTGCATATGCCTTCGATGTGGAATCATCACGCGATGACGCATTAATTTGAGATGAACACACATCACAATAAAGGCTCTATATCAGACGATGCAAGCGCAATTGCAAAGATGTATGTTTTGACTAGTGGAGCTTTGCACTGCCTCCAGCTCTCTTTCTGATCAATTCAACAACATCACTTGTCGCGCATATCCCTACAACCCAAGATGGCCTGCCCAATGTCCATGCACAGACTCCCGAAGCTGGAAAGTCGTCCCATATTCGATCACACGAGCATATTCGCCCTCTCCTCGATCGTAGCTCTCTTTGCAACCGCCTGCAGCTTCTCCTACGTCCTCCTCCACAAATCAGCCAAGACCAAAATCCGAATTCTCTTCACTTGGCACCTCTTCGACGCCCTCATCCACTTCACGATCGAATCCTCCTACCTTTATAATGTCTTCTTCACTTCCATGGCAAAACTTGATGCCACATATACTCGTGGACTGCATTCGACACCCATGACTCCCGTCAACGTCTCTTTCCTCGAAGATTCGAAGCGACTACACGGATCTTTCTATGGCACATCTATGACTGCGAGGCTGTGGCAGGAATACGCAAAGGCAGATACACGTTGGGGTGGTTCAGACCTGACGATAACCAGCGTGGAGATAATCACCGTTTTCTTCATTGCCCCTCTGGCACTATACGTGTGTTATTTGCTACGCAAGCAAGAGCACACCAAAGCCTGGTTCTGGATGGCGATGGTGGCCACGGGCGAGTTGTATGGAGGGCTTATGACCTTGCTGCCAGAGTGGCTTTCCGGATCGACGCATCTCGACATTTCGAATATGCTGACCTTGTGGGTTTATTTGTTCCTGTTCAAAGCGTTGTGGGCTCTCTTTCCACTCTGGATATTGGTCAATGCCTATCACACACTCACGTTTTCGAATGAATCTTCGACTTCGAAGCTGTCAAATGGTATGTGTAAGTCAAAGCCTTCAGTGGCTGAGAGCTTGTAATGTGAGAGATCATAGCGGCAAGGAGTTCCTTTCCTCAACAGATCTTATCTTTGAAGTTCATAATGTCTTGAAGTAGGACTCAGGATGGTTTCTGTTTCCTTAACGTTAGTTTCTGTAACGGATCAGCAGTTGTTGGCAGTGGCCGAATTCTCAGGAACAAAGATTTTGCATGTATTTTTAGTTAGATGTTATATTTCGCTACTTTCACAGCAATTCTGTAATACTAGTGACTTTGAATTGCATTGGAAGCTCAATATTTCAGTCAGGCAACTTGATGTGGGAGCATATCCCTTCAACAATGGCATTCCTGTGACTCGTTCGCTGACACCACTTGATTCGTTCTACCAGGTAATTACAATCTTCATGGGTTTGCCATTCAGGTTTCTGAGGAATGGATAAGCATCTCAGGGAAGTGATGAAAGTAATCCTTGCAAATCTAACGTCTGACATGCGGGTTGTTCGTTCCATCTCAGGCGCAGTTTCTTAGTTATAGTTGATTGGGCACAGGAAGGTGGGAAATTGTTTGATCTCATGCTGCAATTTTCTCTGCCCTAAACACGCCGCTGTGGTGCTTCTGTGGTTCCAAGTGTCAGAACAAAGTAAATTGCACCTGCCATGCGTCTACTTAGGCTGTTCCAGCTGTGATTGGCCAATTTTAGATGCGAGAAGGTTAGTTGGCAATATTTGGAATCATTTGCGGCGGGACACAGCGCCCAGTATGACTGCCTCGATGGCTTATGAGTAAACCTAAGCTCAGCCTCTTACCTCTACTTCTATCTCCATTTCTTCCCTGCTCTTTCTGTGTCTTAACCCCTTCTTGGCATCCTCTGTGTAATTCATTCGCTGACAAGGCAACAAAGCACAGATTACTGTACACGGGAATCAATTGACTAGTGCTGAACACAATTCCAACAATGTCTGACTTGCCCCAGGAGGCCCGTCATTTCTGGAGCCCTCCACGTATCTGTCTCGAGGATGCGTATGCGATGCTGTATTTTTTCGTCTTTCCTCTTAAGTTCCATATACACACGGAAGCACTCGATGAGTTCAATCGGGCCGGTCTTCCCGATGCAAGGTGTCTCTCAATTCCAGATGTAGAGAACCAGGGTCGATTTGCTGCGCCAGTTGTTTGTAAAGTCGGTAAAGACCACCACTCAGCATCCGTGCCGTCTATTCTTCTTTGACGGGCTAGGAGAGTCATCAGTCCAAGACTTTTTAACAGAATATTCCACATCCGTAAGCTGGGCGTATTTGGGAATTGGAATGCGAGTCTCTACTGGAATCACTGTTGGACGATCGTATTCACACAGTTGATTCCACGATACAAGCCATGCTGCCCATGCAAGCATTTCGCCAAAGCATTATGCTCACATGTTGGAAAAAGTCCGAGAACAAGATTGCGCATGCGTAATCAATCACATATATATTGTGCTGCCTGCCTCAACGAGTCTACATTCTTCTCCAGGAATAACCAAAGAAACAAGAACATCATTCACACCTTGAGATGCATTTCACTTTATTCATCAGCCTGGCTTTGAGCCTGCCGCCAGCTGTGTTTTCGCAGACTCCAAAGGTATCAACAATCAATCAGGAACCCTCAAGTTGATACACTGACTCCCTGAATAGCAAGACCAACTGGCCGGCTTGAGACGCAACACAATGGGCCAGACGGAAACTGGAGAACTTGGCGTACCCGTCAACCTAACCGTCTCGTTGAAAGTTGGCCCCCGAGGCCCTGTTCTCCTGGAAGATACTATTGGTCGCAAGAAGATCCTCCATTTTGCCAAAGAACGTCAAGCCGAAAGAGTTGTTCGTAAGTAGATAGTCTTCGCTTGCCTCCTCTTTTCTCCTCAAGCATGCCAAATAAACATTTACTAACTATCTTCTAGATGCTGTCGGCCACGGCGCATACGGAACTTTCGTTTCAAATGGAGATCACAGCAACTTGACCTCAGCTTGCTTCCTGCAAGCCGGCGCAGTAAGCGATACCTTTGCACGATTCTCGACCGTTATTTCACCAGCTGGAGGAGGAGACGTCGACCGTGACATACGTGGTTTTGCAACGAAGCTATATACTCAATGTGGCAATCATGATCTTCTGGGACTTCACCTTCCCTCCTTCCTAGTCAACGACGGGCTTCTTTTCCCTGATGTTGTTCACGCCCTTAAGCAAGAACCTGACACAGGGTTTCCAGCATGTAAGGCGTTTTATTGATTAGGGTTCTCTTCTCAGCTAATTTCTGATAGTCGGCGCTGCTCATTCAACCGCATACGACTACTTCACTCAACGAACAGAAAGCGCTTTCCAAGTCATGAATGTGTTGAGCGACCTCGGAATTCCTAGGACTTCACGCCATCACGGATCAGCAGGCGTTTCTACATATCGCTTCATCAATGCAGAAGGCGCCACCACTTTATTTAAGTGGTATTTCATCCCTAAACTTGGCTATCGATCCAATGTGCAAGATGAGATGACGAAGATAGCTGGAAAGTTGCCTCAATTTCAACGAGCGGATCTTTACAACAACATTGAGGCCGGCAGATTCCCCGAATATGATCTCAAAGTGCAGCTCTTTCCTGACAACGAGGAGTTTATGTATAAGAACTATGACCTGCTCGATCCAACAATAGTGGTTCCGTTTGAAGAAAACCCCCCTATTACTCTAGGAACTATGACTCTTAATCGAAACCCAACCAACTACTTCGCCGAGACTGAGCAAGTCGCATTCAGCCCTGCCAATGTTGTGACTGGTATCTCTTTCATACCAGATCCAGTTATTAGCTGGCGTCTCTTGGCCTACGACGAAACCCATCACTACCGACATGGGTCCGAAAACTTTGTGGAGATGGGTGTCAATTCTCCTGTTGTACCAGTCAACAACAACTTCCGTGACGGTCTTATGCAAATGTACCTCTACGAAGGCAATTCAGCATCAAGCCCAAATGGCATCGGAGGTACTCATGTGGCATCAGGACCAGAAGCATATGGTTATGGAAATCAAAACTTCAATGGCCGTATTGGACGCTACGAATTCAACAACGATCCTTTTGCGCAAGCGGCCATCTTCTTCAACTCACAGAACAATTATTCGCAACAGCACACTGTGAACGGGTATCGTCTGGAAGTTGGCTCGGTCGCGGATCAGGATGTCAAGATCAACTTTGTCAACAAAGTCCTGAACTCCATCGACAACTGCCTGGCCCGCCGAGTGGCATTTGGCCTGGGGATCGCCTTGCCAGCCGCGCAGGGAAGCCCAAATGTTTCTGGAATTACATATCCTTCGCAGTATCCTCTGCAGTACGAGACGCCACAACCTGTGGTGGGCCTCACAGTTGGAATCGTCACAGATAATGCCGGACCGTCAACGAGCGATCTCGCAGCCTTGCAGCAGGTATTTGATGGGCAGCAACTGCTGTTTGATGTCATTGGACCCCACCAAGGTCTCTTAAGCAGAGGGGTATCGGCGACTCAAAGTTACATTACCACATCAAGTGTCTTCTTCGACGCCCTCATTGTGGTTGGCAACAATACCCTGTCCCCTGACATGCAGGCATTTATTCAGGAAGCTTACACTCACGGCAAGCCGATTGGAGCTCTCGGGGGTGCCTCGACACTCTTCCGAACTCTGCAGCCTCAGACAAATATCGGCCTTTTCAGTGAGAGTTCCGCAAGCACATTGGCACAGGACATTGCTGGAGCAATTGCCATGCCAGGAAGGTATCCCGAACGCCTCCCCCTGGATGATGTCCAAGCCATTTGTGGATGATTGGACATCTTGACTTTGAGCTAGAGCAGTAGCCGAATGTGGGGCATTGGAGGTTTTTAATTTCTCAAGGACCATGTTCATATGCATGGATTTCCGGCTTTTAAGCTATTCTGCTATGTTTATTTTAATAATTGTAAAGAATCAGATCCATTGATTGCACCATTTCGAGACGAATGGGGTTGAGGAGGGAGCCTGTGACAGAGTGAGGACTGTTTAAATCTTGACTTCTATCAACAGTGCCAGTACAAGTGGATGGCCACAGCTACTTCAAACAATTTTGAAAATCTCCATTAATGTTCACAACTCTGATACTTGCAGATCTGGTCATACAATCGTACTGAATTTGCACTCAATTCTTCTCCTTTACCACACCTGCCATTTGAGGTGAGCAGGATGCTCACTTTGCGAGTAGCATATCGAAACTCTGTAAGCTGACAGCTACAGACTGCCATGCTAGCTGGATGGCGCTTACCACCAATATGCTGGGCATGGGAATATGTAGATCGGATCATTTACCAAAAAACCACTTGGGTATGTTCCATTGTTCCAGCGGAAGAAGTCTGGGAAACATTGTCTTCAGTTTCAAAGTCGTGCCATGTCAAGATTCTGGAATCTGGACTTCGGGCCTGGAAAGAGAGCCGACTCGTTCCCCGTTGAAGCTCCAATTACATGCTGGTGACATAGGTACAGACCGGACCGTGGGCCCACTTGGTGCTTCATCGGCCCCAACCTTATGATTTTCTATCTTAGACTAGTCGGCACCTAGATCATGCCACAGAAGAAATTGTAATTTAATCACACCAAATATTCACAAATAAAAGTCATTCAGCACTCAAACATCAGAGCAACTTCAACTTCAAACCCTAACCACCATCACAACACCAACCAAACGCCAACATGGATCTCACCAAAATGAAAGCCTCTAAAGTCCAAGAAAATCTCAAGGATGCCCTTGGAAACTTTGTCTACCAATAACCCGACGAAACACTCGAGTCAAAGCTCCAACTCGAAGCTCTCTCTAAGAAAGAGCTCCACGAGCAAAAGAAACAAGCCAAGAAGAGCGCGCCCAAGCCCAAAGAGCTGAAGCGCGTCACATTGGGCTAATTGATGGGACTTCTGCGGAGATGTGTCGCCTGCCACGGCGTGGTGATACATGGATTCTACATTGAAAACAACAGCAAGCACTTCTTGCACAGGAGAAATGCAGCGGGGTAGAATTGAAGACTCCGAAAATCAAGAAAAGAGGTCCGAGACGAGTAGCTTGGTGGTGAGGATGGTTGGAGGGGTGAAATAGGCCATCGTGGGCCCTGAGAATTTCAATAAACTCTCACATACTCTGTTACTGTTGCCAGATTGGTGCATATTCATACAAAACTCGTTCTCAGTTCTTCCCCTTGAAGATCGCTCACTCAAATTATATTCAACTTCTTCCCAACCGTACGCAGCAACCAAAGACAACTTAATTATGTTCCCCACCCACCAAGCAGTAGTCCTAAGCAAACTCCAGACTGGCTGGTCCACAAAAATGAAAATAAATCCATACGCAACTCTCGCAATCGTGTATACAAGTCCTGCACGATTGACCAACTCTCTCTCCACCCCGACAAATGTAGCGAAACTGATCGCTCCAACGAACAAAATGTAATTCTCGATGGCGTTTGCGTGCGCGGACTCATTACGCTTCATCATCTCCAGCCGTTTCTGAGTGATTTTCCCCGACTTCACTGCAGCATCACCATACTTGGCTAGATCCTCCCTTGGTGAAACATTGTGATCGATGCCCCATATTTGCTTGAAATGGCGTGGAGCAAGAACGCAGTACGAAAAAATGAAGTGGAAGCTGACGAAGGCTGGTGCGTAATTTGGAATCGTTAGATTATGTAAAGACGAGGCCCTGAGCCCGAGGGTGGTTGCGAGAGATGCCATGATTGAGTTTGAGTTGTTTACACGAAATGAAATTGAAAGGAGGGAGGTGGCGGCCTTTATAATTACTTTATACTTTATACTGCAGGGATGCGGCGCAGACCACGAGCTCGGTTTGCCCCCGCTTTGACAACCCGATTGGCTAACAAATATCGTAAGAGAGGAGGCTTCATTGAGCCGAGAGCCGACTCGAAATTTATTATTGAATGAGGAGTCAGGAATCAGGACAATTGAATTCGTGGCAAGATATGCTCGATCGAGCTCGAGGTACTAGTCAAAGAGCAACTGATCGGAACCACCAGCCCTAAATTCTCCAGCACTTCAGCGAAATTCTGCAGGAAACCCTCACCTCCATCGCCATTGATGCAAGACCGTCACGGCCTTGTTTGCCAACGGTGGCCTTGGTCCCAACTTTCAGACATAGCCAGTCTTCACCTTCTGATTGTACAGCATGACTAATTAAGGAGCTCATGATCCCAGATTCGTTCCTAGGAGTCCAGTCTTGCCAAGCAGAACGAGGCTTGTACTCGAGGAAGTCTAGATCTCACTGACATCTCAAAATATCGGTAGAGACGACTCATGATCTGGCATACTGCAGTAGTAAGTGCAGCACCGAATTCTCATATACCATCTGAGATTTCTCGGCTCATTGGGTGTGTACCAGGACGAATCCCTCCTCTTGGAGTCACTCGACTGACTGTGTCACTTCATGGTAGAGAGAGCAATAAGTCTGGAAATCAAGGGCTCTAATAGAAATTTTCACATTTGGTGCAGACATTGAAAGTATTCTCCATTCTCCACTGACCTAACACCTGATTGCGCTAGATCTGCAGACTCCTCGATGCCCAAATGAAAGTATGGAGTGAAAAGTTTATCAACATCATGGAGGCTTCAGCCATTCCAAAAGTCTCATGACCCAAAATTGCCAAGTCTGGTCCACCAAGATCAATACATGTGTACGAAAGGATCCAGGCATGTGAGGAGTAGAACCGTCGCCGAAGGATACGACTTCATCTTCTGGAGCGTACGTCTTCTCAAGATCGTTGAAGCCATTCAATCATCCAGTCGATGCCGAGTCTGCACTGATCGAAAGATGGAGAGCAACAACATTGAGCTTGGTCAAAGATGTATGCTCCTTTCTCCCATGCGCTCTCGGCCGAATTGATATGAACAGAAACTTCAAAAACGCCTTAGTGAGTGTGGCATTAGGAAGACACTCGCTCCTCCTCGCCGTTCGAATATCTGTGATATCCCTCCATATACCAAAGGCAAAACGGAAATGGATGATAACGAAGCTTGATTACGTCTCAGGGACGATTTCACATGCTGATGATGCGGGTAAAGTCGGAAGAATTTGTTTGAGATTTGAGAGTTCTCCTAAGTAATGACCTATTCAAATCAGAGAGATCCGAGAAGCTCGGGAAAGGGGTTCGTTCACCTTCAATGCAATACCAGATATGAACTTGAGCTATCTTCGTTTCACTCCCGCGTTGTAAACCCCTTGAGTAAACCAAGGAACGGTATGAAGTCTCATCTGGTGGATTAATCGGGTATAAGACTCAATTCGTAACGTCGGATGAGAGTCACAAGGATGAGTCGTAATTCTTTCAGTGCGAATCTGTTTGTGTTAGCAAAAAGCCCCCAGATCGAGCCAGAAATTAAGCTCACTGCTGTCCCGGACAAATTCTAGATCCCGAAGAGAAAGGATAAAAAGCTTTTTTGTCAGCCTCTACCCCTTTGTATGCTTCTAGCCATCGTTCGGGAATAAATTTCTCTGCATCTGGCCAGACACGAGGATCTCTCATTAATTGACCAATAGCGGGGGATACAATGGTCTGAATACATGATCAGCTGTCATCTTCAAATTTTGATACTGTACCCACATCTGCTGGAATCTCGTAGCCAGAGATGATAGAGGGTTTTTCTGTCCAGCGTGCAAGACCTACTCTCAAGTTAGTGAGTGCCTCGATCCCAATATACTGCGAGGTGAAGATATCTCTCGGTGGAAGGTGTAGGGGGAAAAAATGGGCAAGAGTCCTTTTCGGACAGGACGCCACGGAAAGAAATGATCGTTTGACGTACCCATAGCGACGATTGGCATCCGTCTCATACTCTCATTAATGACTGCATTCAAGTAAGGCAGATCTTGCGTCTTTGCGAACGTGATAGAATCTGTTTTCGAAGGAAAGGCGGAATCAATCTCCTCCACCAGCTTCTTGAGCTTATCTTGATTGTGCACAAGCAGGAGAAGTGTAAACGCTGCCGTCGTACTTGTCGTATCTGCTCCAGCAATCCTACAAATATCAGCGCGCAATCTCACTACTTACTTCCAACCCTACACGAACAACGACATCTCTTCTCTGACATGCAAATGTGTGAAAGTTTCTGAATTCTCTTCATTGACATCGACGATGATCTGGAGAAGATCTTTCTTTCGGCTTCTTACTTTCTGATTTTCGCGTGGCGACAATGTTATCAATGATATCATTCAATCCTTCCCCTTGGGACGGAGGAACGAATGGAAGATACTTAATGAATGGGAGTTGTACATCGAGAGCGGCTCGTTTCAGACGGTCCATGACCATATTCTTCATCTTCATGTCGTTTGACTCGACCAGGCCAAAATAACCCCCGAAAGATGTTGCACTCGTGACATCCTGATATATATCAGCAGATTGTCCCAGAAACCACAGAGTAGAGATACCGAAGTCAAATTTCCTAGCATCTGTGACATGTTAATCACAGCATAACCACCGGCTTTCTCGCATTCCTTGTTCAAGCATCTCTCGAGAACGTCCAGACATCCCTTCATGAGGGGCTCTAAGCCATTCAAATAGCTGATGGAGAAGCCAGGAGAGATCAAGCGTCGCTGAGTGAGCATAGAAATTTTGAGGTGAGGCGCAGCGTTCACCTTCTGTCTGTACGCAGCTCGGTCCCTTTCAGTAATGAGACTTGTAACATTTGGATGTATGCGAACGGTTTCGTAAACCGGTGCTTTCACAAAGTCCTTATCGATGAGAGTCTTTTTAATCAGTGATTTCTCCTCAAACATGATATCTCTCGGACCTGGGATATATCAACTCCATTCTTTCGGTTGAAAGAGGACCAAATACTATGCAATAACCTGGCTTAGTTGGTCTAGAAAGCAACGGAATATAAATTCAATCTTTCTTTAATATTTAAAAGACTTATTATATATAGTTATTATTATTACTCGCCTATTAATTATAAAAAGATTCCGATTAAATATAATATTATTCCGTATTTTAATTAATTTAATCTTTAGATTATATATTAATTACTTATTTATAAAATATATTACTATTATAAATTTAAATAGAAATTATTTTTTATAAATTAAATATACTTTATATTATTAATTAATTTATTCCAATTGATTATTATTATTATTATTATTATTATTATTACTTTGATTAACTTCTAATTATTATATAATATTCATTTCTATAAAAACTTCTAATTTATTTTTTAATGAATATTATTAGGGTAATTAATAAAGTTATACCCTTTGTATTAGAATTATTATATGGTTTCTATATTATTAACGAGTTATAATAATAATATTAATTAAATATTTCAATGAAAAAAAATTTATAAAGATTTTTTTTTTAGTTTAATAATTAATACTTAATATATTATTTATATTTTGATTATTATTATTCTTTTTCTTTTTTAAAAAACGATTTGATAATCATTAGATTAATAAATATTAATCTTTGGTAATTATATTTGATTAATAATCTATTTATTATAAAGGAGTAAACTTTTTAAAATATAAATTATTTAAAGAATTAAAAATATAAAATACCAAATCTTTTAATATATTTAAGATCGGATTATATATAATATTAAATTTAATTTAGAATAATAATATTAATATCTAATAATTAGCCCTATTATATTATATATTAATTAAAAGAAAATATTTAATATTAATAAAAAAAAATCTTTTATATAAATATAATTTATTATTATTTTTATTATTATTTTAATTTCTTTTCGATTATATAAATCTAATTCTAATTAATTCTTTTCTAAGATAATTATTTCAAATATAAAAATCTAATAATTTAAATTATATATATTAAAAAAATACTAAAATAATAAATAAAATCTTTTTATTTAAAAATTAATATTATATATTATTAAATAATATATAATTAGCAATTTATATAAAAGTAATTAATTAGTATTTTATATGAAAAATTAATAATTAATTATATAAATATTATATCGAATTTATTATTATTTTATTTTATAAGCTTTATAAAAATACTTTTACGAAAAAAAAATTTATTTTATTTAATAATATATTTTTTAAATTATTAACTTTTAAATTACGTTTTTTATAAAAATTAAAATTATAAATAAACTAATTAATATTTATATTTAATCGAAGTAATTAGCTTAAAGAAATCTTTTATTATTTCAATATATTTTATTAAAATATTAATCGTATTAAATTTTCGATTTTACAAATTTATATTATATTTAATTTTTTATAAAATTTTATAATAAATTTATATTTAAAAAATTCTTAATAAATTATTCGATAAAATTTATTTTAAAGAAAATTAATTAATATATTAA
>FJOG01000071.1:71854-94966 GCA_900073065.1 Phialocephala subalpina | reverse complement strand
TATTAAATAAAATAAGAATTTTCTTATAAAAAAGTTTTTACGAGATTTATAAAATAAAATACTAAAGTATAAAAATAAGAAAAAATAAAAAAATATTTATAAAATATAAATTATATTAAAATTTTATTTAAATGAAAAATAAATTAATAATATTTTTTTAATAATAATATTAATTAAATATTTTTTATTTAAATTTATATAATTTTTATATATTTTTTAAAATTAAAATAAATTAATTAAAATTTGATTTTATTAATAAAAATAATATAAAATAAATTAAAATATTTTTATTATTATATTATTAATTTTCGAATTATATAATTATTATTACTAATATCGTTTTTATTTGGCCTTTATTACTTTATATATTTTTTTTAATTAATTATTTCGATTTAATATTTTTATTAAATTTTTAATTTTTTTATTTATTTAATTCTAATTATAAATAAGTATTACTATGAACAAATAAATAGACGGAATAATACCTGCGATTATGAGAGATATTTCTTGGCCGTTAGCTGTCCAACTCACGTGATTAAATAAATAACCCAAATGCGGAATAGCGCGGAAGACGAAACCTCGATCGGGCGGGCGGTAAACCACGACCTAGTATCGCTCGATCTAGTAATGCCACCTCGACTTTTACCTCTGCACTCACACCACACATGCAACACCTCTGCAAATCAACTAATACCACGCGCATTATCATCGCCGCGCTGTCCTCGAATTTTCCATGTATTTAGATCTTATATTCCAGGAAAAAAGATTCCTCGGACCACCCGTTAAGCCTAAACGCCCCTATTGCCCAGATTCATAGTGATACCTCACTCGTACTATTTGCACTCCTAGAACTTTTCCCAACCCTCTCTGCCTCTCGCACCCGTACCAAGCTCGCCTCGTCCTCATCACCATATCGTACCACAAACATCTTGTGAAGCTCGATCCCAGTATGCTCCGGTTGACTTGGAGGCTTCCCGGTCTCGACCAACGTCTTCGACCGGCTCCTCAATACCCCCGATCTATTTCCGTACTCTTCTCCATAGTTCTGGTAACCGCTCTTGTTGTGGGATGAGCCACCCAGGACAGGGAACAGCCGCACTAGGAAAAGGCGAAGCGATGGCATACATGTGCAGATAATGCCAATATTAATCTCGACAGTGGACCATATGGAGACGTCAATTTGGTCAAAGGTGGGATTTGTGGAACTGCCAAGGTTGACAAGAAATTGGAGCCGGACGATGCTAACAACTGTGACGCTGAGGCGAGATTAGACATGAGCTTATTAGGATGTCAGAATGCAAGATATACTCACAACGTGCCAACGAAAAACATCATGGCCACACCAATCTTCTTCTTCCAATGTAGTTTAAGGCTGCGAATTTGCAATAGAGGGATACCAAGCATCCACACGTCCAATGCAATGCTGATAGATGCGTTCGCCCAGCCAATAGCGTTAATGTTGAGACTGTATTGAATGCGTTAGCTAAGGCCTCATCCATATGCACCTCGGGTGTATTGGTGAGTGAAGGCACCCCAGGTCGAAACTTACCATGCTCCCTTATGTTCGCCATCCCAGCCTGTCCAGAAATAGCTGATTGGGTGGCACTGGAAAGCCGCGAGAAACACAAATGCGATACCATATAAGGAGTCGAAGATCACTGTTGCCCACAACAACTTTCGAGGCTTGCCAGGGAAGATCCTCAGATAAAAGAACAACAGCGTCAACTTTAATAGCGCAACCTGGGCAAAATATAGCACCTCCAGAATATAGAAGAAGTAACCGAAACGGGTAATCATATCGAATGACAACGTCCAGATATCTTTACCTTCTCCATGTCCGGCTGTGCCCACGACATTCATGCAAGAGGACGGTATACCGCAAAGGAGCGTGATCATAATGCACCAGTCGTCTAAGGTGAACTCCATTTTCATGATGACCTTCGAAGTGACGCGGAGGATGACAACGATACCGGAGATAACGCCGAGGACGATGGTGACATTGATGAACACTTGGGTTTTGTCGCGCACAGGGACGCCGCAGGCTGCGTTGGTGGCATTTTTGGTGACTGCATCAGAAGTCAGAGTTTGTATACTGTCGTTGAGCTTAGCCGCCTTACATAGGGCTTCCTTGATTGTGCAAGAACCAGCAATACAAGCCGAGGACTGTTCCTGAATAGACGTGGTCGTGCAGGTGCATTTTGAGTCGTTCGCATTGCAGCTAGAATTCGATATAGCTGCTGCAAGGCATTTTTGCTAGCCTATAAGTTAATCTAAGCTCGAAACCGGGCTCCGGGGAGATGTCCATACTGCACATTCCGGCAATGCGGAAAGGTCTCCACTGGAGGTTGAATTTCTTGCCAATGTGCATGGGAGAATGGCCAACAGTGCCAGCAGGGCCAGTAGGAAACATGATTGTAATCTCATTTTCTTTGCTGCACAGCCTTCGCTCGACAGCCGCGCAACAAGTCGACAAAAGTTTACATATGAGGTGGGGACAAACGCACAATGATCGTTCTTGCGACCTTCTGTACTAAGTATTTGGATCGATCTAACTCCTCGTTCATGCTTCGCCTATTAGCTAACGGGACGCAGGTACGAAAGCGTACAACGTATCAAGCCAGAACCTCCTTGTCTCAGAACCCCGCTACACCATAATGGCCCCACATCAATGCCTGTCTTCCCCTCGAACCGCGCTGTCTCACTTGCGTCACGAGTCATGACATCAGGGATGCCACGCTAAAATAGTACGGAAGTTACTATCCCTCCCCGCCCCTTCAATTGAGGCTAAAATTTAAAAGTTTAGCCTCAATTTAGTAAGGGGGGGATCGTATAAGAAAAGGGTTAACCCGCTTTGACCTCGCGAGAACTTGCTACAATCCCCACTAAATTCTATCCCCCCCCACCTTTCATACTTGCCGGTGGAGCCAATTTATCCACTTCACGCAATGGCCTCAACAAGGACATTTCAGCTAATCACACAGCACAGAATCTTCTACAGTTGAGGTTAGGCTTTAGTGTGGAACCACCTAGAAAAGTTTAATCTCAATTTAAGGGGGTGGATACTGTAGAAGTATAGAACCCCCCAACGACGCCACCAGCGAATTATCAATAGTTCAAACGCCACGCACGTGTTGTGCACATGGAGGGAACAACGGTCGAGCCCCAGCTTTCCATTGTATTTTTGTTACCAGCTCGGGTCCTTAGACTAACTGAGAAACTAGAGCCTGCCAACCCTTGCGTTCCATCTCCGAGCTCCATTATGGCTTCGGTGCATTTCATACACTCATCTCCGGCCCCTCCGCGAATATGACTGAGGAATAATCTAGACTCGGGAATTGGTTACTATATTACCTGCGTCACCAGAAGATGTCGCTGACCTTTTTGCCGCCTGAACACCACCGCCATCTTCGCCTTTGTCTTACTCGTAGATAGGTCTGGCTGAAACGTCTCGCGCAATCGAAATGAGATATACGGCCGTTGTCGCCGCCTTGGTCGGCGTGCAAACGTTTGTTCCAGTGGCTGCCAGTCGATGCCACTGCCTCCCCGGCGACACGTGCTGGCCAGCCGCTAGTCAATGGTCCGCTCTCAACGCTACCGTTAATGGGCGTTTGGTTGCAACTATCCCTATCGGGACGCCTTGCCACGATCCCAACTACGATGAAGTTGCTTGTGCGGCATTGCAGTCTAACTGGACTCTCCCGCAACTCCAGTGCGCTCCCCCGCCCAACAAATTCAGTAGTCTCCGTTATGTTTCTGACTGACATCATGTACTAGTTTGGCCTCGTCGTCTTCTGTGATGCAAACATACTTCGCCAACCAAAGCTGCGACCCCTTCACTCCTCAGTCGCAGGCATGCGTCCTCGGTAACTATGTTACCTACGCAGTGAACGTATCGAGCACGAGCGACGTTGTTGCGGCCCTATCATTTGCACAAAAGAACAACGTTCGCACCGTTATCCGCAACACGGGTCATGAGTATAACCCCATTTTCCTCCCCCCTCTTTGCGTCTCTTAAGTTGTCATAAACTGACATGATCCTCCAATAAGCTACTTCGGCCGTTCCACGGGCGCCGGTGGCCTATCCATTTGGACCCATCACCTTAAGGACATTGAATTCTTGAACTACTCCAGCTCAGCATACACAGGCCCGGCTGCCAAAGTCGGCGCAGGAGTCATCGGCGCTGAGGCACTGGCAGCTGCCCACGCCAACAACTATGTTATCGTCACCGGAGAGTGTCCTACTGTCGGTATTGCGGGTGGATATACTCAAGGTGGTGGTCATTCCGCCCTAAGCACTAGCTTCGGTCTCGGTGCCGACCAGACACTTGAGTTTCAGGTTGTCACTGCCTTGGGCAAAGTCGTCACTGCATCTGCCTCGCAGAACAGCGATTTGTATTGGGCGCTAAGTGGAGGCGGCGGCGGAACTTACGGCGTCGTTATTTCCATGACTGTTAAGGTCCATCCTGAGGCTACCGTTGGTGGTGCTTCTTTGCAAATGGCAGCTGCGTACACAACGCAAGAGAAATTCGACCAGGCCGTTTCGCAGTTCCACGCGATGCTGCCAAACATGACAGATCACGGCGCTATGGTGGTATACGAATTCAACAATGCCGTCTTTGTCATTGATCCCATCACAGTCTACAACTCCACGGCGGCATACGTTCGCGACACAATCCTTGCTCCCTTCATGGCCGTGCTCGCCGACCTAGGGATCCCTTCATCGGTTGCCTATACCGAGCTCTCATACTACGATCACTACAACACGTACATGGGTCCGCTCCCTTACGGCAACATAGGCGTGGGGGAGTACCAGTATGGCAGCAGGCTGATTCCACGATCTGTCCTCGAGAATGACAACGCCGCGTTGCAGGCGGCGCTGCAGAACCTGACGGCGCATGGCGTATTTGCAGTGGGAAGTTCGGCTTCGTACGCAAAGCCGGCTGGGGTGAACAACTCAGTGCTGCCGGCATGGCGGGAGACAACGGTTCACATGCAGCTGGGGACGCCGTGGAACGAGACGGCACCGTGGGCGGATATGGTGGCAGCACAAATACAAATGACAAACGAATTTGTGGAGCAGCTTGAGGCGGTGACTCCGGGCAGTGGGGCGTATATTAATGAAGCAGACTTTAGGCAGCCGAATTGGCAGGAGACGTTCTTTGGAGCAAATTATGCAACGCTGCTAGCCATTAAGAGGAAGTGGGATCCCAATTCAATGTTTTATGGGCTCCGAACTGTCGGGAGCGATATATGGACTATAGCGAATGATGGCAGGATGTGTACTTCTGTTTGAACTGACTTTAGTAGTTGATAGAATGACGAGGCAAATTCTGCTAAATTTCAGTCTTTGATTGGTTGATATTAAATACTATATTCATGGTTTATAAGTGGGAGAAGCCTTGATTATATACTTTAGATCTTTTAATTCGGGGAGCTGAAAATTTCAATAAATCTTTTGTAAATAATTATTTATATAAATATTATTATAATAATACTAATAATTCGATAAAAAATTTTTTAATTCAATTTAAATTAAATATATTATAATTAATTCAATAATAAATATTATTTCGTAATCCTAATATATTAAGTATAATTAACTTTAAATATTTTATAATTAAATATTATTAATCTTTAAAACTAAAAATAATTATTCTAAAGAAGGAATATCTAGAGAAGGATTCTTTTTATAAAAATATAATAAAAGTCGCTTCCATTGGATTAGAGTTTTCTCTTATTATAATAAGGGAACTTATTATAAGTATAAAAACCCTTTTGAATATTAGAAAGTTAAATTAATTATTATAATCTAAATATTAGAATTTATAGCGAGTTAATTAAGAATTAATTATAAATCTCTAATATTATCAAATGAATAAATAAAATCTTAATTTATTCTATTTTTCTTCTCTTTTAAAAAAAATATAAAACTTAATATTATATATAATAAAAAATTATTTTATTTTATTTCGAGAATATTTGAAATTAGGATTATAAGACTTTCTTTTTCCTAGTAATATATAAAGATTTCGCCGTTATAATTAATATTATAAAGAAACGAAGAATAATTTGACTTATAATATAAAAACCATCTTTATATATGGGCATTTTCGCATTTTGCATGGAGAGGCAAACGGGGATAACCATTTATAAGTTCTGGTTGCCACGGGTTGTGAATAAACAATGGAGACAGATTTGGGATCCTTTGCTGGGAAAGTGATTCTTCTCGAGCCCCTCGTCAAAAGTTGACAATCTCCGGTGAGATAAGTAAACAAACCTGAGCAGGCCTGAGCCGAAGCTGAGCCGGGCCGAAGCAAAGATAGCGTGAGTCGCGTGAGGTTAGGGATTGGAAAGCGTGAACATTCCAGTGGTATAACAGAGATTTTTGCTGTAGCATGTAGTTCTTTGGTGACTCTATGGAACCGGCTGGACATTGTGATGTATCCACTTCGTAATCTAGTGAGGTATAAGGTGGAAATACAGCTAGATAGTAACCTTGCGGCAGTCTGTATTCCCCATACACTATTGTGCTAGGAAAGATGGGAAGACATCCTAGTTTCCGCCAATGCGAAATTGCTCCTAGTCTACTTGTCATCTTCCTCGCATTGGTTGAGTTGGCTGAGTTGTGATTGGGGACGGCATCGCCTATTGGAGATATGGGATTCCTTGCATTGCCCGGGACGTTCGTGCGCGCCATAACTTTGGGTTTGCCTACCTCTGTCATCGGTGGTTGGCTTTCGAGATTACCAATAGATTGCTGACTCTGAAATACCTCCTCTTGCAGTACCATACAGAGAGCCCCAGTGCGTGCCGTACTCCTCAATGGATTCTTAAGAGTGATTTGATGGCAACTGAGAGATTTCATAGCTCTGAGTACACCAGTTGTGAAAAAGAGTGCAGAGGTACAACCATCGTAGTTTCCAGCATCCCCTGACCTGGCGAGGACATGGCCGTTGCTGCATGAGCGAAATAATTGGCAAGGTAGAAGATGACATAGCCGTACCATGGCGGAGGTGTGCAGAGCAGGCACGGGTTGCCATGATTTGATTAGATCGCAGGGACTTCAAATGTGACGTTCATGATGCGAGGCTGGATTTCAAACTTGTTATGGAAGAACGTGGGAACATGACTCCCGACAAGAACAGTTTCTAACCCGACCGTTGGTAAAGCTTCTGACAAACTCATGATCTGCGACTGCTTCAGTGCAGCTCTCGTGATGTGATGTGATGGAAAGCCTCCCAGCCTCACAAAGTGCGGCCGAGACATCAGCGTCCAATGGAAACGTACCTACACACGATGGTATGCCAACAAAACTCAAGCGATGATGCATCATAAATCTCGGGATATCAATCTCAAAGACTGCCTCAGCCAGTCGCCCTACTGCACATCCGTTACAGCAAGATGGCACACCCTCAGCAACAACATCTCATAAACATCCAGTGTCTTGACCTTTCCCTTATTCCAATCCTCACAAAAATCCCAATACGTCACCAAGCGGGATGCTTTAGGATCGACTTCTTCAACTTGTTCCCATCGGCTTTGGTTCTCGGAGACAGGAAGAGATGACAACAAAAGCCCGTATTCGCCAATCCCGCTCTTCATGGCGCTGTACAAGCTCCTGAGTAGGACTGAAACCATTATCGTGCGCCGAATACTCTCAACGACCACCCATTGACGATGTAGGGAGCCATCTATCCAAAGATTGGATTCGTGTTGCAATTTCGTTGTCCAATCCTCCAAGAGGTCAAAGTCCCGTTCTGCGTCGGCTTTCTGCTGGGGATCTCCATCGAACATTCGGATCACTTGATACAAGATTAGGGACTGCACCGCCAGCAACCACTCCTCGACTCGAACGAATGACTTCGATTCAGATCTCAGCTTACTTAGTTTCAGGAAGAGCATTCTGAAGACGAATACGGAGTTTTGAACTGTCTTTTGGGCGTACATAGCGCAGACACCGAGGAGATCTTGATAAAGATCTGGCATCGTGTCTTGGTAGAGGTCGGGGTGGATGAAGAGAGTTCGGTTTTCCAGGACGAGAGAGAAGACGCAACGTTGGAATTCGAAGTTGCAGTAGTCGATTCGAAACGGTTCGACGACTGTGCGTTCTGGGAACGGGAATGAATCGTATGGGGAAGGCGGGAGAATTCCGTTTATCAACTCCACTGTGCTTGATTCTTGTGGTAGAAGCACCATTGCATCGGACGGTGAGGAAGTTTCCAAGGTCGGAGGAGATGTCGGCCCCTCGCCTTTGGGAGAAGGACTGGCGGGGGAAAGCCTCCCCACAGCATTTGTTCCAGCACTGCCACTCTGACCCAGTAAGTTTTGAACATAGCAATGTCAAAGATGCACTCACATAGCTGCATACCAACTTCCTCGTCGTGCATCTCGAGCATGCCGGGATCGTCAAATCACATCTCCGTTTCGCTTTGATACACCCTGCACAAGCTTTGCGTCGAGTAGCGCTTCGATGGACAAGCTCAACTACCGGATGTGCCATGCTGAACTTCTTGGTGCTCCTTTGGTGGAATTCCGCCTTCATTGAGAGGAACGTGTCGATAAATGACGGAGGAGGGACGAAGTTGTCATTCGTTCGTCAGCAAGTCAGCAAAGCCCCACTTTTTGGCGGAATTCCACAACACGTGATTCTCTTCCTGCTTGCAAACAAATTGACGAGCAGACCAATCACACAACTTTCCATTGTAGCACGAACAATGGCTGCGACCTCCAGTAAATAATGTGACTTCGGGTCTTTTCGTAGCACTTTGGCGGAACTCCACTACACGTGACCGGTCCCCCTTTCCATGACCAGCTTCGCTGCAGGTCCATTCTGTGAGAGGACTAGTCTCCACTTCGCATAATCCTATGCCTCAGTCAAAATGTGTATATATGCTCTGTCTTTTAACTCTCCATTTCTTTTCCCATCCCACAAGAATCCGTCTATTACTTCAATTACATTCTGCTTCCTCACAACTATACACCAAAATTCCACCCCAGAAGTGTTCGCCAGAACATCATGCCTTTCGCCGAACTTATAACTCCACCCATCAAGCAAGACGACACCCTCATTCCCGCCTTCCACGCAGCCATCACACATCTCGCAACAATACTTTCCCCCGCTCCAGGATTGAAAGTTCAAGTTTCCGGAGAAATCATTAACGAGAATGGCATTGACATCCCGTCTAGTCCACTGAAGATTGCGTTGGGAATGGGTACCATCTCTTAACATATCGAAATGTTCAGTCCACTGACGAAAATCAGACTGGGAAGCAGCAAACAACATGCCCGACTTCATCGCGAGTGAAGAGTTTCAAGGTTTAGGAGCCATGTTGAAACCTCTCGCTGCTGGTCCTCCGAATCCACAGCTGTATGAGACGGACGTTGAGTCGAGTGCTGTGTTCGCTGCTAAGTTGACTGAGGTGTTTCGGGTTCCAGTTGCTGGGGAGGGGAAGTTGAGTGAGGTTCAGAATGTGTGGAAGGAGTTTATCAAAGATGTTTCTAAGGGCGGTGCGGCAAATGCATTTTGCGGGACCAGCTTGAATTTGGAGGAGAAATTGTTTGCTGGGGCGACTGGATATGCAGGGAAAGAAGTGAGCCTCCTTTCCACCCTTGGCTGCAAGATTGGAAAGCACTTGCAAGATCAAAATGCTGATAGATATCCACAGGCGCGTGAAGCTACTCTTGGCAATACAGCGGCGGCAAGAAAGAAGTTGGAGCAACTGGGCGCCGAATCATTTGTCGTTTCCTTCACGGAGCACTGACAAGTTGACCTCCGGACTTCCAGGCTCATTCAATCCAAGGAACAGAGCTATGGATGAGGAACGTGGGAATTTGCAATCTCCAGTCAAGTCTACATCAATGTAATTGTATGTAATAATGAAATATAGGAACAAACATTTATGGGGTGTATGTGAACAAGCGAGAGAGCTGTGCCCAAGCTCAAAGACATCCAGGGCAAAAGGCACGATTCCTTAATAGTTTCGTTTGCTGCTTCTCAAGAACTCGAAAAGTTCAGCTCTCGGATTTTCCAAACTCGGTGAGCAACATTCATCCTTGCACGGTAACAGACAGATCGAAACCGAAACGAGAAACAAACAATCATATGAAACCAATGAAGGGGTATTGCATTCATTTCCATTATCCATGGGAGGCACCGAGCCTCAAAGTACAATCTGGTGATATCGCCAACGCCCGAGACCCTGCCAACAACGCTGTAAAGGGAACAAAGAGACCAAGGGTATCATTTTCGAGGTGAGGCCGTCGAAAGAAATGGGTATTAAGGAGTCGACGTTTTGCAAGAAGAAGTACGCCAGTAAGATCGTGTAGTCGGGCTATTATTTCCGAATTAATTCGGTCGAAAGAAAGTGGTATTGTGAAATGCTGATCGTATCGTTGCATCCGTCAAAGGTACCATTCCCTTAAACATGCTGAACTTCAATTGTCGGGTCGTGCTTTCCGCTGTTGGTGTTGCGAGTGCGCCAACAATGCACAGCTGCAAGTATTGTAGTTGCAGAAAAAAGTAACCTATGACCAGTCAGTCGCCTTCCTTCCGTATCAATCACCAGTCCACTCACCATTCAAAAGCCGCAAACACATCACCAGCAATTGCCGCACGGCACGGTCCCCAATACCTCCCGCTGTGCGCGCTGCATCCCGCATCCGTCAACAGAACAGCCAGCGCAATGAAACCGGCGAACCAGAAAAGCATCGTGATCGCTTCAGCGGCGAGGATGCCATATTTGTGAGCTGCGGTTTGGAAGCGGAGCGGGGCGATGACAAGGTATGCGATTGCGAGGAGAGTCCACACTGAGGTGAAGATGAGGAAGTTGATTTGGGAGGGAGACCAATACCAGGCCCAGTCGTTTGCGGCTGTGTACATGTTAGCAGAAGTTCAACATCATGTCGCATGGAGCTCACCGTATGCCAGAACACCGAGGACGATGATGGCGAAGACTGCTTGGACGACGCGAAGAGGAAGGATAATAGCTTCGAGGAAGGTCATGTTGAATTATGTGTATTACTTCAATGTTACTCGTAGATGCTTTGCTTGATCTTCGGAGAGTTCGAGGTTTATTGCAAGGATAGAGGATGGATGCTCGAAGGGTTGGAGAAAGATCAGTCGTCCTTCTTTTTATTCAGACGTCGTCTTTATGTGCTGTGGCTGCGTGAATCATACGTCGTCGTGTCGTGGCGCAAGCTTGGAATGCGGGGCAATAACTTGGCATCCAAGAATTTGACAATAATTTTTGCTGCAGTCACATGTTCTATGACGTCACAAAAGACAATTTCAGCTGGCTGGGAATGGCTGAGACGAACCAGGGCGACTTGTCCCCAGTCAATACGAGCAATGCAACTGGTAGAAAATAACAAAAGCCCTGTCTCGGTGCGGATGCGGGATGCCGAGAAGAGCATCACGAATGAGAGCGCGATCATCCCACGGTCAACAGTGGTGACGATATTATAGCTCAAAGGGTTTATGTTTCAGATTGATCAAAAATCATGGTTGAAAATGACGATTTCTCTGTGAGGCTTGACGAGGATTTGGGAGCCTAACGTGCAGACCTTCGATGACGAGATTGCTGATCATCTGTCGGAACCACCAAGATCAACTTCGAAGTCTCCAAGTCTCGAAAATAACAGAAAGAATGATTCAATATCGCATGTCTCCGACCGACAATTCGAAGGGCAGATGGAATGAGAATGTCAGAGAACATGAGAGACCTTTGATGCATCAATGGCGGGAATGCAGCCACCAACCAGACAGGCTGAGCTGGAGGTCTCGTCGTATCTAAAATCACTCAGTTCCTTGATCAACAATTTGAATCAATGTGCGCAAGACGAGGCTGTGGGATGACTAGTTCGCATCTTCACCTTGTCAGAAAGGAAGACATGGCTCCAAGAGAGAAGGTTCAGCCAAGAATCACGCAAAAGCACGACTTCATATTGCCGCGGGTTGCTAATATGTCCAGAACACCGCTCGGAAAAGCCAAGTCGGCCGATGTAAATAAGTAGAACATTTGGCGAGAAATCCTGCGATGAAGTACTGCTTAGAATCATCATGATTCGCTGGCATAGTCGCTGCTGCATCCAAGAAAACACAGTCTGATCATCGCAAGGAGGAAAACATTCAAATAGGAGCTACGCAATCAGGCTCGACTTCGAGTCATTGCTGCCTCTGACTCCTCAACTACCACATCGTGAATGCAGCTACAAAGTGCAAGTCGATCATGAACATGCTTCCCATTCATAGCTTGCTGGTTGTACCACCCAACTCAATGACCAACTTCCCAAATTGACTCCCGTTCCTCATCTCCTCAAACAAACTGTCAATGTCCTTGAGATTATCAATGCCGTGCACCGTCCTCGAGACGACCGGCCTGATGTTCTTCTCGTTGACAAACTTGACCATATCTCTGAACTCCTTCCTTGAACCCATCGTTGAGCCTCGAAGCTCGAGGTGATTGAGATTCGCGCTCATCAACCAGTCCATTTTCGGACCGACGGTCATGCCGTATTGAACAACGACACCGCCAGCCTGCATCTATCAGCAGTGTTTTGACCATTAGCCGAAGAACATACCTTCAAGAGCCTCACGGCCTTCGAAATGATAGGCCCTCCCGCTCCATCAATGATAGCGTCCAAGTACGGCCTATCATTTGGCAACTGCTTCTTCAATTCCTTCTCCCAGGCCTCATCCTTGTAGCTCACTCCTCCTTTAGCTCCCAGGGCTTTCGCCTTATCAAGCTTCTCCTGACTTCCACTTGTAACATAGATATTTATGCCGAGTCCTACACCGAATTGCAAGACGTTCAACGCCACCCCTCCACCAATACCAGTAACTAGAATGTTCCTCCCCTTCTCCGCATTCCCGCTCTTGGTAACTAGAGCTCTCCAACCGGTCAACCCCGTCAACGGTAACGCTGCCGCCTCACTCGCACTCAAATGTCCCGGCGCCTCCTCAACCTCGTCCTGATCAACAACTACAACCTCCTGCAATGTGCCTAAGGGGAATGTCTTCGTGCCCCCCAGGATCGCATATGGAGTCTCCGGCGCAAGAGGGTCTTCTTTCCATCCTCTGCCTGGAGTCAAGATGACTTTCTTTCCGAGCCAGGATTTGGAGGCTGCAGAGCCAACCGATGTGACGACCCCGTAGCCATCTGCTAGGATGGGAGTCTCAAAGGAGGGCGCGGGGTAGAGGTGTTGGCGCAAGAAGAAATCGCGGTGGTTAAGGGCTGCGGCATGGATTTCGACGATGAGGTCGCTGGGGCCGGGTTTGGGGGTTGGGACGTCGATTAAATTGAGGCTGCGGTCAATTGATGTTAGTTATAGCTCTCAATTGATAGACAGAGGAGGGGAAATGATGAAAGTAAAGCTCACGGATAGTAGACCTTCCCAGGCTTCCCTCCCTCGATATGCTGCATCGTGATAGCTTTCGGCATGTTGGGCGATGGTTGGCAGAAATAATTGATTCAATTAATAGATATATCGTCTCAATCTCCAGGGAGGTGGTGGTTCAAATACATGGTCGGTCGTGGAATGCCGATGTCGATATTCATGACGCTGGAATTGATTTCCAAGCTCCCCCGCGAAACTGCCGAGGCTAAAGCGAGCAAAGGGAGCCGAATGCGGAGTGCAGATTGGATGGGGATGTTGACATCAACACGGAAAAAGGCACGGAGACGGCGAGATTGGGATGCAGAGCTTACTGGCTGTCTCTTACTCGCATATTCTAGTAAATAAGTAGGGGTTTCTGCTGTCAGAGCGAAGTTGTGGCTGCGATCTTTCAAGGAGCACACAAAAAACCCGCATTCGATTCATTGGAGACTACATTTCCACCTGTTCGCATTCTACTCCATGCAAAACGCTCTTCATTTGCTAGCTTGCTACAAACTTTGCTTTTTCGTTACTTGCGTACCTGTGCATTAGCGGTTGAATAGTTCAGATGAGCTGGAGCAGTCGAGACAATTGTCTTTCGAAGTTCGACGTCTTTCATGCAAGCTGCAACCTCATTTCCTCCGAAGTCTCATCAATTGAGGAGATCACCACGTTATGAAGTCCTAAGTGGCTTTTAGAAGTGAATCCGAGCTTGGGGTTGAGACCTTGAGCGGCTCAGTCCTAATCCAACGCGATTCCAGAAAGTCCACTGCCAAAAGAAACAGCAAAGTGTCATGCGATAGCAAATCAAGTTCCTACTAGCTTCTCATCCTCTCATGCCCTACCTATCAACTGCAATAAGCTCTCGTCGAAAATCCACCACCGTACAAGCGTCCATCGAAAGCCAATGTTGAAGTAGCAAGCAGCCAAGAACAAGTCAGCCAGGAATCAACCATCTCAGACCTAGCCCCATACCTGAAAGTCATTCAAGCTCCACCCCTCATTGCCAGACGGGCCCTACCCACCCGGGGACATTTTATTCGAAGAAGTAACCACACAAGACGAGCTACTCGGACCAATCCTCATGATCAAGTTCGTATTAGGGGTATTCCAATTCCAGTAACCGCTGATATCCGTACGTCTTCGTTGGGACATTATTGAGCAACGATGGAAGCCGACCTGTGTTACAAATGAGGAGATTGAAACTTGAATTGCTGTCGCTACTGTAGATGCAGTTCATCGCCCATGGCGTTGAGAGGGTTTGTCCGAGGGCGATGTTCATTCCGATGCAGTTTCCGGAGCATTGTCTTTTGTTTGGGTGGTAGCCATCGCATGCCATCAGTGCGAGTGAGGGTGCGAAGAGGTTGGTAATCATGTCGAGGGCGTCGAGAGAAAGCTTCATGGTGGCTTGGGATGAGAACTAATGGGTGAAGCTTGGAATATCGAGCGACTGATGTCGATCTGTGGGCTTCGAGTGCCCTTATATGCATTCCTCCACTGAATGGATATCAGACACAATCTCCATGTCACAACTGCCTTACTTCGTCGCAGCCTCTCCACTTCATGAGAAACACTTCTTATCATCCTGCCTCCATGGTATGGCCCCTAAGAAACTCAACTACTTTTGGACGTCCGCCAATGTCGCTCAATAAGACAAGTTAGTGGAAGACAGGCTCGTAATGATGGGATATCATGCTGCTCGAGGTACGAGACTACCAGTTGAAAACCAGTGTCTGAGTCAGAGTCATTGTTGTTCTAGGTGCAAATTGTGGAGTTTGGTCGTCTCCGTGAAAAGAGGGCCTGGGGAAACGCTCGCTTAACAGATTGGATCCTCGAAGTACCGTGAAAGGAGGGCAAACATCGTATTGAAGTTCCAGATCTCGAAAGTTTCTGACTAAACTTTGTAGGTAGTGGTATCCAAGTGCGAGGGAAGACAATCCCACTTCGCAACATCAGGACATGTCTCAAGCCATGCTTGTATATCATGCAATCTTCTGTGTCGTTTGTATTACCAGCTTGCAGGGTGAGGCTCAATTGTTTCTTGACCAGAGTCTCGATACCTCCCAACCCTCATGCTTATAAAATTTCCTATATAAGATTTTTTAATTCTTTAATAAAAATTAATTATTAATAAAAATACTTATATATTATATGTTATATATTTAAAATTATATTAATATATTATAATTATTAGAAATTTTTTAAAAATTTTATTTTTAATATTTAAAAAAGCTATTTATGAATTTATAAAGTTTTAAATTTATATATAAATTATATATAAATTAAAATCTCGAATTTCGAAGTCTAATTATTTAATATAAAAAACTAAAAACTAAAAATAAAATTAGTAATTATTTTAGAGTTTATATAAAGAGTTTATATTTTAAGTTTTAAAGAATTATATTAAATTTTTAGTAGAATTATTAAAGGGTAAAAATCGCGATTTTTGGTGTAAATAGTGGTCGAACTGAGGGGGTGGCCGAGGTTTAGGAGGGGGATCTTATTGCCTCCTTCTATTCTACACCTCACACAAACCCAAACCTTTCCTGCCACCATTTACATCTTTCATTTGCCGCCGGATCAACCACCATCCCAACCCCACTCCCACTCATCTCCATGAGTATCGCATCAACCCCATACATTCTGAACTCCGGCACGCCCGCCACGCTCGTCGTCGGCTTTCCCGCCTTCGTAAAGCTTAGTTCATAATCCTGCAGCACCTCCGCCACCGTACTATTGAACGCCAAGCCATCATACACACTCCCGAAGGGGCCATCATAAAACGTGTAGGTCAAATCCGCCCCATGGATTGCTGGATAGACAGCGAATTCGTACGCATACGTCTGGTTGTCGTACGCGGTATCGAGATAAAAGGCATTGCAGGTGATCAACATTTCGCTGTTCATCAAGATCGCTCGGTCCAGATTGTTGGTGTATGACGTTGTGCCGTTGGAGGGTGGCGGATAAAGAACGGTCTCAATGTAGTCGATTTCTGCCAAGGACATAGTTGGGAAGAGAGAGCTTACCCATGCGTCGAATGTAATTTCATTGGTGATGTTTGGCGGGGTGAAAAGCACGCCTTCCTCGGCGTTATGGCCCGTCATTACTTCGACGTCTTTAGAGAATTCTCCGTTAAGGAGTAGACGGGGCGGGTAGTCTGGAACGAAGATGCCGTCGACGCAAGGACCGAAGATAAATTCGCCGTACTCTGAGGCGGCGGATTGGGCGATGTTGGCGGCTATGAGAAAGGATGAGGAGAGATTCCGTGCTTGAGCTAGGGTGGTAACATTTAGTAGGGAGAGGTATCCATGGAAGTAGGAATCTTGCTGGGCGTTGGATTTGAAGGGGTAGTAAGCGGGTGATTGGGGAACTGCTCGTTGGAATGGAAGCGGAGTGGCTCCGCCGTATGCCTGATTTACATCAGTGTCCATGTCTCAATCGGAAATTGTAGAACTCACTGTGATTTGATGTAATATCGAACCTCCACCAGCGGACTCGCCCATAACGGTCACTTGACTAGGATCACCTCCGAACTTTGCAATGTTTGCTTGAACCCACTCAAGAGCAAACCTCTGATCGAGCAGTCCTGCATTCGCATCTCCTCCCTGTGCTTGTAACGATGGACCAGAAACGAACCCAAAAGCGCCCAAGCGGTAGTTGATAGCCACAAAAACAACATTGTTGCTCGAGTTTGCAATCTCTCCTGGCATTCCGTAATCAGATTTGCTACCCTGAGCATATCCTCCTCCATGGATCCATACCATTACTGGTGCCGATGAGCTATTTGATTCAAGGACGGTCTTTGGAACAATCACATCGAGAAACAGACAGTCTTCACTTGTTCTTCCATCTTGAGGAAGCGATGTGACTGAGATTGGGTCTACCCATGCAGATGCATTGAATGGAAGACCTTGCGTGTAGTTGGCGGTGAAAAATAGGGCCTCTAGAATCCATTGTGGGATGGCTTGAGGGCAAACTACTCCAGTGGCACCGGTTTGAACAGAAGAACGATTTGTGGCTGGAGCCTTAGGAGCCTTGAAGCGAAGATCTCCAAGTGGTGGCGCTGCATAGCGTACATTTGAGAAATTGTAGTAGCCTGCCGTTTCCTATGCCCTATTCAGCACTCGTACCCGGGAATTTTAGAGCGGGTCACATCTTACATTGTAAACAGTCGCTTGAATTATCTCATATGCGAGGTCAACGGTGGGCAATGATGCGTTCTGAGCCAGGGCTGTCCTACATAGAAATGGCCCAAGCAAACAGAGTCGACTTAAGCAGCGCATCATGGACTGTAGTTGAGGAAGTGAGGTGCAAGTGAGCAATGATAACAATTGTCTTGGTGAAAACGAATGAACGGGCAGGACTCGGTAAATAAGGGGACCGCAACTTTCGAGATAAGCTAAGTGGATAAACGCCGTCGCAGACGGAATTTGAATAAAGACGATTGCCTAGCCCTACCAGTTTCCCCTCTTTCTGGGCTTAACGTGATAGGTCTGCACGGAGATAAAATTCAGGAACATGTGTTATCGGACCAAAGCTACCAAACTGAGAAGTGGAGAAAGGAAGCGGAGTAGAATAATCGAGGCGAAATTTGTGACCGTGAAACGAGCCCAAATTAAGCGAGATATTTTTGCGATTGAATCAGTTATTCCTCGATAAGTTGTTTATAAAACCGAATATAAGTCAGTATCTAAAGTCTTATATATATAAACTAGCAATGTCTGCTTTTTGAAAGTATCTGGATCGATAGTTTTAATCTTATGTTGCAGAATGTCGCAAAATCCAAAATTCGCGTTTCCCGGTCGTAAATTTAATTAGCCTCGAATCCAGGTTGTAATCATAACCCCGTAAGTCTCATCTCTTCTATCACAAGTGCCGGTGGGAAGAGGCGGGGTCCTAGCGGGGCGAAATGCGGGGATATCAGGGGCAACAGTGGTCTGTCGGACGCGTACTCGTATTCGCGCGGAATGTTCTCAAACCTGGTAAAAGATCTACCAAAGGTTCATTGCTGGAATCTCCAAGAGAAAAGTGTCGCAAAGGAAGTCAATTCTCCGGTGACGACAACCAAGTACGGTATTTGATATGTACCGAGGTCTTATGATAAGACGCAGAGGAAGTTAATTTTCTGGTAATAATAATTAAGGAATTTAAATAAGTATTTCCTATTTATTATAAACTTATTTCCTTGACTTATTTACTTATCTTAGCTTAGGTCTAATTCACCTATAGCTTAGATTATAATGGTAATAACCCAGGTCCAAAGATGGAAATGGAAAATACTTATATCGAGATTCTGATATCGAACTAGTTATTACATAGCGTTTTACTACATAGATCCTTCTCCCTTCCAATGGTACTCGTTTGAAGCTTAGAACGATTCCCAAGTACAAAAGGAGGCTTTATAATGGCAGTAAATGTACGATAGGTTGTCTCGGAAAGGAGCCTGGTAAGGCGAGATTTGAGCTGCGAACCGGAAGCCTTCGCGACAAACGAAATGAATTCCGAATGGCAATGAGACAATGAGACAATGACATGATCGAAGCTCACTGAGATCCGCCGCGGTTCCCAAACTTCGGGGTCCAGCCTGAATACAAAAGTCAATCCATTCGATACGCCTGCAATGCTATGCTACAAGTTTTAGTACTCCAAAACTCCGGTTCATGATGACTACCTCCTTCTCTTCCCACCACCCTCACCATCAGTATCCGCCCTCCTCTTCTTTCCCTCCTTCCTCCAATACTCTTGCTTCTCTTTCTTTTCCCTCTCACCTCTCTTCTCCGCATTCTCCTCAACTTTCTTCCTATAATCCTTCCTCTTCTCCTCCTTCGCCGCTCTCCTCTTAGCAACCTTCTCATTCCGCAACGTCATAACCTTCTGCATCAGATCCCTCGCCTTCTTCTCTTCACCTCCTAGAACAATAGCACGTTTCTGTATATACGTCTCCTTGGACTGTTTCTTCGTCTGCACAATCTGGGACTTGAACGGTAGCTCAGCCGCTAGCGCACGAGGAACTCTCAGAGGGTTGAAATGTCTCGTAGCTCTTTCGACTGGCTTGTACTGACTGTTCTTCTGCTGGGGTGTTGGGAGGCCTTCATCTCGTCTCACTTCTCCCGTCAACCGCATACCTTCCCATCCAATCAGATTAGTGACAGGATTGTAGAATCGATGCGGTTTGACAGGATACCAAGCTCGTAAGAACACGATGTCGGACATGAGGATCTTGTCTTCGAATGTTGCTCTGAAATGACCTTCCGGCTTGCTGAGGGCTTTCTTGATCTGGCCTCGAACACCAGAAACAGTCTTGATAGACGCCCCTTCAAACTTGGCAATCTCAACGGAGGTGGTGAACATATCTCTGATGAACGCCGTGTTTTTGAAGATTTTGTATGGTGCTCCAGTCAACTTGAGTTTCTTGACAATTTCCGTAGCTTCGTCTACGTTTAGGACTGTGCCTGTTGCAGCGATCCGGAAACCTGGGTTCTTGGATGAGAAAGATTGGTAGCAGGAGAAGCCCGAGTTAGGTGCGATGAGAGGGCCGTAGAATGTACCGAAACAGTGCATGTGTTCTGGTGTGTATTTGAGCATTCGGTTGCGGACTCGGGAGTCGGAGATGCTGTAGACGGGCATTGTCTGGAATCTGCGCCAGCCCATTGAGAAGATGAGTGGATCGTTCGTTTTGAGAATCTTCTTGTGCCATCTGTGACGCTTGATCCTAACTTGAACAAATCCGAATCGATCCTCTGTAGCTGACAAGCCTCCTACAATTATGGGCATTCGTGGGTTGAATTTTGTGACAAACTCGGAAGCAACACCCTCGATGACAATCTTGGCATACATCCCAGCTCGGAATCCTTCCACGTTGACACGCTGGCTGTCTCCCAATAGCTCAAATTCGGTTTTGTTGATGTCCAACTGTTTCTGAATGCGTGCTTTCTGGGCATCATACCAATCGTCCTCGCCGAACTCCTCATCATCTCCAGCCTCTTGTCGAGCTTTGGCTTTGTCGTTGTTGAAACCTTCTCGATCCTCTTCTTCAAAGCGCATCTTCAACTCTTCTTTCCGTTTGGCGTTCTTCGCTCGTTCAGCTTCGAGGTCATCTGGCTTGTGCTCTTCGCCGGTCTCGAGATCTTCGAATGCTCCATCGCCGTCAGAGTCCTCGCCTTCACCATCATCACTTCCACTCTGATCCCCTTTCTTCTCACCTACCAGGTCAGCAGTGGCAAATCGATGTCTCAATGCTTCGATGTTGTCCTCCACAGACCACTTCTCCTCTAGGGCATCGTAATCAAGGATTGGTATTGCTCGGTCCTCGAACTTCTCATCTGTTGTCTCTCGTCCAGACTTCTTGAAGAAGGTTTCTTCGTCATCAGACTCCTCTCCGATGTCCTCAGATTCCTCAACCTCACCTCGCCATCTTGACAGCACCTCCGTCGCGGTGAGAGATTCGTCGTACATCAGCTTAGCGAGATCTGAAGTCCGGTATGACCGACGTTTTCCGTGGAGCTTCTCTGCGTTATTTAGCATGTTCGCCTTCCACCGAGTGTCTCCGTCGTCGTCTGAATCTTCATCGTCATCGTCATCCTCGTCTTCTTCCTCTTCCTCTTCCTCTTCCTCTTCACCAGATATCGAGCCAAGATCTGAATCAGAATCCGCGAAGGCGATGTCTCCACCTACACGATCATCAGACTTCCGGAATGCCTTTCCCAGCTTCTCCTCAGCGAACTCGACCTCTTCATCGGACTGATACTCCTCCTCGCCGCTCACGAAACCTTCATCATTTGGCTCGTCATCTGACTCTTCGTCCCGTTCGACAAATCTAGCAGAACGTGGCTGTTTCCGACCAGAATCATCGTCCACCACTCTCGTAATTGCATCTCCATTGCCGAACAGCTGCAAGCCTTCCACTGTGTCTCCGAGAAGCTTCCTCTCGTTCTGGAGACTCACAATCAACTCCTCGCCCTCTCCACGCTCCCCATCCTCAGCATCCTTGTCGAAGTTGAAGCCCTTCTCTCTAGTGATCCAAATCGTGTCACCATCAATCTTCAAGCCACTTTTGTCAGACATTGGAGCATGAAGTTTCTTCTCCTTCTCGTCCAATCGCCTCCGACCAGTCTTGCCAGTGGCCTTCGCCATAGCTTGATCCATGTACGGGGTCGGACATGGGTCTGGAAGAGCTTCCATCGCTGACACCGTATAGTCACCAAGTCCAGGAATATGCACCCTTTGACCCTCTGCAGCGAAGTTCGTTCCTCGTAGATACCCAGAAAGTACAACCGTCCTGTCGCATTTCGCATCTTCTTCAATCTTCGTAGGGTGCGTAACATCTCGGAAACTGTCGATGATAGAGTAAGGATGTGAATTCCTCCAGATCAAGGGCCTTGGATTCTTCATGACTGAAAGAAATCTCGAGAGGTTGTGGATTTCGCGGTCCGGGTATCGTCCATTGATGACTCCAGACAAGTAGAACAAATGTGCACCTTGGTACAACTCGCTCCAGAATCTGTTCTTCAACCTCTTCTTCGCGTCCTTGAGGGTCTGCGGTTTTCGGAAAAGATCCAGATGTGTGAGGATGCCGAAGACATTTCCTGGCATACCACTCGACGCCAAAATGTTCAAGAACTCCATAGTCTCCATCTCGAAGCCGAAGTTTCCATCAATCATCAGCAGTACGATATCCGCCACCTTGGACATGTCCACCATTGCCTCCAATTCGTTCGGACATTCTACGAATGTAAGTCTCTGTCTCTTCGAGGTCACCACGGTTATGGGGCCCTGGGGGTCGGACAAGGTCTCTTTCGCATATCGCTTGACGAGGGATTTGAGGAGGGTTGTCTTTCCTACGCCAGGAGGTCCAACGATAGTGACGAGTCGTGGAGGAGGTTCTTCGGGTATGCGATCGACTTGAGGGACATGGAGGCGCTTTTCTTTGATCTGCAGATGTTAGGAAGATCCCCGTTATACCTGAGGGGGCATACATCATGCGATCGTGCTGCAGTCTTCGCCAGACGTCCTGGATTCGCAAAACTGAATGCCTTTGGATTGCGGTCTGCCGATGTTAGCAAGCGGTGAAGCCGGGATAATTGGCGCAAGCTTACCCCCAGTATGCTTCTTCTTGTCTTTCGACGGCCTATGAGGCCTATTCGATTGATCCTCCATCTCTCGGCGTCGTGGATTCAATTGCGGCGACATCGATGTTCTCGAATATTTTCATCTCGAAATTCTTTTGGGCTGGACTTTTCGGCGGGAGGGCTAACTTCGTATGGGTTAGCGCTGGATCTAATCACCTTATCTAAAAGCCGAGATGGAGGGGGACATTTCACGCTTCACTTCGGTTTAAATATGCTTCCAAGTCATAAAAACTGCAAGTTTATTCAGGCAGGAAAAAGGATTGGATATGGCTTCATCTATCTTGCCCCTCTTGCATCGTTTCCCTTGTGAAGCTGGTGTGTTAACAGTATTGCGTAGCGCCCGTACAACTTGCCAGCATCTGGAAGGTGGATGACGTATCTTTTAGGCTGTCACAAATCCCCCTTGGTCTTGGATGTGGGACAAATGCAAGCTGGAACACATAAATAAGGTACAAAGGGCTGCCCATTCTCTCGACCTGATATACATCTTGAAAACTGTACGAGTAAATATCTTGAATCTATCAAAATAACCACCCGAAGCTCCGTATATACAACTTCAATATGCCTCAGTACATGGTAAGACCCACCTCACATCTGCTTCTTTGGAGAG
>FJOG01000071.1:50442-71605 GCA_900073065.1 Phialocephala subalpina | reverse complement strand
TCCCTAGGTAGATCGCAATTGAAAGCGGCCTCAATGAGGCAGACTATAAAGCGTATGGAACCCAACTCACCAACTCAGGCCTACTCCGTCCATGTCACCCAGCTGATCTGACCCAGTGCTGCAAAACACATCAAAGACCAAGGCGGAAAGATCCTTCATACCTTCGAAAGGGATAAGGTTGCTCCGGGATATCTGTAAGAAAAAGCTTTCACTCTTTCGGAGATCATTCTTCTAACCATAACTTCTAGAGTTGAGTTTCCCGCAGACTCTGTCAACACACTGCAGAGCTATCCACACGTAATGACAATCGAGCCCCATGGAACAGCGTCGATCCAGAAGACTGTTTAGACGGAATGAGGATGGCAGGATAAGACAACTAGGACCATACTCTGTATAGATGATGAATATATGGGTATCAACAAAATTTATCAATGGCAGATGGAAAGGGGCTGAGATAACCGTTCGAGACTAGCCGATCCTGGAGAAATGAATTCTATTGAAGTCCCGAGATAAACATTCATATCATCACCAACCACCATATCCTCCAATGCCACCATGAAATGCTCTGCGATCGCAGTTCGAATACCTAGACTTGGTCATCGTCCGCGATACACGTGTAGACCATTCTCGCAACGCGCGTTTGCCGCCCGCCATCCTTCACCGTCTGCTCACAAATGGTCACATCCACCAAGCTCGACGACGATTGCCGACGATGAGGTAGCAGGCCTCGCAAGCAAGCCATTGCATGCCTTGAGCCTCGCAGACCTCGTAAAGTACTAGAGCCCAATCCCGTGGGCACTCCGTGGGTACTAACCACTTGTCAGGCATGGCCGACCCCCGCTTTCGACGGAAGCTTTGTTTTCCTCTGCCAACTTCACACTCTCCCTCCTACCCATTCGACTTGCACATCGGATTCAAGCTCTAAGAAACCTGCCTTTCATCGTTGTCTCAAATCCGAACATCTCGAAGATCTACAATAACTACCTCCACTCGTTATCGACGCTCCTGCCCTACAAAGAGAAGACCATAAGCAACCTTGAAGATGAGATCAGATTCACGAGTGTCCTTGCAGATTTGGTGGAGACACATTCGCATACCATTCCTACACTCGCACGCGGATTTCTAGAGTGCAGGAAATACATCAATCCACTCGAGGTGACGCGGTTTTTGGACGAGCATCTACGAGCACGAATAGGCACGCGACTCATTGCCGAACAGCACATTGCTTTGCATGTTTCCTCTCAGCCGCATCAAGATCCCAAATCGAACAAGCACGAGAGCGATGATCAATCTTCATACATTGGGGTGATTGACACCGCTTTACAACCTGCCTCGATTATCAATTCCTGCGGAAATTTCGTCTCCGAGATCTGCGAACTGAAGTACGGGGTTCGGCCAACTTGGATAATTGATGGAGAACCAGATACCACCTTTGCTTTTGTTCCTGTCCATCTGGAATACATAATCACGGAGCTTTTGAAGAATGCATTTCGAGCTACCGTCGAGTCTGGGAAGTCTCACGAACCTGTCATAATAACTATTGCTGCCGAGCCAGAGAGCCCGAGGGCCAAACAGCGAGATATTAGCGGTGGATCACCAGCTGCTGATGACAATCCGCCGATCAAGCCGTTCGAAGATTCAGCTCCTGGTGTCACAATTCGGATTCGAGACCGTGGCGGCGGAATAAGTCCAGATGTTCTTCCAAACATTTGGTCGTACTCGTTCACTACGTTTTCGGATGATGACGAACTTCCCGGACAAGGCAACGGAAGCATGGACGCGCTGAACGCAATATCCGGTGCAGGAGGAGAAGGTAGCTCGATCGCTGGTTTGGGATATGGGCTTCCTCTGAGCAGAGCCTACGCTGAGTACTTTGGTGGTGGAATTGCTGTTCAAAGTCTGTATGGGTGGGGTTGTGATGTCTACCTGCGATTGAAAGGGTTAGGCAAACCCAAAGGCTGAAAGGAGTTGACGACAAGAACTCGTGCACAGATGCATACTAAGAGGCAAGGTGACTCGTTCAAGGCAGAACTTATGGCCCAACTGGAGGTCATGGCAGCAACAGCTCGCCGTAGCTTACGAAAGACCTCGTGCGATGGCAAATGGGATAAACGGAATGTAAGAGGTAGCTCCTCATCGGGGTCGAGAGGAGATTGAGGCGAGAGGCGAGTTGACCATATCTCAACAGACAATAACTTGTTCGAATCGCAAGCTGTTTCAGCAGCCGCGCGATCGTGTGCCTCCAGCCTTGTACGCATGTTGGTTGTTGGTTGTTGGTTTGGTCTCATTGGTCGATGTGAACCCTTGGCCTCAAGCGGGGCGAATCAGAAGACCTCGTAGGCAGGCTGCATAATAGCCCCGCTCTATCCTTTGTGCAGAAATGAGGCAGTGTTTGATGTTAGGCGTACAACCCGACTGCCTTGAGTAAGGCTTTCTCCCCATTCTACTTTTCCTCTTTTATACCAGCTCTTGGATAAATTTTACGCCAGACGTCGCCCCGCCCGTTAGTATGGATCCTCTCTCGGGGACAGCGAGCGTTATTGCAGTAATCACTTTTGTGGCTCAACTTGCCAATGGACTCAAGGAACTTGTGGATTTCTGGAAGCGGGTCTAAAAAGCCCCAGCTGATATCAGCGCACTGTTCGATGATCTGGAGAGCTTGTCGCTCGTCTTGGGTGAAGCTAAGCTGAACAATGGAGACGAGTTGGATCCAATGACGGCACGGGTGTTAAGGGATTGTCAAAAGAAGGTCTGTCTACTTTGTGATAAGGTCTCGATCAATGCCTGCGGGTTGGATTCTTCTAGCTTCAAGAGAAGGAAGTGGAGTGCATTCAGGATATCTTTGGAGAAAGGAGAAATCGAATCACTTCGACGTACTATCGAGAAAGCTCAGACAACACTCATACTAGCCAAAGTAATTTCAATTGAGTAAGCGTTTCCAAAATGTAGAAACTGGTATACTGACGGCTTCTAGTCGTTCCATTTTCTCTCGCTTTGCATCCCAGCAAAAGACCCTCCAGCATATCGCAGAAGCCATCACGATAGCCCCAAATTCGAAGGCATTCACTTGTTCTGTCTCTGCAAATCTCAACATGCAGTTATTGGACAGCGATCCAAGATCACGCGCCAATCACAAATCTGCAGAGATTGATATCTCTACCGATCGTCCCTCGGCAGAATCCCAGGAGTCTCTTGTCCCCATGACTCCCCATCAGCCATTCCGACATAAGAGATTGCAAGAAGTCGCTTGCCGGCGTCTGAAGATGCAAACTCCTCTGGGACATTTCACAGCTTGGTCAACCACGAGAAAAGCGACAGCGATTCAATCAGAGAGATCTCTATATCCGGTAGAACAAGAGACGGTGTATTCTTGGTATCCTTCTTACTTACTCGCCAAATTGGGAGTCAAATATGGACTCTCGATCCAAGCACGATACACAGACGGATGGCAATATAGCATCCAGCCATTCAATGCTGTGCCTGATGATGCTCTGATATTTACCTTCTGCTCGGAGGGTAATGTCGCTGCGGTAAAGGCCTTGTTGACGTCTGGGAAGGCTTCACTGCGGGACAGGGACTCGGATGGAAGGACTGCGCTATGGGTTAAATCCCTCCTTGCTCAAATTAGGAATCTTTGCTAAATCTTCTATTGCAGTATGCGACGAAATCTCTGGGTTTGGACATGGCTAAGTTTCTGCTCCAGCAAGGCGCTGATATTCACACCACTGACTGGTCGACAAGACGGTGAGTATCCAATGCACCTCCGTCTGATTTTTGATGGAGACTCAATTATGGACACAGGTCTCCGATCGCGGCCATCGCCGACAGCGCTGTAAATGCTGTCGCAGGGAAATTATCCATGTTGGAGCTATTCCGACAATATTCGTCGGATGACTTCGACGAGATGACAGTATTAAATCTCATTGGCCTGTCGCTGCTATTCTACCGGCCCTACAAACTGTCTTCCTCTCTATCCAGCATAGAACGTGATGTCTCTGCGTTGATGTTACTACGAACGCTTTTACCTCTCTGGGATCCCAACAACGACTGGCGGACTGTACTCATACACGAAATGTTCCTTTTACGATACGGCCCTGGTGTTCTATATTGGACACTCAGTACTTTCGAGGACAAGGTTGCAGAGTCTGAACGTTTTTCGATCATCCATGATGCCGTTGCAGCCAAACTTCCACTGAGATGTTCACGGACAATGAATCTCTTCATCCACAAGACTACTGATCTACACAGGCCTTGGGGATCAGCAACTATTCATCTCAGCACTCCGACATCACTTGCTATGTATCAACCTGCCCTCTTCTTTGCCTGGAAAGATGCACTCGTCAACGCCGGTGTGGGTATTCAAGCTTACGTGGAAAGAGAGATACTTCTGGAAAGGTCACCTCTAGCACAGCAAGGGTGGAGTAAAGAAACCCTTAACGCCATTTTCACATCGAGAGAGCAACTGTTCCCATGCTCTGATTCCAAGAAAGGCAGTTTTCAGTTCAAATGCCAGCGTTGTGGTCGCTGGGAAGACTCGCATTCCATGATGGTGGATCTTCAGTGGAGGCTTTTCTTGCAGGGTCTGAGGAACGGCGTCAGATCCAGCTCTCTGCAATTGGAGGGACCCGTGGATCAAATTGTTTGTTCCCAGGAATGTTTGGATGGAATCTGTGTGGCGTGGATCTATGATGACAACACCGGGAATCCTGGTGATGAGAAATTCGACCCTCAATTGATTTCAGACACGGGTTCAGGTGGTTCTTTTGATGAATGTCCTACTAAGGGGATGCCTGGAGCTTTCGTATGAATTAAATTTTGATTCTACTAGTCTTTTTCAGTAGTCGCTTCTGTCCTGTGTCTTTGGGAGCCTTGTGGGGCGGAGTGTTGGTTGTTGCACCGCGATTGGTCACCTGCATGACAGCGCAACAGGCGATTTCCGTGCAGAGTCTGTACGGATGGGGATGTGATGTCTTCCTACGACTGAAGGACTTGGGTAAGCCAAAAGGCTGAGGATCGACATTTGAACTCAATACTCTACATGTCCATACGCAGACAGACAGATCCAGGCAGTCCTCGAGGCTGATTGTGGCGTCGCACAGCACTTTAGCCTGCTTCAAGCAGCCTCATGAGGCTCGCTACATGCAGCAGTCGGTGAATTCAATTCTACATGGAGCATCTAAAAATAAAAATAAAAATAAAAAATTGCTGCGGATCAACTCACGCACGCTCAGCAATAGATAATTTTGGGGATGGAACACTTCGCGATTTTCTTGTCACAGCCTTGTGAAACTGGATGTTGGTTGTTCTTCGTCTGCCATTGGATACCTGCAAGCAGCAAGACAGGCGATTCGCAATGAGGCCTGTAATATGCGGGCCCAATCCGCAACCCTTGACGCCCCCTCGAAAAGGCAGATTCATAATGTTCCAGGTGGTGAAGCCTGCCTTCCACTTTGCCTCTCAAGACATCTTCTTTTTTCACTTGTTTAGTTAAACCCCTTTCATCCTGGCTTTTCACTACATACTTTCTTCCCATCCTGATTCGCTATGGATGGTCTCTCCGGCGCTGCGAGCGTCGTCGCGATACTTCAGCTACTCGAAAGTGTAGTGAGGTTGGTGGAGTTCGGGAAGTCCGTCCGAGATGCGCCAGCCAATATCAAAGCACTGTTCAATGACCTCGATCTTCTGTCACAAGTTCTCGAACAAACTCAAAATGCCGCCTCCATGATGCAGGTTGAAGGCGCGATCGGGCCTACTTTAAGAGACTGCGAGGAGAAGATTGCTCAATTTCATGCCAAGCTATCTTCTGCAACATCTCACCTGAATTCTGACAGTTTCCGTCGTAGGACGTGGAGTTCCCTCAAGAGCGCGTTGAAAAGCAATGAAATTGTACAACTGAGGCAGTCAATCGCGGACACGAAGTCAACCTTGACACTCGCTCTGCAATCCTCGCTATTGTAAGGCCTGTCCGTTCTGCAGCATTGTACCTTAATTAAGTATCTGCAGGCATTGCGTTGCTTCATCGATGAAAGAGAGCCAAGGCCAGACGTTCACACAGACTCAACATATCAGCCTTTCCATCGAACAATTGCCGTCAACAACATCTGACGAAAACATCATGCAGCTCCCAGCGCTCGAATTTCAAGAAACCGAAACATCTCGTGTAGCCCTCTTCAACCCATCCCCGAATTCTCGCCCTTTCGATGCAATTGAGAAAGGTAAATCTAGTCCATTACACATAGATCTCAAGGCCCTCGCAGAAGGACGGAGTGACGTCCAGGAAGATGTCCCTCCAAGACCTACCAGAAAGGCACGGAATCGCCTTTCATCGTGGGAGAAAATGGTGATAACGCCACTTGTTCGTATCGCTACCTGCAGTACAACTTTCGAGATTTCGGAAACCGGAGTCGACGAAACAAGAAAGAAGATAGAGATCGAGCAGAGATCTATTCTCTATCCAACTCGCTGCGGGAAGTTTCTTGGCATCTCCCAAGGAATGCTGGTCACGGCCCGATCAACTGTTGGGTGGCAGTACACGTTGCAGCCTTTCCGAGCAGTTCCAGAAAACGCTTTGATATTTGACTTATGTCGAATTGGGAATTTGGACGGAGTCAGGCTGCTTTTGGCGCGGGGAGAAGCTTCGCCTTTGGATCGTGATCCGATGGGTCGGACACCATTATGGGTAAGAATTCTAGAATATTCCAATTGAAACCTTAACTGAATGAACTTCTAGGTCGCTGCCAAGTCGCTCAAGCTAGATGTTGCAGAGCTCTTGCTTCGAGAGGGGGCCGATCCGCACGCACAAGACTGGGAAAGCAATCAGTAAATTTTCATGCTCCTCCATGGACTATCTGTTCTAATGCTTGACAGTAAGCCAATAGCAGCCGTTGCCAGGAGTGAAGGCGTTGACATGAAGCCCAAACTACTCATGATCGACTTACTACACCAGAGGCGACGTGATGACTACGAAGATTATAGTCTCGTGCATATGCTTGGGGCCTTCTTTCTAAAATATCGCCCACAAACCGACATCGGCATGTCTTGGGACCAGAAGCGTCTTGAAGTCCTGGCCGCCATGCGAGCACTCCTTCGCATAATTCCCTCCGATGATGAAGGGGATACCAACAGAGTCGATATTCTCAATGAAAGCATCCAATTCTACTTCGTGGGAGATATGCTTCGATATGTTCTGAACGGAATCAGAGGCCAAATCGATTGGGCTGAGTCGGTCATCCACGAGGCCATGTTCAAGAGACTTCTGGAGCGAGATCCAGAATCAATGAGGATGATTATACAGAAGACCAAGAATATTCATCGTCTCACCATAATGAGGATTCGTATGGCTCCACACACACCTACAATGCTAGCTATGTACGACCCAAGTCTCTTCATCGTTTGGCGGACTATGTTGCAAGATCTGGGGCACGATGTACGAGAGTTTGTACGACAAGAGTTAGAGCAAGGGACCTTGAGAGCTGCTGGTTGGACTGAGTCTTCTCTGTTACATCTGTTTCAAACGGACTTGACAACAGTTCAGTACGATGGACCGCGGGTGTTTGGATTCCCTATTTGTGAGCGGTGCGGTCACAATGGAACCGGCCTCGCATCCCGTTTGAAAGTCGATCTTGGATGGTGGAGACACCTCCGCGCGATACGAAAACAGTACGCGAATACGCCCTCCACCAACAGTATCCAAGAGCCACAGCCTCTGAACGTATTTGTCGATAGTGATCGCAAAAACAAATGGGGTGACATTCCCGTGAACTGCTGGCCAACTTCGACCCAAGCCCTCGGGGATGGGAGTTTTAAACATTTACCATACCGTATTGTCTGTTCGACAAACTGTATGGATGGCGTCTGTGTTGCCTGGATGTACGAGAACGATTTGGATATTGAGCCAAGCCTTCCGCCGTACCCTCAAGAGCCCAACGCAGCTGGGGAGCTTGATGATGGCAAGAATTCCGGTGGCAAGGAGGACGAATATCCTGAAGTCAAAGTCCCAGGATCTTTTGTGGATTGAGGAAGATCCTGATCTTCGTGTTCATGTAAGGGAGAGCTTGGGGAGGGCTGAGACACCTTGCATACGTCCATTCATGCTGAAGATGGCAAGCTTAGAGCGAGAAAACAGGCATAGGAAAGCTGCTCGAGCAGCATCTTAGATGAAGGAGGAAGGATGAGTGGTCGTTGTGTGCTACTCTAGATCTGGAGACGCAGCTCTCTCGTTTCCAGACCTTCAGTGATCATTCCTCTCAAGCCAAGGCTTCGAAGCGTCATACAGCTTTCCAATTGCAGGATCAACCTTGACCAACCGCTGATAATAATCCTCCTCAATTACCTTCAAGAATTGCAGCCATCCCACAGTCACAAAATCCGCATACGATGCTACCAAAATAAGCTTCTATCGCCATTCGAGGAAAGATCACTCACGCGTATCACCCTCTACAAATGGCCCCCCATTCTTCCCCAACAACTCCCCCAATGCCTTAATCCCCGGCAAAGCCTCCATCCACGCCTCCTCCCCACCAATCTCATTCTTCAACTGCAGCAAATTGTGTAGGGAGTTTGTCCCGGTGGGTTTGGTGGGACGCTGGAGGGTACGAGTGTGAGTGTAAGGTGGTGAAGAGAGGAGGGGAGCTGACTGGTCTTTCAATGTTGGTTCGATGTCTGGGTATTCTGTCCATACTGTTTTGTAGTCAAGTTTCTTGTAGTTGAGTACCAAGCGAGCTGAAAGGGATTAGGGAATAGATCTGATTGCGGATGTATCAAAAACCCACTCTTCCATGGGTTATATGACCAGCATTGTGTAGGGAGTTTGTCCCGGTGGGTTTGGTGGGACGCTGGAGGGTACGAGTGTGAGTGTAAGGTGGTGAAGAGAGGAGGGGAGCTGACTGGTCTTTCAATGTTGGTTCGATGTCTGGGTATTCTGTCCATACTGTTTTGTAGTCAAGTTTCTTGTAGTTGAGTACCAAGCGAGCTGAAAGGGATTAGGGAATAGATCTGATTGCGGATGTATCAAAAACCCACTCTTCCATGGGTTATATGACCAGCATTGTCGTGGATCTTTGCTCGGGAGGTCGTAGAGAATTAGTTGAGACATGGTTGATAGGGCAAATTGGTAGGACGCTTGGCAATCTAAACAGCGCGAGGTTTCAAAAATATAAGCCCGAGCTGAGAACACGAAGTGAGAGGAATGAGGGACACAGCAGTCTTAAACTAGAAGGTACGGATATAACAAATACCCCACCTCATCATACATCACGTGAATCAAGTGCTTCAGAGCCGAGTCTCGGACTCATCAAGGATAACGCAGTTTCGGTACCACCAGGACAGCATTTCTAACTGAAAAAATTGTTTTGACAAGGGCTCAGACTGTCCGGTCTCCGATTCACTCTACCCAAGTTTCTCATCACATGATAGGGCTGACAGCCTTACTTAATCTGGTTAGCGCTTCCGCCCCACCAAACTTTGACTCCAACTTCATCGCTGCCTCCAAATCTCCAACTCTTCAAACCACAACCTCCACGAAACAACACAACACAACTCCACAATACCGCAAACATGGGCTCAGTTGTGCTCCCCCATCTCGTCACTGGCTGGCACGTCGACCAAGCCATCATGTCCGAAGACGAGCGCCTGGTCATCATCCGCTTCGGTCGCGACTGGGATCCCGATTGCATGCGACAAGACGAAGTCCTCTACCGCATCGCCGACCGAGTCAAGAACTTCGCCGTCATCTATGTCTGCGATCTCGATCAAGTCCCTGACTTCAAGCAGATGTACGAACTCTACGATCCGATGACTCTCATGTTCTTCTTCCGCAACAAACACATGATGTGCGATTTCGGCACCGGTAACAATAACAAGCTGAACTGGGTTCTGGAGGATAAGCAGGAGTTGATTGATATTATTGAGACGATTTATCGGGGTGCGAAGAAGGGACGTGGTTTGGTTGTTAGTCCTAAGGGTAGGTTGCTCTGTTCTCGAGAAGAAGATGAACACTGACCTGTGGCAGATTATTCCACCAGATACCGATACTAGACTAATCTGCGAGCCTTCCGAGCGACCTACGTGCGGCAAATTAATATCAAGTTCATCGCTGGTATCCTTAGGCGTAGGCATCGATACCGGTATAGACAAGTTTCCACGGGTCCTCGAGACATCGATATGGCAGAGCATACATGATTGCTGGAGTTATCTGGGGAGTTATGGTGGCGATTACGCTGGATCTTACAACGAAAGGGTTGGTCTCACAATGAATTCTCTTGCCTGAACCCGAAGATGCTAATACCTGATGAAGACGGTGACATTGATTCGATTCCTGGTATGTTCTGCCGGCGGGTTTCCTACTGTTGTGGAGTGCTGCTGCTGGAAATGGGAGAGGGCGACAAAGAAGGGGCGAGAGAGAAGTCAATGGGGGTCTCTGTTCGCCAGGGGTTCTCAAGTGGGCGAACTGTTAGCTTGATTGTTGTGCTGGTCTCTCTCGAGCTTTCGCACAGCCTCTAGACTTTCTTATGCTTCGAAAAAATGCGTATTCTCGCAGGAAAGGCCAAGTGGACCTTTCGAAGAATAGATTTCTCCACGTGTTCTTGGACTATCAGGTTGCGAGCCTCAATTTGATCGGCGGTTCATCCTTGCACGGAAAAACTTTGTCTTCTTTCCAACTGCATCTACCCCTCACGATCTATCCGTGTCTAGGCATGGTAAGAATAGTAATATGTTGTTTTCTGGGCAGATAACCAGGATCTCGGGCCCAAGGTCCGGAGACCCCAGATCTTCATTTCAACACCTTTCCTGATGCATCCCGGAACATCATGCTCCGCTCGGATATTCTGTTCGCCATTTTGCCTCACCTTTCATCAAGTTCATTTCAACCACTTTAAACCTTTGGGAGCGGCTCCCCCGCACATGGATGAGGAGATGATCATTCGTTCGCTGTTTATGACGGCCCGGAAATCCTTGCTGGTTCCTAGATAGCTTCCAGGCACAATTTCTTGGGCTGAGGGGTAATAAATACAAATATACTCAAGTACGCTCTGTTCCTGAGCAACTCTGTGACATTCAACTTTTCCGCCATGAAGTCGTCTCTCTTGAGCTTCGTGCTCGCCTCATGTGCCGCTGCAGCGCCGACCATTCTGTCATCCACCACAACCAACCAGCCAGCCAGTGCGTATCCAATTGGGAAGAGTGGAAGCAATGCGAAAGTGTCCGGTAGGCTATTCGAGATTGATGGAAAGGTTGAGTACTTCGCAGGTATGTCCATCCCCGCCTCTGACTTCTCAGACTGACATCCGAAAGGCAGCAACGCATGGTGGCTTGGCCACTTGAGCAAAAACTCCGATGTAGATATCGCACTTCAAGAAGTCGCCAATGTAAGTTGACAGCATGGACATCCCCACTTTCTTCACTGACTTGCTGTAGACAGGATACAAGATCCTCCGCGTCTGGGGCTTCGGCGATGTCAACACAATTCCAGATGCGTCGGCCACAGACCCAAACAAGGTTTACTTCCAGATTCTCAATTCAACAGGCTCCTACATCAACTTCGGCGAGGACGGACTCCAGCGCCTCGATTACGTTGTCTCCTCGGCCGAAAAACATGGCGTGAAGCTTGTTCTTCCCTTCGTCAACAATTGGGGCGACTATGGCGGAATTGCAGCATACGGAAACGCATTCGGCAACAACGCAACTACATTCTACACCAACGTCGCTGCTCAAAAAGCTTACAAAGCATACATCAAGACACTAGTCACGAGGTACAGCAAGTCATCGGCCATTTTTGCCTGGGAACTATGCAACGAGCCGAGATGTCATGGATGCGATTCTTCCGTCATCACGAACTGGGCAACAGAGATATCAAGCTATATCAAGAGTCTGGATCCAGAGCACATGGTTACTCTAGGCGATGAAGGCTGGCTCGCACCAGCTGACGGCTACGGAGACGGTTCATACGCCTATGGTGGCGGCGAGGGTGTTGATTTCGCCGCAAACCTCAAGATCAAGACCCTCGATTACGGCGTCTTCCATCTCTACCCTAACTCTTGGGGGTACAACTACACCTGGGGTACGGAGTGGATCCAACAACACGACGCTATCGGGAAGGCGGCTGGGAAGCCAGTTATTTTGGAGGAGTATGGGACGCCGTTTCCGAATAATCATACGGAGACTGAGGGGCCGTGGCAGGAGGCTGTGGTGGAGAGTGGGTTGGCTGCTGATCAGATTTGGCAGTTTGGGAGTTATGATTTGAGTGTGCCGGGCGGGAATCTGGGGGATGTTAATAGTATTTATTATAATGAGACGGAGTACAAGGTGCTAGGGGTTGAGCATGCGAAGCAGATGTTGGCAAAGGATGTTAGGTAGCTTGGCTGTTGGAGATGCGAGGGTGTCATGAATTGATCAGGGGTCCCCATTGCCCACTCTAGCTGTTTCCCACGTTCTTGTTGCGAGTCTTTAACTCCTTGAACTCGTACATAACTTGCATCGAGCGCCTCTGAATTCACAAAGTCTCTCTCTACACATCAGAATATTCTCGAGGAGGGTGTCATGGCAAAATTCCGATTCCGCAAGCCACCTCGGAGATACATTCGCTTCTATCCTTCCAGAGGAGTGACTTTCAATGCCCAATTCTCGACTTCCTATTTTTCGGTTCTCGGTTCTCATGTCTTAGTCCCCAACCGCAGACATTTGAGCAAGACGTTCATCCCTCAATGCAACTTACATTCCCCAGCACACATCTGCGCCAGATGCGTCAACTCCTCCACCCCTAAATCCCTCCACTCCATCTGCCCCTCCAAGCTCTCATACCCCTCACTCTTATGTTGCGGCTTCATGAAGTTAATCATGTTAGCTAATGGCATTGAGAGATCCATCAGGAAGGTAATCTTATTCTCCAATGGATACGTTTGTTCTCTTCTTTGTGCCAGTCTCATGTTGGTGCGGCGAGTTTCGCGTTTTTCCCACTGGAGGCTGTTAATTATTGATCTTGAAAATGGCCAACGGTTAAGGGGAGAAGAAAGAGAGAGGGGGGAAGATACCTCGTCGCCAAACTCCTGTCTCGGCGCCATAGTTTCCTTATCAAAAGGAACCATATTCCAAAGAACCGCCCACTTCGCATAATCCCGACTCGCCGTCTCCCACCCCAAATCATACAAAACACCCATCTTCACCCCGTCCTCAAAATTCACTCTCGCAACCTCCCCTCTCGGTTGTCCAGCTTTCCTGAGTAGGCCTGAGGGATGCATCTTAACGACTTCCAAAACCAGGGGAGGAGGTTGCATTGGGAGCATTTTCCGCCAGGAAGCGGTGCGGTGCGTTAGGGCGGCTTGTTGGGTGGGAGAGCGGCCGGAGAGAGAGAATGAGAGGTCGGATGAGTATTGGAGTGTGTCTGTGATTCGTGTTCTGAGTAGTGTGTACCATGCTTCGAAGGGGTGGTGGGAGTTGGGATCTAGAGCAGTGAAGAGTGGGTTGGGGATTGAGGCGACATTTGGGTTGGCTGGGAGAGGGGCGAAGAAGAGGAATTGCTGGAGTTTGAGCGAGGTGTTGATGAGAGCGTGCCAGGTGTGCGAGACGCGCTGGGCTCGTGTGAGGAGATCCTGGGGAGAGAGCTGCGTGAGGATTGAGGTTAGGAGTTCGGGGCTGTTGAGGACGGCTTTAATTGGGGAGCCCATTGTTGTTCCTGATCTCTTGCATTGAAAAATGGGTTCTTATTGAGTTTTGTATCGAGATTTTGACGCTGCTCGTGTTCCTGTGCCGCGGTGGGGAGGAAGCGAGTTTAGGCATAGAACGCTAAAACCCCACGGTGGGAGCCAAGCTTCAGGCTACCTAGCCTGCCTGAAAATCTTGCTAGAGATGTTAATAATAACATCAATCGTAGTTTGCAAGAAGAGCGTTCTGGATTTGAGATAAGAAACAATATGGGATTGGACTCGACTCTTGAAAGGTTTTTGAAAGGTTGCGTCCTGACGAACTTTGCATTGGACTTAAATTTAAGGAGAGATAAGAGAACAAACGGGCAATCAGCGTTTCCAGATCTAACAATAACGAAAATTGAAATCATTTGATTATCAACTTGCAAAGCTTCCAGAAGAAAACAGCACCCTTAGCACGTGATGTTTGAGAGGAGTGACCAGTTTGACGGTAGATATTCCGGGTAATGCAGCTTTGGAGCATTATCAATGGATACAGATACTTCTCTATTGAAGAAGCATTCGCACCTAACATCTTTTGATATACTTTGAAATGTTTCGACCACGTCCCCGCTGCTCGGGATTCAAACAATAGATGCCCACTTCCCAAATGTATCTCACCGACACAAACCCTCACGCGAACGCAATCTAGAAGACGAAAATCAGAGCTGAAAACTTAGAAGTCGTCCTTCAGTACATCTGATAAGCATGCAGTCATCCGTGCCGACTCGAGGTCGTGCCCTTGTAACACGAGATGCAGTGCTGACTTGAGACTCGGAACAGGACTGCAGCTTTCAGGTCTGACGTTCTGGGATGAGATTTGAGGACCTGATGATTGAGTTGCGTCATTGATCACAGCTGAAATGGAATCAAAAATTTCTTGCTGTAAACCGTCCTGTTTGTATTGCAACATTCTGCGGGTCTCCGACCTAGAAAATTGCCCGACTTGCCCGACTTTGTTCGAGGTGTTTGAAAACTTTCAACGCAAGAAGCAAGCACGACAGCTCGTAAATGCAAAAGCACGAAGGCGCAACTCCTCACATAGGGGCCTTACCATGCACTTGCATCTCATCCTTTCTCCTCAACAACGAACATGAACTTTCAAAGCTACTTCCAGCTCATCTCAAAAAGATTAATGAGCAGCACAGGGAAAATACCCATCTAACCCCAACACGTGATCCCTAACACCCTTGCCACCTGCTTGAAACAAATCCTGTTTCAAATAGTCTGGGGTCTCAGCCACATCTTTCGACCTGAAAGCAAGCGTCGATTTTGCGCTATTTTGTTGAAAACATTAATTCTTGATTCCAATTCGTTGGAATGCATTTGTTTGTTTGGAAACAGGTGGGATGATTGGATAGAAGCGGCAGCAGGTGATCAGCGCTGCGCGATGATGCGTTGTTCGTTATAGCTAGCTTGATGTTTATCGCTGGATGTGAACATGTGGCTAGGGGTGAAATAATCTGGAATCTTGCACCACTTGCCGGACCAAGAAGTGGCAAGACGGTACCTGAATCGAAGCTGAGCTTGGAATGAGCTTGACTGTGCTGTCATCGAAAAGAAGCGTTTGTTCGCCAAGTTGCCAAGTGAGTCCCTTTTCTTGTTTGTGAGGGTTTCGAGCGAAGTGGTGAGCCGTCATTCTGCGTTGGAAGGACCATGACTGGTGGAGTTTGGAGGTGAATTGCAGCGGTGAATATCTTGCTAGAACATCGTGAATCATGCGCTGGCTAGACTCATGAACGAACGATGGAGGCGGGCTGATCATACCGCTATCTGATCTGATTATCGCGATCCCTTAACCCTCTTCTGGCATTCTTTGCGTGTTCGAAAAAGCCCCCCTTTAGACCTCATCAAGTAAGTGTTCCGCCAACTGCGGTCATCAATTCTCTCGCAACGCATCTGACCTTGGGCATAGAAAGGATTTGATATCATCCGGTCCCGAGAAGCGCTCGCATTCTCATAAATACCGGCAACGTCGTAGTAGGCGCAAGCTGAATGGTTGCTAAATTGTATATCACGGGCTACGTAAGAGTAGACGTGGACGTGGTATTTGTGGCTCCTTTGGTGGACTAATCTTAGCAAATCTCTCTTCTGCGATTCTGCCCTGTCTTGCTTTCTCACGGTCCCGGGCTCTTGGCATCTGGGGGCAGTGAAAGTGCCAAGAGGATCGCGTCCAGCCCGTAAAATTGAATCGAAACACCCCAATTTCCTGCCAGAACACTGCCAACTTCTTCTCTTCTTTTGAACAAAAACATACAACCCCAAGGTCAACAGCAACAACATATATCTGCGATCGCGACTTGACCCAGACCACACCCCCAGAGAGGAAAGGCGCAGCATTCTTGCTAATCCATCTGCCACGAGGCTCTACTTCAGGCTTTTTTACCTCAGCCCCCAACGACGCGGAACTGGTGCAAAAAGGTTGCGCATGCCCGCGAGGCTGTGTGAGTGTGAACCTACATACAACACTTCGGACGAGGCACCGACACTACCTTGCGCAGCTCATCGATCGCATCGAAGAGCCCAGATTGATAAGATCGCGACAACTCGAGCATCCAGCACACGATACATTACTCTGCGACGCCGAAGTGTTCAGACTCGACGCCCGACCCTCTCTGCACCAACTTCCCTCCTGCACGTCGTCTGCACAGCCTCTGCGTCACCAAATACCTCCCGAAGCAACCAATCCTTGATCCTAGTAGCAACGCCGAACGGCCTAACTCTCAGCCCAATCACGCCCCGAGGAACAGATCATTTATTGCTCGTACCCCATTCCGCCCTGCTTCCACCATAACACCACGTTTATCGAATTGATCAATTCAATTCACCATGTCTCATAACTTCAATATGCGTCAGTCTCTTCCTCGCGCATAGTCAGCAATGCGTCTTTTTGGCTGCTGCTCCTTAATCATATTCGTTTGCTTACAATGGCCGGATTAGATCAGATCAAGCGTCAGGCGCGCAAAGAAGCCTGGTACGGCGACTCGTGGAATCCCTTTGGGAAAGCCGCCAAACGATCATCCACTTGGGCGAATCCCTCTCCGACCGATATCGAAGCTGGCAATGGGATCAATACAAGAAATATTGGAGTCTTGGGCGCAGAGGACGAAACGCCACTATCAGCTGTGCAAACAGAACCCCCACACTCGAGGAATTTCAGCACGACGACAGATGGAGATACGATACGAAGGCACTCGAAGGAGAATGAGTACGAGATGACCACTGCGACCGCGACGAATACTTCGAAACCTAGAGAAGCTGATAGCGAGGAGACGGTTGTTCCGAGGGGGACTCGGCCACCAAGTCAAGAGGAGAAGGCGCGTAGGAGATTCGTTGGCAAATTCTTCCACAAGAACAAGGAAGAAGCACCAGAGCGCGAGGACAAGCCGAAGAAGCGACCATGGTACAAGGGGAAGGAGCTTTACCACAAGGAACCCTTTACTCTCAGGAACCAGGTCAGGCGGACAATCTTCAGCTCGTGGGTCAATATCTTGTTGATTGCTGCGCCTGTTGGTATCGCCCTTAATTATGCCGGTGTTGATGGCAAGGTGGTTTTCACGGTCAATTTTATCGCCATTATTCCTCTTGCGGGCATGCTGAGTTTTGCAACTGAGGAAATTGCATTGCATTTGGGAGAGAGTTTGGGTGGTCTTCTCAATGCTTCTTTCGGGTGGGTATTCCTAAAATTTCAGGGAGACGGCTTTGAGGATCAATACTAACATATCGTAGTAACGCCGTCGAATTGATCGTTGCCGTCATCGCCTTGGCCAAAAATGAAGTCGTCGTTGTCCAAACTTCGCTTATTGGCAGTATCTTGTCTAACCTCCTCCTCGTTATGGGCATGTGTTTCTTCTTCGGTGGTCTCCGACGATCAGAGCAATTCTTCAACCAGACAGTTGCCCAAACTGCTGCCAGTTTGCTCGCCTTGGCCATTGGCAGTATCATCATTCCTACCTGCTTCGATCAGTTCAGTGTCACGCCTGTGGCCTCTGTAGCTGCTCTTTCACGTGGAACTGCTGTCATCCTCTTGGTTGTGTACGCTGGATATCTATACTTCCAGCTCCACACTCACGTTGATATGTTCAATGAGGAGAGCCAGAAGGTCCCAATGAGACCTCGCAAGAACGCTTTGCCGCAAGGAGCTATCTCCAAGGGTCTTGCTAAAGCTGGAGGAATTGGAGCCGGAACCGGTAGACCTCAACTTGCAGACCGCCCACCCAACGATGAGTTGATCAACACAGCCGCCTACGAAGATGAGGAGGAAGAGCCCGAGGAGCCCAGCCTGCACATCGCTGTTGCCTGGGCTACTCTTGCTGGCGCCACCGCCATCATTGGACTTTGTGCCGAATTTATGGTTGATGGTATTGGATCCATCACCGAGAGCGGTACAGTCTCCGTTGAGTTCGTCGGTTTGATTCTTCTTCCGATTGTCGGAAATGCCGCCGAACACGCTACTGCGGTCACTGTGGCCTGCAAGGATAAGATGGATCTTGCTATTGGTGTTGCGGTTGGTTCCAGCATGCAGGTCTCTCTGTTCTTGATCCCGCTTCTGGTTGTCATTGGCTGGATCATGGGCAAGGAAGACATGACTTTGAGCTTTGATGGATTCCAGGTTGCAGTGCTCTTTGTGTCTGTCCTCCTCGTCAACTATTTAATTGGGGATGGCAAGAGCCATTGGCTTGAAGGAATGTTGCTACAGTGCCTTTACTTGTGAGTTTGAGCCTTTATTGGATATCGAGTTGAGCTAACATTCGCAGGATCATTGCTGTATGCGCTTGGTACTACCCTCAAACGGACGCCAACGGAAACCCAGTCACAACCGCCGGTTAAACTTTAAATAAACTGCTCCTTCCGCGCAAGAAGCGCATCTTCTATATCTCAGTCTCGAACAAAGCACCACTCAATCTCCAAAGTCGATTCGAGTTGGCAGACACCCGAAGACGACATTATCGCCCTCGAGGCAACACATTCGATCCAATACAGGATCTGACAGTTCCCCGCACATCTCCTTGTACTATACACTCATCAGGAAAACTTCCCTTCCCCTGTATTTACCGTCACTTGTAATGTTTGTTCCTTATTACTGGCTAGCAAGAGCTATCTGCTCCCTCTCGACCTGCAGGAGGCGATGGGTCTGTTTCCTTGATTCATAGGCGTTGGATGGGTGGGTTGGCTTTCTTTCCGCAGACTTGATGTCTGCGAGCAATACGTATTGGTTTTCAGCGTTGAGCTAGCGAAGAAACGAAGTGAGCGATCAGAAAAGCGTGGTTTTACACGCAGCAGAGAAATGAATACGTTACCTTTTGAGGAATTCTTAGGAATTGTTCTTGGCTATGCGTGAAGTGATATGAATTGAGAAGTTGCTTTGGGCTTGGTGTTGGTGAGTTCTTCACTTGCAAATTATTGAAGTGATGAATACTAACCATTTCCTTTCTTGAAATTGCTCACCGTCTCCGACCACCCCTTCCACCTTCGTTTTGAGAGTCCTGGATGTCCCGAGACTCCTGGAACACTCTCCTCTCCTTTTTGAAGTACTTGAAATAGGAATGCTAACTCCCGTAGGTTCACTAAGCTTCACGCCCATAGTACCTGGGCCCCAGCCTTGGCACCTGAGTGGTGCTTCTCCCTGATCAAGAAGTGGACCACAAATGTCCTGGAATGATCAGGACATTGAGAATATCGGTAAGCGCTTGGATCCTCCCTACCCCGCATTGGTTGGTTGGTTTTGTTTGTTTGAGGACCCCCCAAATCGTGCCTCAACACAAACGAAATTCCATCCCTAGCAACTATTTGTCAACCCAGACACCAGCAGCCGTCGTAAACATATCGCTCAGCTCCAGAATACATACCCCTCACCGCTCGAGCCTTGCACCGATTCTCTCTTTTCGAATCTCAGGATTTTCCCCGGACTGCTCCTCTTTTGCGCCTCACTCAAGACAGCTTCCTGGGCCTGGAAATCTGTATTGCCTCGACATCTCCATTCCCTCGACATCTCCATCGCTTCGCCATCTCGACTACTCCGATGTCTCCAATTCCTCTTCGCCTCCATTCCTTCAACCTCCATTCTCTACCATCTGCACATCACCATTATCGCTAGTTACGATGCCCGCGCTCCATGCATCGGCCAAATCCCATACGCTATGCTTTTCGAATCGAGTCTTACATAGCGGACATTCTATATAGTCTCCTTGAATAGTGGCTTGCGTATTCCATAAGTTCCTCGCAGCCTCATCCTCCTCGAGTCCTCGACCGTAAGTCAGTGGTTAAAGTGCTTTTCATCCCTTCACCTTCTCAACTTCACTAACAACTTCATCCAGATAAGATCCATTGTCCGTGATCTGCATAGCATATTCAAATGCCACAGGTATCACTATCTATCAGGATATTCTTTGCACCTTTCCAATAGTGCATTCGGTAAATTCCCCTCAGCCTTATCCTCCTCTAGTCTTTGCATTTTCAAACAGAACCCATAGTCTGTAATCTGGACAGGACATTCCAGTACCATAATCATTATGTTATAGTGGGTAATTTACTCTCCTCAAGTTGTGCTCTCAATCATGCTATTGGTAAGTCCTGCAGCCTTGCCTTCTCCCCTGAGTCCTCGGCCGCAAGCGAGGACGCTAACGTGTTTATCAATACCCCCTCCAGGACATTCACCCCTTTATCTTCCTTATAGTCACTTTTCCTTCTTTTTACCTTTTGCCTCCTTATTTCTTTAGCATATCTTCAACTTCTTTGCAAGCACATAATATCCATTGTCCGTGCTTCGCGGAGTTCATTTGACGGCCATTATCTCTATCTCGGGACAGATATTCTCTGCACTTGCCAATCTCTTGAATAATACTTTTCGCATTCAAAAAGCTCCTTAGCCTTGCTCTCCTTCCTCCTTGATCTCGTAAGCGAGTACGCTAACGCGTTTATCTACCCCTCCTTATCCCTCAACTTTCCTTACAATTATCTTCTTATTAACCTTCTTTTAACCTTCGACTTTTTTACCTCTTCAAAACATCTTTGACCTTTGTATTAGCCAATAGCCATTGTTTGTGATTTAAGCAGGAGATTTCAACTTTATAATCACTATATTATTATGGATATTCCTTGCTTTCTTCAAGGTATGCCTTCCGAATAAGGCTACGCTCTACCAATAAGTACCTCGCAGCCTCGCCATCCTCTTCCTTCCTCGATTATAAGCGAGGACGCTAAGGTAATGCTTATTTACCCCCTTTCTTTACTTTTAACCTTTATTTTCCTTATAATTAATTTCCTATTATCTTCTTTCTACTTTCTTTACTTTCTAATATATCTTTAAGACATCTTTACTAGGGTTCCCTCATTCTAATATCAACTCAAGTTGAAGGCCCTTTTTCATAGAATTGGAATTGGAATTCGATTTTTCTAAATTCGAGCTAACTTTAACTAGGCCAAATTTTGTGTTTTAAACTCGAGTTTACTCGTGGAATTGGCGATTATAACGAGCCTGCGGA
>FJOG01000071.1:0-41494 GCA_900073065.1 Phialocephala subalpina | reverse complement strand
CGCTCTAAGATTGTTCTTGGGGTTTGCGTCGAGGCAGGGAGCTGGATTCAGATGGGAAATGTGTTCATTGCACCGAAGAACAAGGCCAAACTCAATGTTAAGGGTCAAAACGAAGCTTTGGCTTAACGTACATTATGTTCTATTCTAGAAGCAAGACACTACCTTTTCGACTTCTTCTTGAGCTTCTGCACCAAACCACTCAGCTCTCCCTCATCTTTCCGCTTTTTGCTCTTCTTCTCCTCGACGCCATCATCATCCCCATCAACTTTTCTCTTCTTCCTCCCCTCCTCCAGCAGCTTCTTCATACCCTCTGTCCCCTTGAACTTGGGATTGCTCGGGTCAATCGCAAACTCATGACTCTCAAATAATTTGCTGAAACGATTATCGCCAACATCCATCTCGAAACCTTCTTGCAGACCGCCTCTCTTGCCAGTCTCAATCTCTTTTGCCTTCTTGCCTTTCTTCTTCTTGGCTTTCTCGGCGCGAGCAATTTCGTTGATGTCGAAATGGTCGATGTTCGCTGAGGGCTCGGTGCCGTTGTCTGCCATGAGAAGTTCGAGCTCTGCACGATGTGATTCCTTCTCAGCAGCTTCTGCTGCCTTGGCTGCCTTTTTCTTCAGACGATCTTCCTTCCTCAATGACTTGGAAGCTTTTTCCTTCACGGCTTCATCTGTGGCGAAGAATGGATCATCGAATCCGAGGTCTTCCTTCTCGCCAGGTTCGTCTGCCTCTTCAGCCACAGCATCAGGATCCCTACCTTCTCGCTTCGCCTTGGCCCGCTCCTTTCTCCGTGCTTTCCTCTCCTTCTCAAGACGGATGTATCGTTCGGCTGTAGTCTCCAAAGCCAAAGCAGGATCATTCTCGAACACATTGCCCTTCTCCGTGGACGTTAGACCACCTGTAAATGTAATTTCCATATCTCTAACAGGACTAGAACTCTTCTTCGATGGTTTCGCAGGTTCGTCTGCCAATCCCAAAGCTGCTCGCATCTTTTGTCTAGCCAATTCCTTCTTTGACAATTTGGGCGTATCTGCCTCTGGGGCCTCCAGAGCCTCCTCTTCTTCGTCACCATCCGAATCACTGCCCAAGTATGCTCGCAGGTCATTTTCTCCAATCTCTGCTCGACTTCCACTGAATGCCCTATTGATCGCATCTTTCCGCACTGCATCCTCTGGATTTGTGTCCCAGGTGAGCTTGACTTTTGAGTGCTGCAGCGCATCCGTGACGAATTCTGTAGGTCTGTATCCAGCTGGTGTACTCTCGCACTCGTCTCTCGGCTTGTCGTCAAAGTCCGTACCATCAGGAATGAATCGCAGATCGAAGAAGTTCGCGGAAGAGAGGTATTCGGTTCCATCTGTAGCTTCGTATATCTTCTGGGCTGTGTCATTGTCTGAGCAGACTACCACAGCGTAGTAATATCGTAGCCGTTCGAGCTGGTACTGTCGCAGAGCCGCACCATCGAACTCCTGCCCATCATCTGCCTTTTGTAGATCCTTCTTGATTTTCTCTTCCAGTTCTTCCTCGTCCTCACTCTCGTCCTCGGAATCCTTTTCTTCTTCCTCTTCCTCTTCCTCTGCCTTCCTTGAAAAGATCTCCTTCGGCGGCCCCTCCAATTCTTCCCTCTCCATCCTCTCCTTGCCAAACTCAGACGGGTATATCGAAATTTTATGAATCTTTCCACCCGGCCTTACAAAACTCGAAAATACAGCCATGAGATCTACAGACCGGATATGATCCCAATCCAGATTCACAACCGCAAACCTCGAGCTCACTTCTCCCATCTCCACAGCCGCAGATTCAGCTTGCATATCCGGGAACTCCTCTTCTACCTCCTCAATCTCCACCCCTCCATCCTCTTCGTCCTCATCTTCATCTTCTGAACTTGAGAACCCTCCGCCGCGCGCAGGATCATAGCCTTCTGCCTTCTGCAATTCCCTCTCCACCACATCGTCGTCCTCGACCTCAACATCTGCCTCTTCTTCTTCGTCTTCTGGAACGTATAATCGCTCCAATGCCTTCTTTTTCGAATCACTTTTTAGCTTTCTGCCATATCGATCGACGGTCGTAGACTTGGAGAAGTCATCGTCCTTCAGCATGCGCGAGAAACGACTGTCAAGTTTGGTCTTTGTGTGCTTTTTTGAAGGGAGGCGGAACCGGGGGTCAGTTGTGAAGTTCGAGAATCGCGGATCATTGACCTCCGATGAGGCAGAGGGGCCTTTGGGAGCCTTTTGCTTCGGCATTGTGGGCTAAGGATGGGAATGTTGTAGTTGTGATTGAGAGCATTGAATTTTTGAAGATTGGAAGTTTTTCTGCCGCTTATCGTGGGCGGTGTACGGATGGGGCTTAGTGTGGGAGTCGCCAAACCCCTGAATTGCCCCCTCAATATCCATCGTCGAGAGGAACTTCACCAAACTTGAAAATTCTTCAAAAACATTGGAACTTTGTGTGACAGCCTAGCTAGGAATCAATAACTTCCATTCCATCTAGTATCTCTGCTCTTAGAATACAAAACGAGGAAGAAAGAAAGTAAATAAAAGAAATACTTAAAATAAATAAAATATTCTAATTAAACTAGCGGCCATATCACGTGTATAGCTAATCTTCAGCACCAATTCTATAATACTTTGCCCTTGAGATTACCCTATATGAAATATCATTACTTATATTACTTGTCTTTTGATTTATTAGAAAATATTTTTTTAATAATTAATTTATTATTTATTTCGAATATTTAAATATATTTATATTTATTTGAAAACTTTTTATATTAAAATATATTAAATTAATTTTCCCAAAGCTTTTATAATATTGTAAAATAACCTTGGAAACTTTTAAATAAAAAATTTCTTTTATTCAAATAAATTTAAATTTACGAATAAATTTTAAAGAATAATATTTTTTTTTAAAATATAAATTACTTTTAATTTTAGTTTTATTTTTAGAATAATTTTAATAATCAGAATATAATTTTATAATTTAATTTATATAATATATATTTTCTTATCCTAATTTTATTTAGATTTAAAAGTATAAATATTTATAAATATTTATAGCGGTTAAATTGAAAGATAATATAGTATTTGAATCGGATTTATTAAGCGCTAAATCCCTTTCATCGGAATTATACTCCTTTTTAGAAGCTCTCACCTAATATCTTGGAAATAATATTTATGAATCAAACCTTAATCGCCCTCTCTTCAAGCGTTGAAAACCACAGAAGCTACGAGATCGCTTGCAACGGCTATCTATTGCCATTCAAAAGTCTGCTACCTTGAGCAGAAACTCAAAAGGTGGTAGGTGTGAATCTACCGTTTGTCTATCAACATCTGCTCGTGGCCTTTTTGGCGTCCGAAGATTGCAAATATCTTCTTTGAGATTGTCGCCCGCAGACAAGTGTTCAAGTCATTGGGTCGCCAATTTGTTGTGGGCATCTTTCTCGTCGACCCAGAAGGGATTCGTCTCGCGCTTCTCAGTATCGACGAGGAAGTCTCGGAACGACAAATGGAGTAGTCGTATAGGGTGACCAGGACGAGAGGGGAGGCTTAAAACAGAGTGGAGGAGATCTGTTCTGCTATCGACTGTACCTTCAGGGACTCCAAGTAGTCGATCGAGAGAAGTAGTAGAGAGAGGGCTAGCGAGAATGACGATCGAGCCGACGACTTGCTGGAATTCTTCTACTAGACCTCTTCTCTCCAAACTAGTAACTCCGACGAGCAACTAGTCCAAGACTGGGAGATACGTTACGTCAAGTTTGGATGCTTAGCTTTTAGTCTCATATTTTAGGACCTTAGCAAGTTGATCCTTCGATTGGCCGCATTTTCGGTCATTGATGAGCCGGCAGACGGTTGTAGCAAAAATGAACAACGGGGTAGCCATTCCGACTAAGCTTTAAACGTTTGTTCGGCCTGGCCAATCCGCGCGTAATTGCCAGTTTTGGGTGACTGATTTGTTATAATCATCACGGATCATTGAGGAGTAGCCGCCAAACCCTTTTTGGTAAAGTCTCACGTACCTGCTTCACCTCTCACAACTTGCTATATAACTTTAAATAGCACGATAGAATGTCACATACGACCATAGACTAAAGATCATTGGGCATCCCGTCCGCTCTGCCATACACAAGCTTTAGATCGGCAGATTAGTAGTTGAGTGGGTGACCATCAGCGAATACCTGCTGTTGTATGTCTATCTTTTTTTTTCTTCTTTCTTCTTCGGTGGACAAGTTCCCGACTTGCTATCAAAATCAATCACTTTTGAGATACATACATAAGAGACACTTTTATCCACTCCGGAATGCACGTCGCTATTATGGGGTACAGGCTGCACAGTGCGGTGAGGCGGGCGTCAATATGCACACCACCTCAATGAAGGGTGCGCAGTATCAGGCAGGCTGCAAGGGAAACCACAAGAGATCGTCGAAGCAGTCCCACTTCAATGAGCCCTTCCTGGGCTCGTGTAGCACTTCGTACGAAAGGGGGTTGCAAGAAATATTGACACCCCCCATATAGGCGGTGAGATCAGCTGCCCATAGAACCACATCGAATTCTGCGATATTCCCCGCAGATTACCTAAAGCGGTGTGGCAGAAACAAGGGGGGTGTCGATGATTTCTTGCAAACCCTTTTCGTACGAAGTATCTACCTTATTAAATGTAGCGAGGCAGGGGGGTTCTAGGCTGGCACAGACCAGAAAATTACCAGAATGGGTTTAAACCCCCCTTCCCGCCCCCAGCCTCGCTACATTTAATAGAGTACATAGTAGATACCAAGTATATGTGTTCCGCCATTGGCGAATCTTACGAGCTTTAGTAAGCACTAAGCCATCATTTTCAGTCTCAACTACTGTACTTTGTACTTTTTTATTCATCGTAAACATTTCAACTCCTTGTTATGAAGCGTTTGTAGTCTGCTATCCTCTGCTACTTGTATTTTCGAAAGCTTTGCGATCACGTTAGATACTTCACTACTTATTTTGTCTCACTCAAGCCACGTTCCCACACGTACATTACGTCAGATTTGGGCGAGCACGTTTCCAAAAATGCCCGAGAGCTTTCCTCAGGACAAGAAAAGGAGGAGAATGAGTAAACCTAAATCCAAGAATGGGTGTATTACGTGCAAGTATGTCCGTCACCGCTCTAGCCGGGGAGACTGTGACTAATAAGCAGCAGAGTGAGACGGGTGAAATGTGACGAAGGGAAACCTGTGTGTTTGAGATGTTGCAACTTCGGAATGAAATGCGACGGCTACTCTGTTAGACGGTCACGGCAAGATCCACGACAAGCTGTACGCCCGATTCTCCCAAGCCCATCATACTCGGCGGTGGGGATGGGATCTTCAACCCAGCGGAATGGCCATCCCTCTATCAAAGCGCGGCAAACGCCCTTGACGAAAACCCCATCCACAATTTTGACAATACCCCGGCGAAGTACGCTCTCCAGCATATCACCCTCCAAAGAAGCCCAAGAAGTTCTGAAGCGTGAATCTCTGGTGTTAATGCATTGTCCTTCTGCTAACCGCTTCAAAACTCAACGAGAATATCTATACCACGAGTTCTTTCGTAGTAATGTCGCCGAACAGCTGTCCGGCTTTATGCCATCAACCCTCTGGAATCAATCAGTGCTACAGGCTGCAGAGGCAGAACCATTCATTCTTGATGCCGTGGTAGCTATCGCAGCTATGAACAAGATCATCAGCGGGGCTCCAGATATGCGAGACTGGGACGCTCATCTCCTTTTCAGCGATGACCACAAATTTGCTGTTGAGAAATATCAACACTCTCTACTTCGCATGAGAAGAGCTATCTTGAACGGGAAGATGGATGCAAGGATGGCGCTCATGGCATGCCTTCTTACTATTTGCTTCGAAAATAGTTATGGCCGCCGTGATATCGCCCTCTGGCATACAGCCAATGGCCTCAGGTTGACGAAAGGATTCGCCATCCCAATGTCGAGCAGCGGCCAGTCGCCTCCGGAGTTATCAGGAAGCCCATCACCAATGACCTGCACCGTTGAAGATGAACTTGGAGCTGTATTCTCGCGTCTCAATATTAGCGCCATGGTCCTCGTGGATTATCGAAGCGGAGCTGAACATCAGAGTTTGAGGGATGGTTTGGGCCAAGCCACCCGGAGTATGCCTCGAGAATTCACTACCATCGAGGAAGCCACTACCTATGGAAACATGATAATAAGCCGCTGTTGGCACTTTATCAAGATAATAGAACATCCGGATAGAGAACCCAACCCATATACACCGATGGAGCAGGGGAAAAGATGGATTCGGACAGACATTCGATACGGACGAAGTCCTTGCTCCGGATGGAATCCTTGGACCGGCACTAATGAAACCGTCCCTGATAAATGGCTGAAAGAAGCTCGAACATGTGCTGATGAGATGGAAGGATGGTTCACTGCCTTCAATCCCCTCATGCGCAGGTTCCAGCGTTCACCTAGAACTTTTTGGAAAGAGTATCCCCAGGCAACATTACTATGTCTCCAAGCTAAATCCTGTTTGGTCTCCGTCTGTGGCTCTATATACACGCGAGAAACGGATTGGGATGCCCACCTTCCTGAATTCAAGGAAATAGTCTCTCTGCTTGATATATACTTGGCTTCTAAGCCAAAGCAAAGGTATTTTGTGTTTGATGGCGAAACAATCGCCTATCTGCTTCAGGTGGTATGCAAATGCAGAGATGGCTCGGTCAGGAGAATGGCGCTAAAACTTCTCGAGGATAGACCAAGACGAGAGTCATGTTGGGATACAAGATATGCCGCTCATGTGGGACGCTGGGTGATGACTCTTGAAGAAAGGGGAGGGGGAGTTGGGGAGTCATGAAATCAGAGAAGAGGAGAGAGTGAGGGTTTCACATATGGACTATGATTCGGTTCAAGGAATGATACTAACTTCTGCCTGTCAAATCATCAATGGAGAATGGATATATCACCAGAATCTGTGGGTTTAATGTGGGGGAAGCACGATAATCGTCATCATTATTTGGAGAGCTTGAGGATGGGAATGATTTGCTTTTGTGTCTTAACGATGAGGTGGAGAGGGTACGAGAAAAGCTCAGGTGTTAGAAGGTGATACGCTTTTAGCATGGCTTACCACAACTTTGGTTTTGGGGCGTTGGGGAATGCAAAGTCGTGGCATGTCTATATTTGGCAATGGTATATAGACTACTTTTTGGGTACCGAAGATGTAGCCCCTTGTTTGTTGCCCATATCGCTGCGTATGGTGCATAGAGCACCGAGATTGAATAGTCCGAAGTCTGAGGGCTCTGTATGGACATATACAGCTAAACCCCCTGCTTCCTTGAGCGGATATGGCAAAATTCTACCCTTCGCCAATTTTCCCAATCACAAGTTAGGTGTCGTGATATGGGCCAATAAGCGGAGGCCTGCCTTAAGCTTATGTCAGGGGGTACGTTCGGCACCTAAATTTTGAAGCACCGACAACAATCTCAGCCAATCTTTTTGGCATCTCTCGTATTAAGGAGTAAGAATTTTCTCGACTATAAATCTACTGGCCGATTTCTAACAGTCTTCTTAAGTACTTCAGTATTCCGATTCAAAGCAACTTCAAACTGCCCAGTCTAGGCCAGAGTTTTGTACTCAAAATTGCTTTTCCATCCTACCTCTACCTTTCATACCGTTTTCTCCCAAGCAGATTACGGACTTCGAACTCCTCAGCCCTCTCAGGTATTCTATTTTTTACTTTGGCCCTCAAAAATGCCATCATTCCTTACGCGCCAACCCGGCAAAGGGATATTGGTGACCCTGTTCTTCGTCACCCTTCCCCCACGTCTAGTCCTCATGGCCCTCTACCTCCTCCCAAAACCCCTTCGCCAACATCCGAAATACACCTTCCATCAAGCCGTTGGAATAGCACTCTTCAAAATGCTCTGGAATTTTGCCAGTCAGATCGAATGGGCTCCACCGAAATCCCTCGAGCCAGGGAAAGACAAGACTTTCCTCGCCATTGATTCAGCGAAAGGGTGTCTATATCGAGATGTCTTAGACGACCCGATAATTCGTCCAGCTAGGGTGGGAGCTATATGGTACCCTAAGACCTACGACCCAACGACAGATAAGGACAAGAGCGTTGTGCTCCATTTCCATGGAGGCGCCTATGTGCTTGGTGGCTGTCGACCAATGGAAGGCGGAGAGGGACCTGCATTACTTGCTAATCACATCTCCGGTTTGGTATTCGCTGCTCAATATAGACTAGCGTCATATCCTAATTCGCGATTCCCAGCTGCGTTGCAAGACGCGGTGACTTCTTACAACTATCTCGTCGAGCTCGGAATTCCGGCTTCTCAGATCATCCTCTCCGGTGACTCATCTGGTGGAAACCTGGCTATCACACTGCTACGTTACATTGAGGACCAGAAGGGTCTGTTGCCAAAACCCCGTGCGTGTTTCCTCTGGAGTCCCTGGGTTGATCTTGCCATTGGCCCAGTTGCAACTGCCAGTCATCACAACTATAAGTTTGACTACATTCCCGCTCTGCTGGTCGAGTGGGGAGAGCGGGCTTACAAACCGGATTCTATGGAAGCGACTCATCCATACATTTCACCTCACAACAATGCCTTCTCGACATCCGTCCCTATTTTGTTGCACACGGGCACATTGGAGGCATTGCATGATAGTCATATTGCTTTTGTGAACCAGATGAAGATTCCGGGAAATAAGATTGTATTGGTGGAGACGGTTGGTGCGCCTCATGATATCTTTGCTGCTGGGCAGATTACTGGTTTCATGAAAGAAGCAGAGGCTGCGATGGATGATGCGAATGAATTCTTGAAATGAAAGACGGACTGCTTGGTGTCAGCAATTGACGGACCAGACTCGTAATGCTGGTGACAGGGCGTTGATAAGGAGGTTGGCGTTACTCTTTATCCTTATAACTCCTTAATTCAATCTTTTTACTCTATAGCGAATTTCCCTTAGTAATCTTTTAAAGCTTGAGAGGGAATGAATGGTTCTTATTTTATTTTATTCTTTTCCTTCGGAGGTTGAATCCTCTCTCCTAGCTTTCCTCTACCCTCCTCCGCCTCTCGACACGCGGTTTCCACTTGCGCCGCAAACACCCCACTAACCTAGGCCCGCTCCTACGACCTAGCCTACCCACCACAACTATCTTCGGGCGGACTAGCAGCCGACGACGCGCCGCACAGTTACGAATATGCAATGGCAGAAAATATCACGCTAGCGGATGGGCCGAGGCGAGAATTTAGTGGCGACCAAGATAGCTCGTGGACGTAGGCTCTTACCGTCGCCATTCACAAGAGTGTAATGGGTTGTGCCGGTCCTGGATAGAATACGTAGCACATCGTTGATGACCACATCGCCCCCTAATGGTATGGGAAAGCTCTTCAAACAATTCTCGAACTCGCCATCCGCAGACAATGATGGACCCTCGGCACATATCGGAATGGCCCTTCCTCTCAGATCGCTTTCGCGGAGTTCTATTTTAATGCAAGTCGAATCTGTTGTTTCCAAGATTAGGATCCAGCTGTTTGGTTCGCGGTCGCCGAGTTGAGGAGCTTGAGTTCTATGTAGGAAACTCTGAGCTAACGTGGGAGGAGCCATTACTCGGCTCAAAAATGATAGTGGTAGCATGTGTATGCCTGTATTTGTTCATATTTGCGAGTTCGTATGTATGCATATTTCGGGATTAACTGCAAGATCGCCGTCAGCATAAGCACATTCGCAGAAGAGATGAACCGGCTGCATGAGAAAGCAGGTCAAACCTTGGCAAGACTCGAAGCACAAAACGCGGAGAAAATCATATCTCTCGTGCAATTTCCATTGGGCAGTGATAAGATATGGCCAGGCCCTGAAGGTTACCACACATTGCAAAGCGACGAATTGGAATAGGCGAGGTATGTGATGAAAGTACCTCAAACCAGCGTCACTCTCTCTCTTGCTAGTGACTCTATGTCGAGATATATTCCGCCGCACACGCTATAGCCGACTTGGGGGTTATTTGGTGCATCTTTGATATCAGACCATGTGGCTCCGACCCTTCGGTAATTATTAGAGTTCTGCTCAATTGGGCTGACAGCCAGAGCTATTACACGGCACTTATCGTTCGTTTGAGCCAGGAATAGTACCAGCAGAGGCTTTGTGTGATCCTCTTCGCGATCCAAGACCGTTGTGACCCAATACCATTTGTCGACAATTTGCATCCCGAGGCTCCAATAACGAGTTTTTGTAGAGACATCATTCCTAGCAATGGCTTTGACTGGCTGGAGGTGGGCGTCCATCACTAATGAGCCTCCAGTAACTTCTCCATAAGGGTTGCAGCTGAGATTCTCAACCTGAACATCAACAACTGACGCGAGTTTATTATGGCCTTGGAACGCTACGAAAATCAAGCCCGTTTCGAGGGACGCCCAAGACCAGGAGGGTGCTCGGTATTGAGGCACATCCCTAGGTTGACGCTTGAAACATTGCCATGCAAGCCCTTCGATCAATCCATGCTCCCATAATCCAGCGTAGTATTTCTCCTTGGTTCTCATTGCAATCTCAGTTGCAAGGCCAGCCAAGGCGGGGAGTCGATCACTTTTTTTCGTTATGTCGCAGTCCATATAACTGCAGACCATAGCATACCATCGCCAATATGGTAGTACATCCTGAGAATCTGTATTCAGGGGATTTGCAATACGGCTGGAGGCCTTCTCTGGCGACATGAACCTTGTGAGACTAGAAATGGAAGCTCGGTGTCTCAGAGCATATGACTCCTGGCCATCTTCAGTTGCGGAAACTTGTTGACATGCCCAAAACGTCTGGCTATCGTCGAAAAATATTGTGCGGCGTGATAGATAACGCTCTTGGACAGCCCAAGCTCGTCGACATAGAGGTGTCTTACGAAACGGAACATCCTCGCAAGGGCCCTGTCTTCTATCCCCGTGGTTGAGTACGATGCCTGGGGTGGGTTCAAATATTATTGTTTCTGGCGTGCGAGCTTGGAGAAATCCTTGTGCATCACTTACCGCCCGAGATGCCGCGAGGGTGACGTGCGAATTAGAATAGACGTAGGACATTCGGGCAGATTCAACCTCCCAATCTTGCTGACTGTCTTGAATGATGCATAGAGAGTCGATCCACAGGTATTGTAAACCGATTTCATGGACAACTTTAATTGCATCCTGAAACGTTTTTGGTAGTTCGGATATTAAAATACCGTCCTTTCGGGATTGCAGGGTCTCCAACGTAGTTGTAAAATTCCGCTCCTTGCCCCAGCAGTGACTTAGGGCGACGTACTTGCCCCGCTGTCCATTAGGTTCTACAAGATGCACTTGATTATCACCTTTCTTCCCAATACGTAATATGCGTGTGGGAAAGAGCGGATCGGAATGGCGGCCTTTGGAACACTCTTGGTGGGTTGTCGTACATCTTTCGAGCCACTCCTTGACAATACGTCTAGCGATGTAAGATAGTGGATCGATTTGGATATCCCTATGGACAATCTCTGTACATAGGACATGATCTGATAGAACAGTGTCAACATGAAACCAACAGTCCCCAATAAGAACATAGCCTACCGTGCTTGGTTGAAATACGATAATCATCTTGGAAACCGTTCCTGTAAAAAAAAGCTCTATGCAAAGGAAATTCTATGCCAGGCATCCTCCCAACCGCCACAAAGTCTTCCCTGATTAATTATAGATATCCGGTCTTTTAGAGGAGCTTTACTTACTAAGTAGAACTTTTACAGAGAAACAAGGGAGATGAGGACCCAAAGCATTATCAGGAGTGTCATCCACCGAGCGAAGTAGAATTGTGCAAAGGGCGCATTTGAAGTTTAAAGCAGCAGCCTGGAAATCAGAATGGCTTGAATAAATAATGTGACGGGACGACCATCCGTAAGGATTGTCAATTCCAGTTACCAAGTTCTCGCGTGCTTCCTGTATCAGGGTCTCCCACGGAATTTGCTGACAAGGTGGGCAATACCTGTGATTTCGCACGATTGTCGAACTCACATACGGGGTCTCCACCACATCTTCCATCATCAAGCTGTTCCTCGAGATAGAAGTAGCTGGATTTAGAGATACGGCGTCAATGCTCTAATCAGTGTCTGTTTTTCGTTGGGTTGATGTTGACCTGCAAAGGTTGAAGCCCTGGTGGGTGGCACGTGTTTCGTTAATATTGGCTAATTGTCAAGAATAATGCCTAGTACTTCGCCTAAGGCTGCAATAGACGAATGGCTCCGACGAACCCTTCGGTCGGGACTTACCGACCGCTTTATACACCTCCCATATATAGAAACCTATTTGCTATACCAGAGAGAAGTGGCACAAGGTGGGCGAGCATAATGCTTTTGAAGGCCTTATCTAGTCCAATAGCAAACGAGGTAGGAGAGGGCCAAGAGAGGTCACCACTTGGCTAAGCAAAATATATAGACATTATATACACCCCCAAACAACACCATTTATCTCTTCCAAGATCGTCCAACTGCTCTTCAGCTTGTTGGCGTAGTGGCGAAATTTGGGGGGGTATGCAAGGCCCCCTTCCGTTCCACATCGCGAAATTTGCCGGGAGGCCACTGGAAACGGCTCGCATAGCAGTCCAAGCGCCCCACGTGCTCGCTCAGGGCCGCACCGATCTTGGCGTCGGGTTCCGGCATAGCCAACCAACGAGGAGGACCATTTCAATTTAATGAGAAAGGATATAAAGACCTGGTTTGAAAAGGCAAGCAAAGTATGCGTTAAATTGAAGGAGTTTGCTATTTTTGGTGGCGGATCCCGGGGGTGGTGTTCTAATGACATGCACACGTGTGTTGACCAGGAACTGAGGAGTGGTGAGTGGCTGGGAGCATTGGGTGAAGCTTCTCTGGGAGTCTGGGTAGCGAAAACACGTTCCCGACAACCCCAGAATGTCTGAACGTCTCCTATGAACTTGATTCTGGGGTTTGGAAAATATATCACCATCTGTCTCTGTGTCGATTCGCATCACAATTAACAAGTGCGCTGGGCAAGTGTCTTGCATCATGTGATGGTGATAAGCCATCCTTGCTGATCCCTCCAGTTCGCAGCATACCACGAGGAAGATATATTTGGTCGCTTTGCACCTGCAAACTTCTGCATCTCGACTCCGCGCGTTGCTTCGCTTGGGTCTTGCTTCATTCCGTTGCTACAGTGGTAGTCTGTCTCTGGCCTCGAACCCAAAGTTTGTTTGTTCGCATTGATTCTTGGGTATATTGTATGTGTTTAGAGCAAAAACTGGATGGTTTCTTCTATTTAGGTATAAAATAAGAGCGAAAACAAAATTCAAACTGAACCCCAAGCAACCAACCCAAGGTATATTAGCAACTATCATGACCGCCCACGGATGCACTTTCCCAAACGCCAAAACCACCGCAATATACAAAACGCTAGAATATTCACATCTCCGCCCTCCTATGCAAGAGCAGCGCCAAATTCAAACTCCCACCCCAAGTCCCCAACCTCGTCAACATCTCCGCTGCACTTCTAAACAACAACTTCGGCTCTCCATCCTCCTCATTCCCATCCAACCCCATCGCTCTCTTCAACAACACCACAAAATTACTCTTCCCCAACACCGGATGCTGCATCACATTCCCCAGCAATCCCATTCTTTGGTCTCTTGCTGTGACTGTTGCGTAGGCCCAGAGAACGATGTGGCAGAGGAAGATGGCGATTAGGGAATAAGGGGCTGTGTCAACATTGCGGATCCCGTCGTCGGAGAGGTTTTGAGAGGGGGCGAGGGAGACAATGGTTTTGGTGGCGTTGTAGGCTACTTGGTCTGCGATGTGAGGGGAGCGACGGGCCCAATTGCTGAGGTTTGAAAGTGCTTGCGCGATACCTGTCATCCCATCTTTTCCAATTGCGTTTTGGAGATCGGACAGTGGGACGTCGAGAAGAATGGTGCTGAGATGATGTATGACAACCGAGCACGCGTGGAAATGGCGGGATGAAGGATGGGACTGCGGCTGTGAGCGAGATAGGTAGGCATTTGCCCATGCGTCGAGGGACTCTGCTAGTTGGGCATGGCGTTCGGCGTGGAGGCGGCGGAGGAAGTTATTTGGATCGTCGGGAGGGTACATGGTGTTGTCTTCGGAGGGGTCGTCATCCATGAAAGAGCGGGCAACCAGGGAGTCAAGTGAGAATTGGAAAATTTGGTGGGTCATGGATTGGAGGATGAGGAAAGCGCTCCACGAGTTGAGCTTTATTGCTGGAAGCCGGAATTGAGTACCCGGCATCTGCCCAGGTACTCCGGGTAAGACGAAGGGCCCAACTGCTGCTGAGAATGATCTTGAGGGAGGCATGCTTGCTGGACCGAGGAGGTTTTTCCAATTCCGCGCAGAGGTCGCAGCCCAAAACTCTTCATCGCAAGGGCACACCAGATTTCTGACTTCCCCCATTGAGATTGCCGGAGGAAGGTTCAGGATACTTGGGAAGTAGGAGTCGATGCCGTAGACAACCCAAGCCAGTCTCCTCTGCGACTCTTCTGTGATCCATTGCTTCCATTCTGCTTGGAGGTTTCCTCTTGCAGCCATCTCTTGCTCGGGTGTTCTCTTCTGTTCACCAAAACTTACCCGTCGAATGTACGTGACCAAGCCTCCTCGAACGACTTCAGCAAGCTCGAAAGCACGTTTATTGCCGCCCCAGAGGCCGGTATGGCAAATGAGAGCTTCGGCATAGATGATCATCGGATCTCTCATGAGACTGTTGTCGCATTCGAGAGCGATGCGAAGATGCCAGCGTACGATATCCAGTAAGACAATAGCGAATCGTCGAGTGTGCTTCACGTGGCTGTAGGTGGCGCCAATGATCACAATAGCCCCTAGTAGTGGAGGCGGGAGGTCTGAATTTGTGTTGACGGTCGGATGATGGAGGACTGGCATGTGAGGGGAGAAGTTTTCGAAGAAGAGTCGGATGAAGACGTTGATGACTGGGAGAGAGGGGAGGACGAACGATCCCTTTTGAGACTGATGGAGCTCTCGTCCAGCTGGAGGATGAAGGAAGTATTTCAATCGAAGGAGCGTTGCCTCTGTGATATCGTACCGCGAATAGTGGTTCTTAAATAAGGGGTGGTTGTCTGGCATAAAGATTGGCTGAGCTTTCAAAATCTGACGAGAATTCGGATTCCATTGGAACGGCCATTTGTCTTCCTCTGATGCTTCATTGGGTGGTGAAGATACTCGACTGATTCGTCCCAAGTCTTCGTGGGAGTGGCTGGCTTCGGCTTGGTGAGGCATGTCATAATGACTTGACTGCTCGGCCCCGCCGATGTATTCATGACCGGGGCTCAACATATTCGGATCGAGAAGATCCCCGAGACCACCCCATTCGTTTCCAGTTTCCCGCATCGCCGAGTAAAAGTCATACGAGAACCATTCATTGCCGAATTGGTCTGGATTCAAGAGGAAGGATGAGAAGTCCGTTGAGTCGATAGGAGCGGGAGGAGGCCTTATTGGCATGGCCGTATGCATCGGAGAATACATTTCATGCTGCGGGTGATGAACTTCATGCTCTGGAGCATTCATCATGGTCTGATAACTTCCATGAGGAGAGGGCAAAGCAAAGCCTGGTGTCTGTGGAGAATCTTGGAATCCTGGAGGTGGAACTGAACGGTTAGCGCTAGCCATTGAGTGACGGATGTTGAAGGCATCTCGGACGTCTTTGTACGCGGATCCATACGGCCTAGACGTACCACTCGACTGGCTACTGGCGGTCCATGAGGAAGTGCCTCCTGAGGTGGTGGAATTAGAAGTTGTCGAACCTTGAAAGTCGACTCTTCTTCTTTTCATTGACGATTGTCGTCCTCGTTTTGAGTCTTGATTGTCCCATCTTTCGTGGCCGGCTTGATGCCGTCGAAGAAGGTCACTTCTGGTGAACCCTTTCCCACATTTTGAGCAGCAATGAGATGGGGATGGATCGTCTGATGAGGTGTTAGCCGAGGTCAATTGGATGGTTTGTGGCTGAACGAATTGGGGGTGCGTGAGGAATTTTGGCTCAGCGCTTTCAATGTCCCAGCCTTGACAGGATAATCGAAGATGCAGGGCTATATTGAGATACTGTACTCAGTATGTTGTCGCCGTATTGATTGTTATCCTGCAGTCCGACAAAAATAGCAGATGAAACGATATACATACGTGTTTTGAGATGTCGACTCAAATTTTCACGACGATTGAAGACCTTCGAACATTGTTGACACCCAAACGTCTCTTTCGAGCTTTCTGCTTCAAGTCCAGACAATGTATCGATGATCTCGGTGGAGTTAGAAACAGGAGCATCGTAATTCGCTGAGCCAATTCCTTGGGCGTTGATGTCAGCCATCTCGGGACCGAAGAGATTTCTTGGGGTTCAGAATCATCGGTGCGAGATGGAACATTGGGGTTATCAGACCAAGTGGATATGCGGGCATTACGCGTTTGAGAGAAGGAAAACCCCCTTTATGTCCACTTGATGGAGAAGAGACTCCACCGTCCACTACCCCGCGCTGCTATACGGTGGCCGTTGGGGTTGAGGTCGAGTTGAATCCAGTGCAGTAAGCGACAGAGACACCATATGCAATTGTCCTGACATTGGATGTCAACACCACGAGAGGGGCTGAGTGAGATGGGTTCAAATTGTTCGGGAAAATGACTTTTGTATATAATTGTGTAACGGAAGTTTTGAGATCCGGGAAGTCCGAAATCCTCAGTAACTCAAGCGCGAAACAAACATTTTCACACATCTCTATCCACGGGTGAATTTAGACATCAGCCGCTGCCGGAATTGATTGGGATTGGCTTCGAGGCGCGCAAACCTTGTGTGGAAAGAGGATTCAGTTGTATAATTCTGCACCGGTAAATTGCGATCCGAGGATTTCGGAAGGATAGGGCACAGGACAGATAGCCTCAAACATTTCCAGCGACATCCCCTGCCTCATCCGATCAAGCGAAGTCAAACAAACATTGCCCCTGAAACTGGTGTACATTGTCATGATAACCTATAGTGCATCCTGACCGCTGCGACTAGTCTGTCATTTTAGTCTAGCTGAACCATCTGAGAATCCGGCGGAATGCGGGCTGCTTCATCGACGCCCCTTGAGATAGACTAGGACTTGAAGTAATATCCTCAATCTGCTCACGGAAGGCGAACTTCTCTGACACCGGAGCCTCCTTTGAAGCGCCACTGGCTCGGCGTATCCTGACCACTACTTCTCCTTTCTGTCCAACAATCTCCTGAGATGCCAGAGGTTTGGCATCAGACAACTTTTCAGACGTCATGATGATCCAACCTTCAGGAGCAAAGACCTCAGCCGTTGAACGGATAGGAACATTCAACACCATGTCGCCCGTGCCCACCGAATCTCTCACTTGCAGAGCGACTTTCACATCGCCTGCAGGAGTAGCCAACTCAACCTTCACCATCTCCAGTCCCACCAATACCGGCTTGACCTTCCATCGAGTCCACCCAGGCTCCAGAGGCTCAACACCCCCTAGATATCTTGGAAGCAGGTACACCGGCCAAGTAGACCAGCCGTGCATCAGAGATGTGTCGTCGGTGATCGGGGTTCCATCTGGCTTCATCGCTTCCCAGTGACCGCCGGAATAGTCTGGACTTCTCTCATCGGCCATTACTCCCCATATTCTCTCCATGAGCTCGATGGCCGAAGCTCCAATACCACGCTCGAACAACGCTTCAGCCGCGAATCCTGAAGCGTATGGACTGACGACCTTCTTCTGCTCCCATCTTTCGATGCCCTGGAATGCAAGCGGGAGTTTTCCGTCAGATGGAGCTGTAAGTGTAATGGCAGATGAAGGATGAGCAGGTGCAACGCCAGTCGTGATGGCATACGCATTGATATCTTGACAGATGCCAGCTGGGCTAGTCACGTCGCTCATACGCATTGTGCCGGTTTCTGCGTTCCAGAGATGGTTCAAAACGCTCTCTCTCAAAGTGGCTGCTCTGAGAGAGAAGGTATCTTCGGTGCCGGAAATTGTCGACATGCTACTCATAGATCTCAGAGCATCGTAGAATGCAAGATTGATCTTGCCAGAAGCTCCAAAAATCGGTCCGCCCATTGGAAACCAGTCCATAGATAGAGGCGGTGGAGCGACTACCAGCCCTCTCTCATCGATGAACCTCTCCGTGAATGCCAGCAACTTCTCTAGTCGAGGCCAAAACAAGCGAACTGTAGCACTGTCACCAGAATGCATCCAGTAATCCTTGATGGCGACAACTAAGAGCAGCGCGTAGCTGAGAGAATAGAAAGCGTAAGTAGGAGGTTCGGAAGCATCTTCGTGCACAGGAGCTTGAATCGGACATAGATTTCCCAGATATCCGTCCTTGGTTTGGTGACTCGTTAGAAGCTTGATGCTTCCGAGAATCGCATTCAGATTTCCGGTCGAATAGCATATCGAGCGTCCCATAACGAAAAGATCTCCGCCAAAGCATGCTCGGTCTCGTTTGGCACCATCAATTGTGCATGCAAGAGCATTTGTGCCAACCTGGAAGTCTGCCAGTGTTCGGTCCTTGTCTGGGAGTTGCAATGAATTCTGGTATAGTATCTTGTCGCCGTGAGAGACTAGGAGAGCTCGGGACATCGAAACATAACCTTGAGGTCCACCAAATGCTATCGAGCCGGTATTGTTTCCACTTCCACCAAGAATTGGATGAACATTAAGACCACTCAGCGAGGCGACCTCAATTTCGCTGATGCTGACAGTGACAATGTCTCCTCGTGCTATTGTCTCAATCTTCATCCAGTCACCAAGATTGACCTCTGGCCCAATGTCCCACGAGCCGCGAGGTATCGATGGGAAAACGCCATTCTTGTCCGACAACCCTTCGAAAGCACCAAGAGATCTCTTCGCAGCATCCAGACAGAATATCAACCCATTGGCCACCATATGAACTCCCCAGCTCACCCCTGCTTTCTCAACCTTCACTTCGAATTGAGCTGTCATATCGCCCCATCTTGTTCCTTGCCGACACGGAGCCCAATGCTGGCCATGTATTCGCGTTCCTTCCTCTGTAACTTCCCAAGCTTCAGCGGTCTCTCCTGCTTCCACCGTGCACATATCTATCGTCCTGACTCCGTCTCGCCAAATCTTGTTTAGCTTCTCGTTCGAGCATGTGAATGTGCTGATGGTAGGGTTTGCTGCGCGGACGTGGGTATAGCCAATCGAGGATATCGTAATGGAAGAGTTCGGTGTCTTCAAGATAATTTTCTGATATCTTTGGGATCGTTGTGCAAAGGGGAGTTGGATTCGACATGAGGTTGTGGAGGGTTTGAAGGTCTGGGAATGTACTCTGTATGTGTCCATAGCATTCGAGAATAGGAAGAATGGACCATCACCTGCAGATTGTCAGCTGTGCCCTTCCTGTGCTAGAGGCGGCATACCCGTATTGTTCTGTAGCCCTGCGTACGTCTCGCTGAATATGACATCGATTTCCACATCCTCGCCGTTGCTCACGACTCCGTTTGTCTCGATGAAAGGGACACCTCCTTCAGCACGCTCATAATCGAATATGATCTCCGAATGTCCCTCCGCTCCATTCGATAATTCGAAGCCTTCAATGTCCTTGACATCTCCATTCACTGTCCATTTCGACGGCGTACTTTGACCTGGCTTCTCGAGGTTCCCTGTCATGATGGAACGAAGGCAAGACGGTGTTTATGAATTTGGAAGAGGATGAATTGAGCTGTCAAGGCTCCTCGAAAGTAACATCTGGAACGGCTTATGACTGGCCATTTTGATTCGACTGTCAGCGCCGCAAGGACTGGACCTGGGAAAGATGTTGTGGAAGTGGAAGGAGGGAGAGAATGTCCACTTCAAGATGCATGCTCGGTCGAGAATGCTGCGAGAGCACGGGCCAAGGCCTATAAATGTCCACCTCGTGCATGTCCACCTCCCGCCATCGAAGAGCCTCCTCTACCTGACACAAATATCCTCAATATCTTGGCCAATCTGAAAGGCAGGATTGTCTTCTCCATGACTCGATATGTCCGTCTGTATTCAAGGGTTCTGCCCGGCAGCGAGTGCTGTCCACCTCAACAACATTATGCCCCCCAGCGCTGGTCCAGAACTCCATCGCGGCTCCAGTTTGATACCTGAAAGATTGTGGGGATGTGGCTTCAAATGGATCCTTCCCCATGCTTCCCCAGTTACGACCATTTTCTGATATTGTGGAGTCTCTTTTCTATATCAAGGAAGTTCTGGGGATAAATGTCACACCCTCCTGAAGTCAGGCCATACTGACAGCTTTTCTGAGGAACCATCATTATATAGCACCACTACAACTACCTCCAATATGACCGACCCAAAGCAGAGCTTCGAACACGTCGACAATGTCCGAACTCGAGAGGAACAATTAGGAGAACAACTCTTTGACGCTGAGCGTCAATACACATTATGGACGGCCATCAGAACTCACAAACGAATTCTCCTACATTGCACCGCCGCCTTCGGAGCAGGAATGTGCTTCGGGTACGACACCATTGCCAACGGAGCAACAATCTCTATGCCAGGTTTCGAGTTGTACTTCGGAGCTGTGACCGCGGACGGCACGCTCTATGTCCCATCGATCTGGGCATCTCTATGGACAGCAATGTCATATCTCCTTCAAGCCATGGGCGGGTTCCTAGTTGGCTTTGTCTCTGATCGCGTCGGAAGGAAGTGGCCTTGTGTAGGTTCTTGCCTGTTGTCTATTGCTGGAGTTGGGATCCAGTTTGGTGCTACATCAAGAGCCATGCTACTTGGTGGGAAGATGGTCAATGGACTTGCGATCGGGTGTCTGTTTGCTACTGCCACGGCCTGGGCTTCCGAGATCTCTCCCATGCGGTTGAGAGGACCGATCCAGAGCGCTATAATCCTGTTCATGTTCTTCATGCAAGCAATTGGACTTGTGGTTGTGAGGATGTTCGTCCCGGATCTCACTACACATTCTTTCAAGGTCGTGTTTGCTGTTCAGTGGGCTTGGCCTGTTGCTACTGGTCTGCTTTTCGTCTTTATGCCTGAGTCGCCCACTTGGTTGCTACTGCAAGGAAAGACGGAGTCGGCTAAGAAGTCACTGGAGAGACTACACGGATGTAACAACGAGATTGAGGCTCGTCTTGCTCATATGGCATTGGGAATTCGTCTGGAAGAGGAGCAAGCTCTACGGCACGGAGCAGGATCCTACGTCGACCTCTTCAAGGGAAGCAATTTCAAACGAACTCTGACTGTCTCCTGGATGTTCATAGGATTCGGCTTCGCGGGTGCCTGTCTTCTGGCGCAAGCAATTTACTTCCTCATCATCGCTGGTCTCGAAGCAATCCATTCCTACGATGTTGCTATCGGCGGCTTCGGAATCGCCATCTTTGCCATTGTTGCATCATGGTTCTTGACGGAGAAGAAAACGGTCGATTTTCTTGGTTGGAGCTGGCGTGAACTGTGTTGTGATGTTCGTCATTGGCGGGCTGTACTACAGTCACAGCAAGGGGGCTTTGTGGGCTGTTGCGATCATCATGTATGTCCTCCCTACCTTGCACTTGAGCTTGACTGACGTTCTCAGGAATCTTCTCATTTCATGGCAAGCCGTCACCCTCGTCTCGACAGCCTGGGCCATCACTTCCGAAATCTCATCATACAGACTTCGTGCCAAGACCCAAGGTGTGGCCGTGATCTCAAACGCATTCTCAACCTGGCTCTTCACCTTCACAGTGGCCTACATCTACAACGTTGACGCTGGGAATCTCGGCATTCGAGCAGGCTTTGTCTACGGAGGAGGATCATTGCTGTTCTTCATTTTTTCGTTTTTCCTCGTTCCTGATTTGAGAGGCTTCTCAACAGAGGAAGTTGATTGGTTGTATGAGAATAGGGTACCTATTTGGAAGATTCAGGAGAATGCTGCAAGGGCCAGGGAGGGTGTTCAGGCCATGGAGGCTAATATGCAGCATGAGAAGGTCGTTGTTTGAATGTTCGCGTTGTTCTTGGATATCAGTCCCAATATATACCCATTTATCAACTCTTTGAAGTTGACCGTCGGATGCCGATATACAAAACTCCGTTGTCCTTCTCATCACCTTTACTACTCATAACGGTGGTACACTTCGCAAAGTCTCGAGTCCTCTCATTATTCTTCAAATCCACACATTTGATGTTTTGAGCCTCACCTCGTTTCTATTCTCCTTTTTCGCCACCCGCAATTCAGCCTTCACCAAGCCTTCAAATTTCATTTTTATTGTTCTTCAACACCACTGCCACCACAAAATACATGCGCGGCGTCCCCTCCAAAGCCTTCAAGCCTCACAATTTCATTTTCATTGCCTCGTTTCACACGAGACGTCTCAGCCGTTCACCAAGCAAGCCGTCGCTCTCAAAAGACAAGCGATTGTTCTCGGCTGGGCCTGAACCAACAAGAGAAAAGAGCGGGACAAAAAGCCTCAACCGCTTTCCGAGAATTCGATAGCGCCTGTCCTAATTTAGCAACTTGCAGCCTCAGCAATGCAAGCCACAGGTACGGTTTCGCGATGTCAGCACTTAATCTTGGGGTTTCTGGGCAAGAAGACATCGACAATAACCGGATGGGACTTCAATCATGGGAGATCTTGAAGACGGGATGGGAGTTTTGTACTGTACTTTGGTGCTGGAGAGAAAAGAAAAGTTTCATTCCAACAAAATCTTGTCTTGTCCCTGAATTCAAATCTTGGTTCGCAGGGTCAAGGTCTGGGCGCTTTCCGAGCATCCCGAACGCCCCTGGCGTCTTGGATATCAGCGCTCTACGCCTAATCGAGCCGCTCTCGATAACAGTGCCCGCCACAAGGGGAGCCGTTCAGGAACCTCAGCCCGTACACGGTTACACTGCAGTCAACGCGATGTTGGTGCGAGGTCGTAGTGCATCTGCGAGTCCCTCGATTTATCTTTTCTCTCTCTCTTCTCGATAAATTTTAATTGCTGATTGTTCGCTTTCGCCGTCGAGTATTCTTACATTCGTTTGTTTAGATTGATTGTTGTGCGACGAGGAGAAGTGGATTTATTCTTCGCTCTTTCCTATCTGAATACGAAGCCTGCAGAATCTTGATTTGGAATCCGCAGATCGATAATCTTGGAGTCTTGGACGCCTCTTTTCTAGATTCTCCCTTCTTTCGAATCTGCGACCAATCTTTCGCCCTTCGTACCATCTGCCTGATCTTCACTGTGTCGTGTGTCGAAATCGCGAATCGATCCACCGAACAACCTTCGCACGAACCAACAACCTTAATTTCCAACCCCACGATGCTTTTCACAACCTCTCTGCTGCTCGCAGCAGCAACCCTCACATCCGCAGATACCTTCCAAACACGCTCCTCAAAACGTGGTCTTGTTTTCGTCCCGTCTGCCAAACATCCTACAGACAATCAGATCTGGGTCTCTGGTAACAGCGATCTATCATGGTACTACACCTACAACCTGTCGCCCTCGGCCGCGTACTCGAATCGCACACAAGCTGAATTCGAATTCGTGCCTATGCTTTGGTCTCCCAGCACGACATTCTTGTCCTCGGTACAATCATTGATTTCAGGGGGAAGGAACATCAGCCATATCTTGACATACAATGAGCCGGATGGAACAAGCTCTACGGGAGGAAGTGATGTTGATCCCAAGACTGCGGCCAGCAATTGGATCTCTCAAGTCCAGCCGTTGAAGAAAATGGGCGTCAAACTTGGTGCTCCGGCCGTGACGGGTTCTCCGGGAGGATTTACGTGGTTGGCGGATTTCTTTGATGCGTGTGCTTCGCAAGGAACGAATTGCACAGCGGATTTCATTCCCATTCATTGGTATGGGAACTTTGCTGGGTTGGCTTCGCATATTGGTCAGGTTCGAGCTACGTATGTTCTTCCCACTCCTTTATTTACTCCGCTGACAAGGATAGGTATCCTAACACGAGCATCTGGGTCACCGAATACGCGCTCAACAATGCCTCCCTCTCCGAAACACAAGACTTCTTCAATATGTCTGCCGAATACTTTGATCGAATCGATTATATTGAGCGATATTCATATTTTGGTAGCTTCAGGAGTGATGTCAGCAATGTTGGACCAAATGCTGCTATGTTGACGCAGAATGGACTATTGACGGATATTGGAAGTTGGTATTTGGGAGGAGCCGCGACGAACAATATTCCCAGCTCAGAGAGTGCTGCCGCTGCTACGAGAGCTGCTGTATTCGGGACAGTTCTTGTTGGTGTTGTGGCTGCTGGATTCATGGTGTTGTAAGCTGGTGGCTAATATGGGGATGAATGATGGGTTAATCGGGATGGGTTGATGGATACATGGACATATGGATTGAAATGGGATGGATGAAGGATTGGTGCACATAGCATGGCGCTAGAGAACGGATGTACATATGGGTATTTTGAGGGCGTTGTTGGACTGCACATAGATGCATTTTCTTGCATTTTGGTTCATAGACTTATAATTCTGCAATCAAGATGTTACAATATCGAAGGCCAGTGCCTGGCCTCCTACATTCGTTGTGGTTTTTCTGCCTGTGATTTTGTGTTCCTCGATGCGATGCCACTTTCAGTTCCCCGTTCTCTGCTGGATCATCGGACGAGAAGCGGAAAGTTTTCTCAATTGTAGAAAACAATTGTCAATCTCTGTTCGCCTTCGGTTCACTCCCAATGTCCCACAGCTCACCGGACATTGCAATCTCTCATTCGCAGATTCCCTCGCACTTTACCGAACCCCGACGTGATGCTGGACGTCAGCAATCCTCCTCGCTCCCACGTGGGAATTCTCCAATGGCGGATGATCAGCCTCATCCTGTGGGAGCGCCACTACTGCGGCTCTGCGACTCCGCAACTCAATCTTTTTGCTCCACGGCGAATTTCCCTTGGCGATCTTTTGGGGTTTTGGGATTGGGTGCTTATTGGTGATTCCTTCCTCGCACTTTCAATTGGTCTACGAGGTGGTACTTTTCTCGCCCTATTGGTTCATCTCTGCTTATATGCCAGATCCAATGATGGATCTGAGTTTGGGATCGGTCGCAGTACATTTTCACTCGTCGTGAGAATTATCCGCAGTAGCACATGGTGCGAGAAACGTGACCGGAAGGCATAACAGTTCTCAATTGCGATGTCGGATCGTGGCCTTGGGATCTGTTACCTGCTTCCTTGAGGGATGAACTTCCAAACGCTTGTATCTTGAATGCCGAGCAAGCGCTTCCTGGCATCGGGAATTCTCGCGAGAAGTTTCGACTGGGAAGGAAAGAATATATATTGAGCACCAACTTCCATCTCAATACCTCATCTCACAGCACCAGCTTCGCATTCAACAGCCCAATCTTCACTGTTCTCAATCAAAATTCCAACTCTCTTCACCCCACTTCCAAATACCAACTTCTAACCAGCCAACCATCAACCAATCAAAATGCAATTGTAACTCTCCCATCTCTTCCTCTTTTCTCCTAAACCCTCTCTCCATCCTTGCCGCCAGCAACTAACATCGGCAGCTTTACCACTCTCACCTCCGTCCTCCTCGCCAGCGCCGCAGCCGCAGCTGCCGCCCCAGCAGCCAACGCCGAAAGCAAGCGTGACTGCACATGCACAGCAGCAGATTACCACACCAAGTACTACAACTGCATGCTTCCGTACTGGGGCGAGAGCAATGAGAATAGCTACGAGGTCAGCTGCGCGAACACGGTCGCTTCCGAGTGTGGATACTGTGGCGTTTTGTATTGGAAGAACTAGATGGTGCGGTGTATGAGGAGTTGAATTGGTAAAAAGTGATGGGACGGTTGGGGATGGGATGGGATGGAGGTGCTGGAGATGAAATATGGGACGGGTTTTGGGTTGGATGGAGATGGAGATGGAGATGGGGGAAAGGGTCTCTCGTTTGTGTTTGCATTGCTTGGTGCTTGTTATAGATAGGGATTATTGTTTTGCTTGCACAACCTGCATGTTCTCTTTTGGTGTGGATGGCGCCTGCACGAAGCAAGTGCTCGAACCTCCCTACTGCTTTGTATCGTCACTTTTCTCTTAGCAGCGTGTTCGAAACGGAGCATTCAAACCCTTCTACGTACTATGGCGCGCGGGGGCGAGGGAATGAGAGCTCGTATGAGATTAACTATGCGGATACTGTTGCTAAGTAGTGCAAACAGTGAGAGTTTTTGCATTGAAAGGACTAGATGTTGACATATGGGAAGGGTTGAATAGAGCGGGGTGGATGCGTAACCCACTCTCATTTTGGAGAATCTCACATTCATCTTCTAGTATTACAACCCTACCAGCAATTCCCCGCACTATTAAACTCCCGATAATAATCTCCCGCCCCCTCAACTCAAACCCCCTCCTAGCCGCCTCCCTCTGCGCCCTCATAGCCCTCTGCTGAGCGCGATTCATTTTCGGCGCAACATACTCCTCCGAACCACCTTAGACAGCCCCTGTGCCAAACAGCGAGTTGGCGTTGAACAGGTTGTCCTGACCCACTCTCATTTTGGAGAATCTCACATTCATCTTCTAGTATTACAACCCTACCAGCAATTCCCCGCACTATTAAACTCCCGATAATAATCTCCCGCCCCCTCAACTCAAACCCCCTCCTAGCCGCCTCCCTCTGCGCCCTCATAGCCCTCTGCTGAGCGCGATTCATTTTCGGCGCAACATACTCCTCCGAACCACCTTAGACAGCCCCTGTGCCAAACAGCGAGTTGGCGTTGAACAGGTTGTCCTGATTGTAGAAGTTACGACCGCGTTGGTGTATGTTTTGACCGACTCCGGCGTAAACAGCTAGAGCTGTATTGTTGCAGCCGAAGAGGTTGCCGAGTCGTGGGAAGGATGTTGGGGGTCCCGGCGAGGTAGCGGTTTCTGCCAACGCCCATGCCTTTGTTGAGGTAGTAGGGGGAGTCGCGGCGGTTGCGGGTGTTGTACAGCCTTGTCATTGTTTTTGTGATAATGTCTTGTTAGTTTGACCTTTTATTTGTGTTCGTTTGATAGAGCAAATAGGGGAAGGGATGGGAAGAGGAGCTTGGCTTTTATGAAGGGAGATAGGGCTGTGATTCGAGGGAGTTGAGTTGAATGAATGGGTGTTGGAGTGAAGTGCTGATCACGGATGGCTTTGCAAACATCCAAGACTCCTCTTCTGGCATTTCTACCATTTGCTGGATGGTGTAGAGTTCCAAGTGGAACATTCAGGGCCTTGGTAGGATTGGAAACATGGCTAAAAAGGGATTTTGGGGAGGTAGGCAAAGTAGACCGGCGTCGAAGCCAAGCTTCTAGATATGAAAATAACGATGCATTGTACTTGCACTACAATTGCATACGTCTCGTATATCTATTCATCAAGGTTTGCCATAGCAATTGGGTCCCTCACTTTCAGTACCACGCTCTCGGTCTATTTCTAGGGAGAATGTTCCCATGCCTATCATACCGAAGACCAGCCCTCTCATACTCCTGGGGAGCTCGTGGTGGTGTTATAAGGCCACCTCCATTTCCAGCTCCTTATCTTTGAATGCATGGTGAGGCCGAAGTCAAAATAATTGTGTTGAAGGTAGGACAGCAGAATCAAGGGGAAGGCTGTCGAACTTCCTTTCCATAATTGGCTTTGGGAGTAATGTGTAACGTCATTTGGTTGCGATCTTTTTCAGAATCAAGAACAATCATTCTGCTGTTCCTTCTGTCTATAAAAGAAATCAACGTTTCCATCAGATATCTTTTCTTCTATTGTCAAACGAAACCTTAAATATAACCTCCCTATAGTACAGTACAACAGATAAACTTCACCGCTTCCAAAAGAAGATGTCTCATCTCTCTAACCCGTACGGTTATGATAGCTATGGCTAAGCTCGTCTTCCCCCATTACCGCCCTTCATGCGTAACCTCATTTAGCGTAATGGGCTGGGTAGACGTGGCTTAAGTGGTCTTGGGTATCAAAATCATGGTACAGACCTGTATGGCTATAACGGTTATGGGTGGAACATTCCTCGAGGTGGTTATCACAATCAACATCTGCATGGAGACGATCTTTACCACGGGCATGACTTCAGATTTCAAGATCACCATCAGGGAGGACTACAAGGAAGATTTGGAGGTAGGTTCGGAGATGGACTCCGTGAACAGCATCTTAATGCGCAAAGAGAAGGTCTCAATACACGATTCGGGTCTCCTTTCAGCTAGCGTGAATGACCGTCTCAGTGAGCGGATGGAAATTTGGTGCTAATGGTTGAACGAATTGATGAAGGCCCACATGTGTAAGGGACACGACAGGAATCTCTGCTGATGAAATCGAACGAGTGAGATAATGAGCGACCTTAGATAGTAACTAGTTGCTAGACAATCCAACGAGCGAGACTGTAAATTTGATACTTGTGCAGGTGATAGGCTCCCCTGAATGTCACTTGGCTAGCTAAGTGTTGGAGGGCGAAGTAGAGATGCATGAGGACCTCGCTTCCCTGCTCTCGACGACATTTCTTGGAGTTTGAAATGAAGCATGAAGGTGAAGATAAGACCGGCGGGCAGAGAACGCGTCATTTCCTGTGATCTGCTCGGCGAATGAATATCAATGCCCAATCACTCATCCTCACCCGCAGTATTACGGATGATTCACAAGATTCTGAAATTCTGATTTCGTACTTCTTCTTTCCTATTACAACATAAATCATAGACTGGCTTTCAAACAACTACTTGGCTTGTGCGCCCTACACATCCTCGTATTGTCCTCATTACCCCCGCCCCCAACGTCTCGATCACGGTTGTTACTCGTTACCTTATCGAACTCACGATCCAATAACACCGAATAAAAACTCCAGAGCTTCCCGCCAAGATTCAGGATCAAAGCCTCGATTTAAATATGGGTTGTCTAAATTGTTTCAAAGCCAAAGGGGAAAAAGGACCGGCGCAAATATCAACATCACAAACACAGCCAACTTGGTCACTTCCTACCATCGATACGCCAACTTGCTTGCGCACATACAAGGACGGTTGTTGCTGGCGGAGCTTCACTCTCAAATCTGTTAAGATTTTCCAGCCCAAAGGTGAGGAGGTTATCCGCAAGATCCTACCTATCTGGAGCAAAAAATTCTGCGTGAAATATGGTCTAGCAGTGCAACTGTTTGAGGCAGCAGCACTTCGATATGTGGCGGAAAATAGCTCCATTCCAGTACCGAAAGTCTATTGCGCATTCCAAAATGAGCGCATCACCTACATTCTCATGGACTTCGTTGAAGGAGAAGAGATCGGGAAGAACCGGGCGAATAGAAGGGAGGAGGAGAAGCAGAGTCTGTTGGAACAGTTGGAAGGCATCTACGAAGAACTGCACAACATACCTCATCCATATCCTGGTGTTCCCGCTGCCGCCGATATGCAAGCGCTTTACGATCCGCGATTTTTCGGGAGGGGCATATGGTATTTTGGTCCATTTGCGAACGAAGCAGAATTCAATAACTTTCTCCGCTGCGGTATGCAGGTTGATTCCCCATGGCTCGACAGCGGCGACAGCTTGGTTACCAATGAGGAGAAAGCCGAGATGCGAGAACTGATCGCCTTCCATGATTTGAATCCACACAAGATTTGCTTCACACAGGGCGATGCGAGTAGCTCGAATATTATGGTGAAGGACGGCAAAGTGGTGGCTTTGATAGATTTCGAGCTATCGGGCTTCTATCCGGAGTACTGGGAATATACAACGGCGATGAATGTCAATAGGAACGATGGGTTTTGAGAAGCTGAAGTCCCAAAATTTTTGAAACAGTTCCCCAGAGAGTGTGAGATGGAGAGAATACGTTGGAAGCACTTTGGCCCTCATGGCTTTCGGGGCAAAGTAGCTTGGGCATGAAGGCAAGATGGAGTGGGTACAATCTGGCTCCTGTACAGTACACTAGGGGAAATCTTTGATCGTTGCTTTAAACCCTCAGTTGTTGCGCTTAGAAGCACACGGTAATCTGTCTTCGAGCTATGATCCGTGGGTTGCGATGTTGATATATTTTGGCGAAGAAAAAGGAGCGTCAGCCATGGGCATGGAGGACCTTGCACGAATCATTTAATTTCAGATTTTCTCTGAGTGGTGGGAATTTGAGGTGTATTGAAAGTCAGGGGCTGATGCCCCACTTTTAAGTAGAGATGCAATTTCCAGAGTTTTAAAGAGCTTGAGCTCTCCTCAGAAAACAGGACAATGAATCAATTTATTAAGCTCAAAACACCTCCGTTCAACAAGTTCTGCGCCCGGTTTGCGATCAAATTACGCGATTTATATCTCTATACTCTACTTTATGCCTACTATTGTTTTGGACGACGTTACCGCCAACTACGAAGCAACTATGAAAGAGAAGCATACTAATGCTGCAGACACTCTAATGCCCATTCTCTCTAAGTACGTTAAGATCAAGCTAATAGAGGCTAAGTAGAATGACGGTTACCTCTAAGAGAAGCTTAAAGCTCTCTTTACCCCTACGAAAGACCAGCTCTTCTACACTTCCGCTCGAGAGCTATTCTCTCTTCGACTCGATTCCTTCGAAAGTAGCTTAAAAGAATTTATCACAAGGATTAAAGTCCTCAACGAGAAGATCGATTCTACGAAAATAGAGTTTGCCTCTGATCACCGCACTCTCCTTGTCCTTATACTAAGACTAAGCTTAGCATACGATACTCTCATACAAATTTGGAGCACAATGCCAAATGGAATCACGGCAGAGAAAGCATTAAGAATGCTACGGTCAGAAGACAAAAGAATATCAATAAAAGAGGCAAATGTTATTGGATTTATAGCTGTTAATAGATCAAGGGAAGTTAAGAGGCAAGCTGGAGAGGAGCTCACACAAAGGGAGAACAGTAAACGCCCCTCTTCTTAGCCTACTTGTTCTAAGTGTTCAGTCAGTTAGTTAGTTGTTCAGTTCGTTGTTCAATTGGTTAGTCAGTTGGCCAGTTAATTAGTCAGTTAGTTAGTTAATTGATTGTTCAGTTGTTTAGTTGTTCAATTGGTTATTGTTTTAGTAGTTAGTTGGTTAATAGTTTGGTCAGTTGTAAAAATAATAGCATCATTCTTTGAAGGGGAGTATTGAAAGTCAAGGGCTGATGCCCCACTCTTAAGTGGAGATGCAATTTCCAGAGTTTTAAAGATCAGTCAGTTAGTTAGTTGTTCAGTTCGTTGTTCAATTGGTTAGTCAGTTGGCCAGTTAATTAGTCAGTTAGTTAGTTAATTGATTGTTCAGTTGTTTAGTTGTTCAATTGGTTATTGTTTTAGTAGTTAGTTGGTTAATAGTTTGGTCAGTTGTAAAAATAATAGCATCATTCTTTGAAGGGGAGTATTGAAAGTCAAGGGCTGATGCCCCACTCTTAAGTGGAGATGCAATTTCCAGAGTTTTAAAGAGTTTGAGCTCTCCTCAGAAAACAGGACAATGAATCAATTTATCAAGCTCAAAACACCTTCGTTCAACAAGGTGAAGATACCCTTCGTTATTGTCAGTTTCTCAACTCATTGATTCACAGACAGTTTCAACATCAATAAAATTCTTTTGTCGCTTCTGCAAACCTATCCTTCTTTTCTACACTCGCCGAACAGGGATCACTTCAACACTGAAAACCTCGATCCAAGATATTTATCTATGGCGCCATCATCACCACGAAAGCCAAGCTTTGAAGTCAACAGAGGAGGCTATGCCGAGAACAACAACGACCCGAATCGTCCTAATATCGATCCCAGAACCCCTCCAACAACGGATGCTGAAAGACAAAATCAGTTGAGTCCTAGAGTTCGAGCTCCACGTCAGCTCTCACAACTTACACCCTTATCTTCGACCTAAGTTCCAACGTCTTCCCAAAACATCCCATGCTCCTCTTCCCGTGCCGCAACTTCATCACTGCAGCTAATCGATGATAGATGGGTAGACACCAAAACACCCCTCGGTACTCCATTGTCTGAGCGACATACCGTTGCTGGAACATCACCTACTTCCATATGGTTGCCGAAGGTCGCATGGTTGGGAGAAAGAAATCTCCCATCACTGACACTATAGCAACCACACAGCACAGCGCAGCGCGACCTCCATCTGCAGGAGGCCGGAAAAAGGTTCGCCGGCTTTCTCCAATCTAGGAGCAGCACAGTTCCGATGATGAAAAGGAAAAGGTGGAAGCAGCCGAACTTTAAAGCCAAGATCGAAAGTCTGAGACCCAATCGGTGATTGACCCAGATAGACGTGGTCCACTCCGTATTGCCAATCAAACGGAAGGAATTGAGCGTGAAGCAGCCGGGACTAGAGACACTGGGGCTAGTGAAATCCAAGAACAAAGCCAATATGCTTTTCAGGCTCGTCCAGTTGAAGCACAAGCTCGCATTCACAATTTCCCCAGAGGCGAAAAGCAGACAAGATCACAGCGTTCGGAGCTCAGCCTGTACACCCCAGTGCGCGTACCTCATTCGTCTGCGCTTGAGGCTACCAAGGAGACATTATTTCAACCATTTCGGAGAGGCAGCTCCTTGAAAGAAATCCAAGAGTGGAAAGAATGGGCGATGTTCGTATGCATTTCCGAGCGAAAGAACCTCATAGACGCTATGACTGATCCCAACTACGAGTACTCTCTTGTGTGCTCTAGCCTGGACAGGGAACCTAAAAGGGCGAGGCACTACAAACTAGAGATTCCGATAATAACTTCTGCAAGGCAACCACCGAGCCAACTGGACTTGCACCTCAAGGTTAAAGACATAAATGAAAACGGCTATTCAGGAGACCAGCTGTGTCTCATTAGCCTTGAAAGCATCTTGAATATTGTGTCTCGAGAAAGAATAGAGCAGGCTCTACACGGAATTGAAGTTGACAAGGATGCCGAAAACCCCTCGAAAGATTGGGTTGAGAAGGCGCTAAGGGCTTTCTCTGGAGCAGGGCTTCTAAGAATTGTTCGACTCTGGCTTGATGACATGGATTGTATTTGGCATGAAATTGAGGCAGAGGGGCTCAAGTTCTTGCAGGAGGTGCGATTTGATGACCATAAGAAGTATGGCTCGAGCGTTCAAGTGATGAACAGTTTTGTTTTCCGAAAGGAAATTCCAACATTGAAATTGATGCGTGCGGTAAGGATGGAACCGAAGCCTCCGAAAAATTATGAAGGGCAGCGGTCGCTCAATAGTTGAGCAGGGGTAGGTGAGAAGGCAAGTTGCAGACACGAGTGGTATTCAAGGTAAGTTTCAATGAAGATCGTCGAGTTCTCAAATCACCCCTTTGCTGCGCAACCGAAAGTGAGACATCGTACCGTGAAAGTCTGGAGAGCGCCGCCAGCCAAAACCCCCATTTCTGCATCATTTCTTCATTCTCCCAGCCTTGCTAGGATATTTTGAGACTCGAGATGGTCACCTGCATCCGGTTTGGTGTCATGAGCTTGGTAAGAGGTGGCTATGTAGAGAAAATGAAAGAAAGAAGTCCGGTCAGAGCTGTGAGGTAGAATGATTATATCTACGCAAGCGCTGAAGAATGCTATGACAAATCAAAAGAATATCCAAGTGATGCGAAGTATAATACGGAGGCAAATAAACGGGCACAGACTTGCGCACTCGCAATACCTCGCTTGAGAAAAGGGGCAGTATCACGTGGAATTTTGTTGGCGGGGCATCTTCAGCAAACAAAGGTAATATTCGCGGCCAAAGTGAATTCGATGGTCCGTGCAAACCGCGGGGATGCTTTGAAATCAACGATTTGTCAGCCTGTCACATAATTTAAAACATGACTTTATATTATTGTTACTCCCAATCATCTGACGAATCTATTGATACTCACAATCGACCTCTAAGATTGTTTCCGTAATCGGCTATATTCTATTTGCACTAATTTTCTGAGGCAAGCTGGCGCGGGCACTATCAGCCGTATCCCAGTTAAACACTTGTCAGTTCTACCAAGATAGATGCACGCACCGCGATCAGGAAGCATTGGAGCCAGGATCCGTTGGGGAAGTTAATTATGATAGTTAGCATCTAGCAACTCCCGTTCCTCTTGTGACAATAGACTAACGAGGATGAGGCCTGCGATGCGTGTCGAAAGAAAAAGATACGCTGTGAATGGACATCAGGGGCTTGTGTACCATGTATTAAATACAAGACACACTGTCGTTTTACCCCTGTTGACGCGAAAAGGAGACTGAGAAGACCGTCGGGGTGAGTTTTCGCCGAAGGAAAAGCCAAAGGGAGCTTAGAACTCAGCTCATTATATGTTTGTAGGCATAAACGCGTTGAGGAGCTGGAGAAGAGATTGAAGAAGATGGAATCCTTGTTGCAGGGTTCTTTGCAGGGAGATGAGCGCGAAATGGAAGGGGGATCTCAGGATGGAATTGCAGGTATTCTGAAATACGCTCCGGGGAGAGATGGGCCGAATCAATCTGAAGTACAACTGGCGACCGGCCAAATCGGGAGAGAGATTCCTGCAGCTCGGCTGTATCGGGGGTCTGATTTGACAGCTTCCGTCCAACGACTCGACATGTCGTCCCAGCCAGTTATCCTATCCGGACCACGTTGTTTTCTTCAGGAACCATATCCAGCGTCCTATCTTTCAACAAACGGCCACCAGCCCTCAACCCCAGACTGGACACATACAGCCTTAAACGACGTATTCTCTCGCAGAATCTTCAAGCCCCTCCCTCCAAAATTCCACGCTCTTGCCTTGATCAACGAAGCATTCGACTCCTTCCACAATGCCTTCCCTATCTTCGACCAAACTACTTTCATGGAGAAATTCACCGAAACATACTCCTTAGCCGAGCCTTCAGACTCCTGTTCCGACACTGCATGGTGGGCTTCCCTAAACGTAGTCCTCGCCCTTGCCCACCGCTTCCGCGCCATGCGCACGCGTAACGCCCACTCCGAAGATCGTGAAGCATGGGGCTACCTGAAAAACGCCCTTGCACTCGTTACCGAACTCACTCTTCTTTCCTCGTCTCTCCTGGCAGTGCAAGCACTTCTTGGGATGGCGATCGTGGCCCAAGGGACGCCGAATCCGAGACCATGTGAGGCGTTGATTGCAGTGGTATTAAGGCTGGCGCAGAGTATGGGGTTGCATCGACGTGTACAGAAGGAGGGGTTGAGTGACGACGACAGGGAGCTGAGAAAACGCGTGTTTTGGATTGCGTATTTTTTGGATAAGGATATTAATTTCAAGACAGGACGGCCGCCAGTTCAAGATGACGAGGATATGGATGTTGAGTTACCTGTTGGAACGGCCTATTTGTATATGCCAGGGGAGGTGAGGGATAGGGAGATTGATTTCTTCAGCCTCAGAATTGGAGTTGCTATCATCCAAGGACAGATTTATAAGCGACTATGCTCGGTGAATGCCGAGAGACAGTCGGAAATGGAGAGGGCGGTTGCGGTGAGAGAGCTTGAGGCTATGTTGGAGACGTGGAAGAGGAGCGTGCCGATTGATTTCCAAGCTGATTATATAGGTACTGAAGTCCTAACACAGGACCTTCCGACGCTTTTGCATATGGTTATCATTCGCTCCACATATTTCAATTCGCTCGACATCATCCATCAATATTCACCGCGAAACACAGAATGGCATTTCGAAAATACGCTACGGGCCTACACAGTCTAATCAATCAGCATCCCATCGCATGCCATACGCGTCGCTGAGGCGAGGAAATTAATAAAACTTCTCAAAGCTACTCCTATAGGCGATTATGCATGCATCTGGTAATAACCTCCCACTTATCATCTTTCCTTCATTGCACTGACATTCAAGGCTCCTTCTCCACATCTTTATTTCAGCCTCTACCGCACTGCTGACAAATGTCCTTTCCAACCCCGCCGACGAGGTCGCGCCCTCGGATCTAAGACTCGTAGATCCTTTGGTGAAGTTATTGGAAGTGTTTATGAAGGAGCGGAAGAGTGATGGTATGGAGAGGACGTATGAGTTTGTGGGAGGATTAGAGAGGAGAGCGAGGCAGGTAGTTGATGAAGTGCGAGGGAAAGAGACGGGTTACCTGGATGCAAGTGGGAAGGGAAGAGGACAAAGAGAAAGCTTAGAGGATTTCTTAAGGAGAATTGAGTGCATAGGTTTAGATTATATAGAGGAAGGTATTTCTGGAGACTCGGAATGGGTTACCTAGTCCGAGGGGGCAGGCGTAGAGATTTTTTCGCAGTTTGGGCTAATTGAGTAGTGATGTTGAGTGAGAGCATCCATGGATTTACATTGACAACATTCCGATGAATACTATCTGCTGAGGTATGTGATAATGCTGAGGAGTAGCCGATCTACTCCATGGAAAATCCTCATTTGCTCCCCCAGTAGGTCTGCAGAAAGACCTCGACAGACATTGATTTGATCTCCGGCAACATCTCATTAAGGCTCTGCCCTTTGAAATCAAACAGTCCTTCCTCCATTGCTATACCAAAAACCAGTACTAGACCAACCAGCGAGTTTTTAGGAAAGAACTCATAGCGAGGAATGTTCGACGCGAGCTCAGTATTCTTCCTTGCTCTGAGGTCTTGGGGTGAGTCGTGGACGACGGCAATGATAGACCTTTGTCGCCACTTGGGTAGATCTAGGCTGGCTGCTATGAACTCGGCAACATCCTTGGTATAGGTGAAAACAGTTGGGGTGTTACCCTCTCCTGGAATGGCGGCCTTCATATTCTCAACATCGACAATGACGGAAACACCTGGCATGTACGTTGGTGCATGCGGCATGCCATAAAAGTCAAGAAAGAAACCAGTGATGAAGATTGCGTACTCGAGGGATGGAGTCGCTCGTAACTTCTCGATGGCTGCTACCTTGAACGCAGTAAACGGAAATGGGAGGCCGCTAGCACGGTTATCGTCAAGTTCGGAAATGACGGTCTACCTAATTGAGGGACATGACTCATATCTTTTGGGCTTCCATATACTCAACTCCAAATTCGCTAGGAGCAAACCGTTTCAGGGTTCCTGATTTGCTTGCAGCCTCAATAAGGTTGAGCAGAGAGTTGCTGGTCTCATCGCCGAGGATCTGCAGGTCGAGATGATAGTGTCGATCATGTGTTCTTTGAGGACCGCAGTAAGTTCATCGACAGAAGTGGAATCCACTGTCAACAGAGTAGTATTCGGTAGGCTCTCAAAGATATCGGTCTTCTAAGTTACACGCGCGTATGATTAGCATTTTACCCGTTATACGACAGCAACAAAGGATACTGACGTACCTTCCTTGACAACAAATCTGCCTTGCGAAGAAATTACTGTTTCCGGAGCCTCGGATTCTCCTCTAGCCGTCTACTTGGTAATCAAGCCCAACTCGGCGGTCAGATTCATTAAGTTTGAGAAAGTTTAGGTTCCGGACCTAGGATTGTCTCCGCCCCGTCCAACTTAGCAATCAAGCCCGACCAGCGTCCAGATGCATTAAATCCGAGCAAATTAGGGTTTGTCGGTCGCAAAACGCAATACCGGAAGAAGCGGCCGTAGGCCGTAATTTGTCAGCCCTCCCTCGAATTGAAGGCAGCAAGGCCAAAACGCTGCAGTGCAGGTGTTGAATCAAGGCGACTGGCTGACCTATCCTTAAATGTGGGAAACTAGCATTCTTCCTAATTGAAAGATAATTGAATTATTCCGTCCTTGCACCTCTAACACCTTGTTCTATCTTCCAGGCAATACCCGTAACGCCGCTCTACTTTCAACGTTCTTGTCGCAATGGCCACAGGGAGGAGGATCAGTCTATCATCATCCGACAAGGGGGTCTTTCACTTGGGTGGAATCTCCTCAGAATCTGCCACAAAGGCTTCGGAGCTTCTTCAAACGAACCACGATAAGTATCATATATACTTCAACGAAATTGGTCTTCATGTACGGTGTTCCCTCGCCTTCCCAAACTAACAAGAGCTGACGGTCTTCTCCCATAGAATCACTTAGCACATCACATGCTATCACTTTTCGCTGTTGGGGCTAGCCCTCACGTGCTCCAAACTCTGTTCGACCTGAACACTTCCTATCAGCGAAAAACCGAAACTCCGGACCCTCAAATAGTGGCTGATATGCTTGATCCAAAGCGTTTTCAAACATACCTTGCAAATGAACGCCATTATGTCGAGTTTCTCACATTTTTTGAGCAAGAAATTGATAGGAAAGGCTGGCAGAGCGTATTGAATCAGTATGTCTTTAAGGGCGACGAGCTGGCTGACGATATGCTGGTACGCATGTTTGAAGGTTACTTGCATCCCCTTATTCATCTGGGCTTCGGTATCGAGTTTAACCAGCCGGCCATAATGGCAGAAGCTCTTGCTCAAGCTGCTGTTCACGCCAACCCGATCAAAAAGTTCCTCCTATCATCCGAGAATGTTGCGCGATCTTCGACATCTCCCTCGAAGGCCCTCATTGACCTCATTAACGATGTTTATGCCAACGAAAAATTGAGTGGCTCTGCTAGGTGGGAAGACCGCGAAAAGCTCATTGATGGCGTCCTCGCCCGCGCGTCTAAAGAGTTGATCGAGTGTGGATCTCAGTGGAAGGTCGCCGAGTCTGAGCTTGAAAAGAAAACAGCAGAGATGATCAATGCCTGTTTCGTCTTCACTTTTGGCGCGCAGCACCCGCCAAAGAGCGTCAAGCTTGATTTTTTACTACATTCATTGTACGAATGCGAGTATTTTCTTCTCCTCTTTCCTGCGGCAGGGGTGGCTTTCTGCGGCAAATAAGGCAAGATTGTTGGAGTGGAAGGGCCGGATGGATCTAGCCATCTACGCTAGTCGAGGCTGCCCTAAGGTCTTGGTAGATGAGCTTACAACTTACGTTCCGAGATCTGGAGGAGGGGCAGGTGATGGTTGGAACGAGGTCATTGCGCGAGCTGCTAACTACGTGGATTCGCATGCCATTAAGCTCATTAGAGCTATGGGTAATGCGGAGGTAGTGTGTCGGCCGTACGACGATGACTCTACATTTGTCATCAAAGGAGCGGATTGGCTAAAGCTAGCGAATATGGCCATGGATTCAGTAGAAGAGGGAGGTGGTGTTGAAGATTGGATTAGGAATGCTGGGTTCGATGAAGCTTGGGAAGGCTTTCCGGAGAGACAAGTCGGTTCTGCGATTTAAGTTGAAGCCAAAAATGACACCTCCCTCTACTCTTCCTATGTATTATCACATTTCCATTAATTCAACCCAATGTCCATATTATTATTGAGTGTCCAAAGTAACTTGCAGGCGCTAGATGTAGTTCAATGACGGAGCTCGGAAGTCGCCGATGAAGCTCTCTAATTAGGTTGTCAACGCGAGACCTTGGGATAACCAGCCCAATTCCAATCCGGGAATGTCTTGTGGAAGCTATCCAACTCTTTATCGTAATTCTGCTCTTTATCGCCCGAAGCCATTCCCATGCGGAACCGAAGACATAGACCCAGGCGTAAATAAACCGCCTAATAATATTCCCGCGCGCAGACTCCGAGTAAATGCGTTCTTGCAGTGGCGCCCGCAGCGAGAGATATAACCAGCGGGTGGCCCGTACTACCAAACGCATTTACTCGGAGCTCCCAGTAAATGCGCTCTCAAGTTCGCGATCTCTGCACTCAATCCCTATTAAACTAACCGATTTCGCGATGTTTATAGAGTCTACGCAGTTACCACTGCCACTACTCGAAGCATTAAGGCCGTAGCTCACTTTAAATACGGAGTTCCACGTGATCGTTTACTACTACGCGGGCTACCAATAAGCTCTGAGTCCAAGTATAGCTAATTGCCACTTACGCGATAAATACTAAGTCCGAGTCAAAGTGAGAAAGTAATTTGAGTTATATCTCGAGTAGTAATAATAATTATATTATTATTATTAAACGATTTTTTATTTTAATTAATTTTCCTAATTATTAATAATTTCTAATATTAGGATTACGCGTACAAAATAATTAATCGGTATATTATATAATAATATGATAATACAAAGTATAATAAGAAGTATTTTAAAGATAAAAAGTTATTTAAAGTAATCTAATTATAAATATAATTCCAAGAGAAAAAAACGTAATATTAAATAATATTAGATAATAATAATAATAATAATAATAATAATAATAATAATAATAATAATAATAATAATAATAATAATAATAATAATAATAATATAAATATAAATATAAATATAATTAAACTAATTATAAATATATATAAAATATTAAAAATTATAAATTTAAATAAAACGAAGGAAAATAAAAATAATTAGCAAGGGAAATAAAAAAAATAAAAATAAAAAAAGTGATTTTTGTATTATATTTTTAATACCTTTAAATATTATAATTATTTGATTAATCAAATTAAGAATAAAGGAATTCCTTTTTTTTAATTTGATATTTTAAGTAATTATTAGAATATTAACGAGTTTTACGTATTTATAATATATAATAAAAACAAATAATAAAAATATTTACTTTTTAAATTGGTTTTATTTTCTTATAAAGAAAAAACTATTAATATTAATATAATAAATTAATTATATTAAAATTAATATAAGAATAAATTAAAAATAAAGAATATAATTCTTTAATTTCCAAGTATATTAAAATTAAAATTCTTATATACTTTTGATTCACTCGAATAAATATTCTTATAATATTAATACTTATAATTATATTACTTTAAAAAAATATTTTATTTAAAGTATTAAAACTATTGATTATTAAATATTAAAATAATAATAATAATAAAATTTCTTTATAATTTTATAATTTTATAATTATATAATTTTCAAAGGAAATATTAAAAAGTTTTCTTTTAATAATAAAATCGAAAATTTTATAATATATTATAAAAATATTTTTATAATATTTATAAATTAATATGTATATCAAATAAAAAAAATAAAAAATAAACCATTAATTTGATTATCGAATTAATAAATAAATAAACCTTTTTTCAAAACGAGAAAAATATATTAAAATTTAAAAATTTTAATATTTTAATATATAAAATATTCTTTAAATAAATAAAAATTTTATTATTATTATTTAATATAAACTTCGAATTTAATAATTAGAAACTAAAATATAATAATTATAACCTAAGAAATAACGCAAAATATAAATTAATCCAAATTCTAAATTTATAAAATAAAAATTATTAGAAAAACTTAAATTAAAATTAAAAATTATTAAATTAAATAAAAGATTTTAATAAATTTATAAATAATAAATTTATATAAATATAAAAGAATAAAAAAATTATAATAGTATAAAGTAAAGTAATAGGAAATAAGCGAGGTGGTCGGAAGTAAAAGGTAATCGGAAAGGGGGTAAAGGTATATATCTTAGCTAGTATATTTCTTGGGGGCCTTTGTTCTTACTATCGAATATAAGGTTATTATCAATCGGGCAGTATTTCTGTTCGCAAGCTCCAGAGTGGAGTGCCTAACCAAACTCGTGTTTGGTAAACTCAGTGCGATTAGGGGGGCAGAGATGGATAAAGGGGCAGCGAACGATATGAGCTGAGATGACACGAGTTCGATCAAGGTTCACGTCTCGTATGTTTCGTTGCTTGGTCGTTTCCTAAGCTGGAGATGCTTAATTTATGCTCCCCCGAGACGGGGCATTGGGGCAAATGCTGTCTGCCGGCTGTCGACAAGGTGAATCGTTCCATAGACTCATGTGGAAGAAAGAGGCAA